>OY998256.1:75682500-76059427 GCA_963922045.1 Persicaria maculosa | reverse complement strand
GGTCTTGACTACAAATTTATTTGGTCGGGAAACCCTCTCGTCAAATTGGCGCCGTTGCCGGGGAAGTAATCAATCGCGCCCTTTTTAGTTCTTTTTGCTTTCTAGTTTCTTTTTACGCGCTTTTTCTTTTTTGTTTTTTTTTCCAGGTGCATGCGAAGAACTGATCGCACACCTATCGATCCACTTCTAGAACCAGAGCGATATTTCCACCTTCGATAAAGGTTAAGGAAGATGTCGCAAATCAACGAGGAGAATGCGGTCGAGCTCACACAAGCACAGCAGCTTGAGCAACTGCGACAGCAAATTGAGGCCTTTACCACCAGAGAAGCTGAAGTTGCCCGACGAGAGGCAGAACATCTACAGAATCAACAAAGGTGGCAGCAAAGGGTAGATCGCGAAATCAACGCACGAAGGGAACTTGAGGATCGGATAGGGAACATCCCAGCCAACGCCAAGGAGTATCTGCATCCTACTCTGGAAGTTCCAGAATCAGCGATCATTCTTCCCGATATTAATTATGAAATTCGTCCTTCTTTTATTACTGAAATTAGGAGGAGTCAATTTAGGGGAAGCATCCATGAATGTCCTTTAGAGCATATCACCACATTTGTAGATTTATGTGAAGCTATAACTGATGGTGCCAATCTTGAATATCTAAAACTAAAAGCGTTTCGTTGGTCCCTTGCAGGAATGGCCCAACAATGGCTGGAAGGATTGCCTGCACGATCAATTCGCACTTGGAACGAACTACAAGAACTATTCCTCAACAAGTTCTTTCCTCCTGCAAAGACAGCTGCCCTCAGACAACAGATAACGGCTTTCAGACAAAAGCCAGGTGAGCCATTGGCACAGGTCTGGGAACGCTACAAAAGGCTTCTGAAATCCTGTCCTACACATGGACAGCCGCCCTACGTCATCCAGGAAATCATCTTCAATTGCCTGGATGCACCTACGAAAGATAGGATCAACAACTACACCAACTATGAGTATCTTGGATACACTCCACGCAGAGCTTGGGAGGTATTTGAGACACTGGCCAACTACGACAATACCTATGGGACTTCTGCGGCCGCTTCTGACGAAAGGTATGAAAGGCCTGCCCCATCTATGCCATTGTACGTGCCATCAAAGGAAATTGATCCAGACGTTAGGGCACAATTCCACAATGACCAGGTACGTAGACTAACCAAACAAGTTAAATTCCTATCTAAAGATCAGCCTTGTTTGGAATGTGGATCTGTTAGGCACAATACTACTGCTTGCCCACACGTAGAGCAAGTACAGCAAGCAGAAACCCACGAAGAGGTAAGATATGCAGGGGGACATTACTCAGGGCCACACCAGAACCAGAACTGGAGCTATTATCGCCCGCCTCAGCACCAGAATCCCCCACCTTACAGAGCTCCTGGTCACCCTGACAGAGAAGGTAAGAAAGATGATCTGCAGACAATTCTTGAGGAGATGCGGAGGAATCATTCAGACACAAGGCAATCTATCAATTCCATCCACACTCAGCTGCAAGGAGTCAATTCTAGGCTTGGGGAAATCGATATATGGAGAAAATCGATTGACACACAGATAGGACAGCTAGCAGCTGGCGTCCCCAGACAATCAGGTACGCTCCCTGGATCCTCTGAACCTAACCCTAAAGGTAAATCTACTGGACATGTCGCTGCTGTAAAACTCAGGAGCGGACATCAACTACGCGAGCAAGAGGTCGGAAAGCAACAGGACGGCACTGACGAACAACTCGACGTCGACAAAAATCTTGTCGATGTCGAGAAGGATCTTGTCGACATCGAAGAGAATCTTGGTCGATCGTCGTCTGCACACCAGAACTCCTCGACATCGAGAAATCTTGTCGACATCGAGGAGAATCTTGTCGATGTCGAGGAGAATCACGTCGAGGTCGAGAACACCGCTACGCCTCCGACATCTGTTCTGGCTCCGAATCAGAAAAAGAAGCTGCCTTTCCCCACAAAATCTCCAAAGGATCCAGCAGAAAAGAAATTCCAACGTTCATTAAGATGCTTCAAAGGCTCAATGTCACAATACCTTTCACAGAAGCTCTTAATGAAATGCCATCATATGTCAAGTTCCTCAAGGAGATTCTGAGCAAAAAGCGGTCAATGGCTGAGATCGCAGAGGAGTGCAATCAGATGGACGTACTAGAGAAAAGACCAGATCCAGGTAAGTTTGCTATAACCATTGGATTTGGTCAATATAAATTTAATGCTTTGTGTGATCTTGGAGCCAGTGTAAGTATTATGCCTCTATCAATATGGTCCAAGATCAAGATAGGTGCCTTAGAGCCTGTGGATGCTAAATTATACATGGCAAACAACACGGTGGTCATCCCAACAGGCATGGTGGATAATGTACCAGTGCAAGTAGGTAAGTTCTTCGTCCCTGCTGATTTCTTAGTTATTGATATGGCGGAAGATCCTGCTTGTCCAATTATTTTAGGAAGGCCCTTCTTGGCAACGGTGGATGCCAACATAAGCGTAAGGAAGGGAGTGCTCACTTTCAACATCAGCGATGAGGTAATTGAGTATTCCTTCAATAAAGCTGAAGGTAAGAAATATGACTCCCGAAGAACTAGAAAAGGTACAATCTTGTGATTGACTCCATATCATGGCAATCCTAAAAGAAGAAACAGAGAATCCATTCGACACAGACCAAGGTACGTCGTTATGGACTAACTATTTTTCGGATGCCTTGACAGGATGTAAGTATGGGGTTGAAGTCGACAAAAACTCCTCGACATCGAGTAGTCTAGTCGACATCAACGAAAATCAGAAACCACCAGTGCCGTCGACGAGCAGTCAGTTGGAAGTCGAGAAAAACTCCTCGATGTCGACAAATCTTGTCGATGTCGACAAGATCCAAGCTTCTTCGACTTCACCTTCATCGACGAGCGAGCCACTGAACATCGAGGACTCCTCGACGTCGACAACTCTTGTCGATGTCGACAAGATCCAGGCCTCCTCGACATCTCCTTCCTCAACCTGCAGTCCACCAGACGAGCCAAATACAAAGGTCCCCGATTCCGTTTCTACAAAGGTAAACCAAGGTATGAATCTTTCTTCTCCTATTTCAATTAATGATTTATCTATACATGGGAGAGGTTTGCCTTGGTATGTGCGCTTATGCAGGATTTCCGATGACGATCCAAAGGAATACGAAATAGGAGACATGGTCTATGTCTCTAAATCAAGGGATCATTGGTTTCCTAACAAATTCAACAAAAAGAAGATGGGACCATTTACGGTGAACAAGATCCATTCAGGAGGAATTCAGCTAAAAGACAAGAATGGAGTCTTGTTTGAAGCCCAAGCTACATGAGCTCTAAAAATGCCACCATGAGCCTAAAGGAGAAAGTCGGCCTAGCGACTATAAAATCTAGAGCTTGTAAATAAACTTTTATTTTGGACTTTTTCAGACATTGTTGTTTTGTTTGTTTTTAGGTTTTGGACATTGTTTTTAGGATTTTTCTATTGTGGATATTTTCTGTCTAACGAATCTTGCAGGTATGAAAAAGCTACAGTCTTGTCGACATGGAGGTAAGTTCTCGACATCGACAAAACTATGTCGAATAGAAGCCTGTGGTCGAGAAGAATCACCCTGGAGGCAACAAAATTACTCGATGTCGAGAAGACTTGTCGACATCGAGAAGTTTTCGAGATCGAGTTGCCTTGTCGACGAGGAGCACTGCAGCACCACTTCACTCGATTTTTCCGACAATTTGCACATCTGTCTTGTGAGTTTCTTTCTTTACCCTTGTTTTTATACAGTGATGACATTGTAATATTCAAGTATGGGGTGGGGGAAGGGCTTACTTTATGCATATTTGATTTATTTGACATTATGTGTGCATTGTTTCTTTAAAAATTGCTACATGGCTATTTTGGAATTCATTATTTTGATTTATGTGCTCATATGCATGATTTCCAAAAGTTTGTGAAAAATGACCCCCATTGAAAAATTTTGATTAATGTCATGGAAGCTTTTATTGGACTCGACGATGCAAAATTGGATTCATTGAACAACACGCAAGACAGGAAACAACCATAGGGTATCCAGTAGGAAATCATTGGATGTCCAGTAGAGTACCAAAGGATGTCCGGTAAGAAACCATAGAGTGGAAACTTGATATATTGTTCATTCATCAATAAAAAAAAAGCGGTTCACCAAGCCTCTGCGAGGGCTCCTCCACTTCGATTCCACCTCCTCTACTCCAAATCCGGCCTCCACTCGCCTCGAATTGACATGGAAAAGCCATCACAACGAAGGTGAAGAACGAAGGCACCAAAGCGGTGCTCCGGCGACGCTTCACACCAGCGGCGCAGGTCGAATTCGAGCTCCCATGGAGATCCCGTCACCCTCGAAGGTAGAGAGATAGACGACAGAAATCAAAGAATAAAAAAGTTCTTCAATGGAGCTCTTCAATGAAGAGAAGTGGAGAGAGGCATAGAGAGAATGAGTTTTAGATGGCTGAAGCCTGAAAGTGATGGACAATAAATGTCCTATTGCTTTTCTTTCTCTCTCCACTGGTTGCAGCAGGTGAGGAAACCGGAGATTTTAAGGGGTGAGGGTTAGTTTTGCAATTTTTTTGGATAGTGGATAGGGGGTGCAAAGGGGTCCGGGTTTTTGGGTTAGTTTTGCAAATTGCCCAAAATTCTTTTGTTTTAAGAGTTTAACTAGTATAATTCTTGTACCAATGGCGCGATTTTTTAAACTAAAATCTTGATAATATAAAAAATAATATTATAAAATATTAATAAAATTTAAGATAAAATTCATTAAAATCTTTACCATAAATGTATCTTATAAATATCTCAAAAAATTATTTAAAAAATAATCTCATGTAAAAGTATAATACATAAATATGGATATTTAAATCACTTAGTAAAAATAGTAATATCATTGTAACTTTGTTTAAATGTGATATGGTATAACCAATATCTAAAATGATTGGTTATGTCATATCATCATAAAGACTTATATACTATTAAGTAGTATATATAAATCAGATATTTATAATATATAAATATTTACATGTAGTCATATAGATTAATAGTAAGCATTAGATTATATTAAATTCAATGTCTTTAAGTAAGCCTGTAAATATATTAAAAATAAAAGGGAAAATGTGATTGGTAAAGGGAAGAAGAAGAAAAAGTAAAGGAAAAAAATAGATTGATTTAAAGGTAAAAAAAAGTAGGGATATCATATAGGCTGAAACTCTTTTATTTTAAGAATACTAGGTAATTAGGGCGCGCAGATGCGCGCCTACCATCGCAGTATTTTGTTACAATCTAGTTAAAATTGGCGTTTTGACTTTTTAACAACAGAAGAAACATACTACTCTATAGCAAAGAACTACAACTGTAACACAAATTCAGGCATGGCCTCTACATAAGAGTCTGCAGGTTTAGATGCAACATAGCACAACATCATGGCACCAAAAATAGAAACTCCCTAAAAAAGAATATAACACAAATAGAACAAAATTATGTACTTTGTCAAATGTATCCTTGCCCTTAAAACTTTCAGAAAATGAAGAGAAGGAAAATCTAGCATTGGAGAAGAAACATGCTAAACTTTTGAGAGAGAATGCAACCTGCTTCCAACTTCAGTATTATTGAAGGGCAAATGTCGTGAACAAGAAGTTTAGTGTGTCAAAATATGGTTGAAAGAAGTGACCAATCTTTCTTCCACAAACATATCAGAAATGAGAATGAACATAATCTCAACCAATGAGCAACCTAGAAAGTGAGCAAGCCCTTCATCTCCAATCTGAACGGAATCCAAGTTTCGGCTCTCCAAAACTATAAACAAGATAACCGGTACAGTGCCTACTAACGAAGTTCCATTTCCGTGGACATCTCTGTGCTGAGCTCCAAGTTCATCAACGCAACAAGTTAACAGAAGCAGCTATGTCCATAAACTGTCCAAAATTACCAATGAGAGTAGCAGCAAGCATGCAGTCTCAACTCTTAAAGGCAAAGTAATAAACGTATCACAAATCGAAGCACTTGCGACAAAGAGGCATAAAGAGATCATGTGGATATGAGACCAACAATAATCCTAACTCATGGATGGATCTCCTAATGAAAATTGAAAGGCGAAACTGAAGCAAATTTCTAAAATGAAAGGCAAAAACATAAAATTGCTAAAAAATCTAAATCAAGGTAAAATGAGATCCATTTGTAGCTAATACCTTATATACTCCTCTTGAAGAACAAGATATCTTATATGTGCTTATTTTAAATGGAATTTTACAAGGTAATCTTCTACCTCTAGTGTACGTGTTGTGAAATATTTGTATGGGAAACCTCTTTCATGGAAACAATCTCTTATATCCGGAAAAGACGAAAAAGAATTTAGCTATGCCTAAGTTCCTTAAAGTATTAAGCTTACATGCAAGCTAGTGAATGGAGTGTTCTCTTTAATCCCATTGCTTATTACCATTCACAGTTCACATTCCTGCCTAAAGTTGAAGCTATTCTCTTATTGGTTTTCAATTTCAAGTAATCCACCTGCATAGCAAATATTGAGAGGATTCTTGCACAAGAGGAAGTATCATTGCAGCGGGATTTCCCACCACTATCACCTTGACATTACGCGACGCTACAGCATTAAGAGCCTTTCCCTGTTATAAAAATTAAAATCAAAGATGAGGAGATAATGGAGAGTCTCACTGGGACTCATGTCACTATAAAACTTAAGCCAGTTGGTGTACCTGCTCAGCAAAAATCTGACCATTGATGTGAAGCAAGTCAGCACGTTCCATCCCAGGTCCACAGGGCTTTGCTCCAATTAGAAGGGCCCATTCAGAATCTTGAAAGACTTCGTATGGATCGATGCCAATACTAACTTCTCTTAGTAAGAGATATAAGGAATCCTCTAGTTCCATTGCTACTCAGCCTACTCCTGTATCAGTGTTTGTTTTGGAGAGCATATAAGAGTGATGAATGAGTGATTCATTACATGACTGCTTCCTGTTATATATACAGGTATTTGTTCCAGAGAATGCTATTTTAGATTGAGAATTGAGAATGCAAATGAATATATATTAAGGTGAGATGTATATAGATAAGAATAGATAACATCCGTATGAGGGCATCAAGCGTCAGTTGAAGCCCAATACATAACCCAATGGGGTTTAATTCTAAAACCAATTGGCAATAAGAGTAGCCCTAATTCAATTACACACACCCAGCAATGACAGAAGAAAATGTTAGATTGAATCATTATCAAAAGCGAAATGTTCAGAAAAGGCTCATGCAGGCAGTCCACAACTGCACATTCACTAACTTCAGAACAGGAAAACGAGATGAACCAAGGCTTTAAGCTAGTTAAAGAATCCCTTTTAAAAAATTGATGTCCTATTTGTCTGTCATGTTGCTCCATTGTAAATTTATTTACTAACACTTCCCAAATAATATCCATTATAGATATTCATGATGTTAATATACTGACAGAACCTATAATAAAGCAGAATTCAATACATTGGTCTAGAGGGAGTTCGTTGATGGGGCAAATGAAGAGCTGATCTGGTCCCTTAATTTTACAAAACTATAAATGAAGGGCTGAGATCTCAAGTTGGGATTTTATAAAACTTGCTACCTTGAGACACCGGGCCGGGTATTATTCGCATACATCCCAAGTTTGAAGGCCATAAGCTATTGGACCATGAGCTACTGCACATTTTTAGCAGTTATGAGATCAAAGACCTAAAAAGTCAATTCTTGGTAGCACCAATTCTGCTATGCATAAATAATTAAATACACATCATGAAAACAAGATGTTGATACTATCGACACAAAAGCAAAAGTAAGAAAATGATCGACATAAAAACAAACAAGAGACCCCATTCCAAGTCGAACAAAAAAAGGAGCTAGACTGACACCATAAAAACAATACGAATTAGATCATGAAAGGAAAAAATAGAATGCATATGAAAAAGCCACACTAAATGAAAAGTAAGATAACAAAACAAAGCAATAGACATAAATGATCAATACCAAATTTAATAATGAATTAGGAACAACTAAAATGGGTGATTGTTGGTTGGATTGGACCATTTGAATATACATACGGTGGGGAATAAATTGCTCAAATGTATTTATACAAATGAAAGTATAAAACTCAAATGTCCCAAAAGGGGTGGAAAAACAGAGGACCCAAGTACATGGGGATAAATGTCTAGATGATTAGGTGGAAAGAGTAGGCATAACGATGAGGGTTTTATAGTTTGTAAAAATACTGGTATAATAATCGAATGGAGAATGGAGGATAATTAACCATAGTCATGTTTCACCAAATAAGTTAAAAGATATAAAAACCGGTCATACAAGGTGTGTTTTGGTTAGTTCTATAACTACTACTCAGATATTTTGACAATTTCGTATTTAAGTTCTCCGAGTCATATTTTGTGACCACATGTGAGGTTGTGTTAAGATGGATATTATTCTTCTTTTAATAAAAATGAAATTGATCACATTATTGATTTGGGAGAACAAACCAGGGTATGGAGTTGATAAAGCGAGCAACTTCGTGTTATTCTTGATCCAATTAGCCAAGGCCTAAAGGAAGTCGATCAAACCACACCCGAAAGTTAGGCCATTGCCAATCACCACTCTGTCAGGATGCACTATGTC
This sequence comes from Persicaria maculosa, assembly GCA_963922045.1. Lineage (NCBI taxonomy): Eukaryota > Viridiplantae > Streptophyta > Magnoliopsida > Caryophyllales > Polygonaceae > Persicaria > Persicaria maculosa. Next base: position 76,050,761 of record OY998256.1, on the reverse strand, counting down.
TGTTTTCTCCTTCTCGAGCAAGGACGAGCATCCCACTGAGTTGCAGTCGTTAAACATGGGACCGACGAAGACATATGCATCGACAGATTCGACGATCTCAGCGCAAAACGAAGTGCTCACCGCTCCAGGACCATCCCTTTTGCAGAGGGCATCATGGCCAGTAGATAGCCACAAGCGACAGCTAGCTGGACGAACATGGAAGTGGCCTTGGCTAGATGGACTTTGGGGCCGCCGACTATGACAGGATTCACTGCCTTGTTTAGGAACTCAGCCACTACCTCCACAGCTGCTTCCAGCCCCTATAAGTTGCTCACCCTGTTATGAAACAGAGCATTAGGACCCAGGAGATGTTAATTCTAAACTCCATACAGATGCAGGTTGGAGAATCAACCGATCCTTTATTATATCAACTACAATATACAATTAATCACAAAAAACCATTGTAACAAAAATCACACATTAAAAAATGTTTAGTGTAAACAAGGAAACCTAAAATTTCTTAAGAGAAAAGAAAAGAAAAGACAATGGTTGATCAAGAACCACAAAGTATGAGAAGTATGCCAGCCTATGAAGTTTCTGCAGCTGCAGCACGACCAGTTGTGGAGGCAGAAGCCGCCATTGCAGAGGCTGAGAGGGCTGCAAGGGAGGCATAAGCAGCTGAAGCAGAAGCCGAGGCACCCCAAATTTAAGAGGATTTAGATTTATGTTTGGTTGGATTATTAATGTTAAATGCTTCTATGTCCTTAAAAAGAAAAGTAATGACAACCTACAATTTTATTTTGTCTGATTGCTAGAATTTTGTCATTATGGAACCTAATTTTTGCTTCTAAGTTTAGCTAATTGGATCAAATTAGCTCTTTTTTTTATTGAAATTGATAATTCAGGAATCTTCATCTTTGAGAATTAGAAACATACCAGTCGTGATAATGTCAACTGATTAGCCATTCCAAGTCATGCTTTATATTTAGTTTAGCAGATGCTATTCCAAGTTCCCCTATTTTATGAAAGCTGAGGGAGGAAATGCAGCAGGATATAATTTGTGAACGAAAAAATGCAGCTATAGTTCTGTATTTGACATAGTGTTGGCCTGCCTTTGAGTGTATAAACTTCCATCAATTAAATCGATTAATCCCTATGCTTAGAAGCAACCTCACTTAATTCTCATTAAACATGTAAAAATCCATCACAAAAACAAAAATAAAAACATAATACAATTAAAATAAATCTTCATAGAAGAGTGAAAAACTCAAACCAGTAATTCCAGTCCTAAACAATTTGATTTCATGGAAGTTCAACAAAAATCTACACAGCCCATTCACAGAAGGCAGAGTTATATAAAATGTATAACCCAGGCAAAGATTACTCATTCTAAACTCTAGAAGGACCTTTATCAAGCCATTAAGCAATTCAGCTAAGAATAATTAATACAATAAGCCAAGGCAGGAGTTCTATTGAAATCAGATTGTGACTAATTACCATCAGAGCTAAAGCATAAAACCCTAGAGAACCAATATACTCCGTATTACATTTCTGTTGCTCATCGTCTCAAGTATCCAAATCATAATCTCAAAGCAAATTACATCAGAAAACAGCTACAATTTCCAATGAACACATTACTTGAAATCCACATGCCAAAGGAACCCAGTTTGATGACATCAAATGGGAAGCATTTCACTTACCAGCCATCTCGGGTATCCTAGGGTAGTGTTTCGGGTCCTTAAGAGCAATAGAGCGCATTTACAAGAGTAAACAACATCAATGATAAAACATTAAAACCCCAACTAAACTGCCAGAAACGTAGCTAAATAGGCAAACATAAGAGGCCATTTGCAAAAATAAGCTTAACTTTGCAAATCATCCTTAAACGGAAGCAATGTATTAACAACGGATAAAAAAAAAAAGAATCAAAGTATAAACAAATGACATCCACATAAAAAAAAAACAAGTCATTAAGATGATCTCTTTAAAATTGTATGATAAGACAACCAAGCTATAGCTCAAAGGACATAGAACAATATATTAGACCTTGCCTAATGAATTTTAATAGAAAACCCAAAGCACTCGTCCATAGAACTGATTATTAATCACTAAAAACTAATTTCTTTCCGGATTTCAAGAATCAGGATACACATTCCTCAAATGCAGACCCCTAGAGCTGTTCTCACTTCACAAATAAATTTATAGAGAACTAATTAATTAAGTCTTGATTTGCTCACAGAATAAGTAGAGCTCATGATTTCACAACAAACTTACTGAGAATTGGACAGATTAACCTAAAATTGGGGGAATTAGAGAAGAGGGGTAGAGAGGGAGAACAAACTCTGATGAGAAGGATTCAATTGGTAGCCATGGCCAGAAGATTCACAATTAATCAACCACACCAATTATAGCAACAACAACAAGGCTTTTTCACCAAAGAGTTGAATGTCTACGAATATGGGATGAAATCGGAATCAGGCGAGATCCTGAACATCAATCCGATAAGAAAAAATCAAAACAACTACAAGAAACTCACAAAGGAATAGAAATTGTATGAATTGAAATCAGAACATAATTCCTTAACCTGTAGAAGGTGTCGAGCAACACAAAGGGAAAAGACACAGGCGATGGTCGAAGGTGGTGGGCCAAGAACACAACAGAGAAAGAGATTTGAGGAAGAAGAGAAGACGACGGAGTGAAGACAGAGCGAGGTAAGAGAGCACTGCTGAGCGGTGGAAAGCAGAGGCGGTGGAACACGAGGGCAAAGAGAAAGCGGTGAATTGAAAACTCTCCTCCGCCGTTAGATCTGGAATTTTAACAATTGGCTATGAACGGCTGGATAGTGCTATCTTCCGGCTCTTTTATAATAGTAAGGATTAAAAAAATAAGATAAATTTGCCTTCTCTCAATTTATATCTTTACCAATTCAATTTCACTTTTTGTTGGGCTTCACACACAAAACATGAATTTCACCTCCTATATTTCATTATATGTTGTATGACATAACTAATGTCTTTTTCATGCAAGGCCGGCCATTTATAGCGAGTAAGCTCAAGAAGGGGCTAAAGTACACTCATAAATGATCCAAACACCATTCTAATGCGTCGAATTCTTTCTGTTTCAAAAAAAATAAAAAAAAATTCAAAGGCTTGGTTTGGTTCACTGGCTTGAACCATTGGGTATTTGGGTGTTTGTGAGGACCTGAAAAAAGGCTTGGTTTGGTTCACTGGCTTGAACCGAGGATGTTCTACAACGGTGCCATCTTCAAGTTCAAGCCAAAGGTGGGTCTTTGGGCCGACCCTTTGGAGTTTAAGGGTCTCCCCACGCTGGACCAATCTGTAAATTACAGTTCGGGTCAGGCTGCATCGACCTGTATGGACCATTATGATTACCTCTTCCCGACTGCATTCTGTAGTATTTGGTGAGCTACAAAAGGAGTGGTGTTCAATCAAGATCTATCCTTGGTATAGCTTTGAAAGCACTTGTATAGGTAAAGTATACAAATAACTGTCAAATAAGCCTCCTTGATTCATTCTCTTTCAAATGAGGAGATTGAAACTGGGCTTCCTTTTCATCTACTAAAAGACCTTTGATAAAATGAAAACCGAGAAAGCTACCTTACAAGGGGGACGAACGAGCTCTTTCAGCCAGTACCTTTTCGCTCAAGTATTCGTTTTCTGAATACGAAGATGGGCCAAGTGAGCTTTCAGATGCCCAGAACAGGTACAGAGGGGCAGAAAAGCTGTTCTAAAGCCAGTCATTCGAAAGATTCCCCGTATTGTTTGTATGTACATGGTTGAGGTTTCGGGTGAAGGTTGAAGCACAAGGCCTTCCTTCCGTCTGCCATCTAAATAAGAACCTCATTTGAATTCGAGTTTATATGACTCAAAATGTTTTCCCAGTGTTATGGCTGTGCATTAGATCAGCCAGAGTGATCTTCCCGCAGTTCCCTGTATCAAGCTGATCAAACTTCCTGCAGATCTGGAGCACGTCTTTCTCTGATACCTTTCCCATTTCCTTGAGTTTGTATATGACATATTCTGATTTACTGAATCATCAAAAAAAAAGAAAAGAGGAAGTTGTTAGCAATATCTTCTGAATGTTTAAGGATAAGCAATCAATTAGGATTCAAGGAATCAACAGCTAATTGTTCAAGTGATGTAGAAAGGTTGTGTTTCAGCTTTCTTAAGCAGAGGTACATATCCAATCTAAGCAAATTAAATGTGTAAAATATTCATTGAGGCAGTAACATGACTTTATGCTTGAAATGAAATCAAATTTTAAAGCATCCAAAAGCAAGGGACTTTAATCTAATACAAGCTTAAAACTCAGACGAATGAGTGAGATCTTCACAATGACGATGCAAAGCAAGATAGAATCAAGCCAAGATGAACTGAACAACAAATATGGGCATGAATAAATGCATTATCCAATGAAATTCTCGAGCTAAACAGCTTACTGTCTCACACCCATATCAGAATTTGAACCCAAAAAATTGGACAATTACCGATTCTGCAGTTGTATTTGAGATTACATTGCAATACAAGAGACTAAAGTACAGATTTTAAGAAGTTTATGTACTAGTATAAAACAGGTCACCCAAGTGGTAAAATCCAGCCATCCCATTCATATAAGATAGTATACTATATTTATTCATGAAATACTCCTTTGTCTTACTTTTGCCCTCCTTCAGGAATGTAACATGGAATAATCCTTTTAGCATCCATAAAATTCGCCACAAAAACAAGCAAAACAAAAATTACAAGAAAGCGAAAATAATAGAAGAGGGGGGAATATGGATCAGAGTATCCTAAATCTTGATCACATATTTTAAATCTTTTGAATCCAGCAGAAACAGTCATATCTAAAGAAAATGCAGCATCTGGGGAAGCTAAGTCCAGGAGTTAGTTTAGGTGCACTAAATCGAGTATAAGGAGTTTAAACTTAAAAAGTAAACGAAAGAAGTCCATTCAAAGTTGCTACCAAAACTAACCTATATGAAATCAAATCATCTTATTCTCCATACAGAATCAACTATGGTCTGTGGAGATTTACACAGTGGAAAATTCAGTATCCATTGCTGTCAAGGGCCCCCCACCAAAAAATAGAGCTTTTCATAAAGCATGCCACCACTTTCTTCTCATACACTAAGCAAAAAAAAAGCAATCTTACTTTCGTACAACGAGTTACGAGTCACCTCAAGCATACTCACAAATCAAGAAAGTTAAGCTCACTGGGCAACACACTCATGAGAACAAACAAATTTTCATCAGACCAATTATCCAATGCTTTATCCCTAAGATATCTTCACTTAAATGTTGTTTATATTGATAACAGAAAGCATTTTATCCAAACATGTTAAGTCAATTTGACAAAGAGATGGGGAGAGTGACCAACTATGTAGTGATTTTACTTTTTGTATCTATTCATAAGCTTATTTGTAGGAAATATATTACCAATCTGTAGGCAAATTAGCTCTTTTTGGAAAGTTGGGACCCAAGACTAGAGAGCATAACAAACTAAACTAAGCATAAGAAGTAAAATTTCTAAGAATGCACCAATTCACACACACAGACTAAGAGATCAATGAGCTTCAAACACCATATGCATACCTCACAAAGCCATTGTTGTCCGTGTCAGCAGCCATAAACTGAGCCACGGTAAGGTCCTGACCAAGCACCCATTTGGCCACCCTCCTATGCCTCTTATCAACCCTAGCCTCTGCCAAGAAAAGAAACGCCCTGGCAACAGCAAGCGTTGACACAAGCAACCAAATTGACGCGAACAGACGGCCTTGCAGCGTCTTGAACGCCTGATCACCATACCCCACCGTGGTGACTGACATAACTGAGAGATAAAACGAATCCAACCACCCCAATTGCTCAACAAAATGCATCACACAAACCCCAACCCCAATGCAAAGAACCACAACCCCCAGAGCCAATGTAACCTTCATCCTGATCCTCATCCTCCCCTTCTTCACATCCACAATCATTGACCCCACATCTTTTCCAGCTTTAACAGTCCTAAGAAGATAACTCTCTTGCAAATCCAACACATAGCACACCATCCCACTAAGCAAGATGTCAATAAACCCAAACCCAACCAGCACAAACAAGACCGAAAACATCTTGGTGGCGTTTGAACTGGGGGTAATATCCCCATACCCAATAGTACACATAGTCACAATGCAGAAATAAAGAGCATCCACAACCGGATGGGTCTCGGATGCAGAAAATTGATGGCGATTAAACCAGTAAATCACTACTCCTAACGCAAGATACACAATCAACAGCAACACAGCTTGTTTCACAACCGATTGAGATGAGAATTCGTCGGGTTTGTTACTGGCAGCGACCTTAGGGTACTGCAAATCGTTAATCACCGCCATGGCGGGCGCGGTCTTGGAGCGGTGAAGACTCGCCCTGGGCGGCGCCGCCGGCGAGAAATGTTAGGACTGTTCTAGGTTTTGGTGGCCGGAGGAGGAGGAATCGGGATCGGGAGAGTTGGAGAAGGGGTGGTGGGAGGTTAGGGCATCGAATAGAGAAGGGGAGGGTTGGTCTTCGCCGGCGATGGAGGGGCCGAAGATGAGGTATTCCTTGAACGAGGATGGGGTGAAGCCATGGGAGAGCTCTTCATGTTCAGGAAGAGATGACAGGAGCAACGGAGGCGGCGGCGTTGGTTGGGGCGCTGTCCTAGGGTTCAGTAATGGCAGTAGGGGCTCGTTCTCCATGATTGAGGAGACCGGAAAACCGCCGACGGTTAAAGAAACATGGGGATGATTGAGGGGATGATGATGGAGACCGGCAACTGGGATTATGGAGGTTTTGGTCCTTTTGGACCTCTGGTTTTTTGGATGGGTTTGGGATTTTAGCAGAAGAAGCTGGAAGACGAGGAGATTGGAGTTGGTGTGGCCTGTCAGCCTGAATTGTGAGATATTGAGATGAGGGTTTTGTTGTTTTCCAAAAGATTTCAGAGATCAATTCATTAAATTTTGGGAAGATTTGGAAGGGGGAAACGTTCAAAATCGGAGCTGAGTTCATCAACCAAACACCGCCAACGTGGAGAGGTTCGTTCGGCCATCTTTGTAGAATTCAGTTGAGTTTATCCGTTGCAAATTGTACTGTATAAAACAATCATATACTGTACCCTCCAGGGACGGAGCCAGGAATTTTTTAGCGGGGGCACGATTTTATATGTACGGTGTCGTTTTAGATTAAAGTATCATAACGATCTTTGTATAATATGATAATTATAAATTAAATGATGTTATTTTAAGATAACATGACTTCGATTTATGATAAAACTCTATTATTTTATCTCCATTAAAAATATGGGTGTTATTCGAGCTGAACAAGCCAAGCTTGACATGTTCAAACTTGGTTCATTTGTTAAACAAGCTCGAGCCAAACCTAATTTTTAAACGAGCTTTCTTTTTCGTTCAAGTTTGGCTTGTTTTAGTAAATGAACGAGCTCGAACTGAGCTTTTTTCGAGCTCTAAGCGGTTTTTTCTTGGTGATCATAACATATTAACTTAAAGAAAATTTTAGAAATATCATAAAATTCAAGCTATTCAAGCTTAAATCAAACGAGCTGAGCTTTCAACCGAGCTTAAAATCATGTTCAAACTCGGCTTGTGTAAGTGAATGAGCTTGAGTCGAGCTTTTTTCGACCTAATCCCGAGTTGCTCAGTTCATATCAACCCTAATGAAAAATATAAAGAAATATAAATTAATTAATTAAATAGTCGAAGAAAAGAAAACTAACAAAATAAGTATATACATTACAATAAATAAACATCAAGTCAATATTTAACTTGTTGTATTCTTAACGTGTAATAGTGTATAACTAGATATAAAAAATTGAAACTTGCGTAACTTCTTACCAAATTATCAAAATAAGTAATATAACCTATGGTTTCGAAGCTCTCGAGATGATTTATAATACGTGAATGTCAATTTAAGTAAAATATAAAAGTATTATAGTCAATTGAAATAAAATTAAAGTGATTAATACACCTACAATTTTCAAACATTCATAACTTTTTACTCAGATGTCGGATTAGGACGTATTATATATCAAAACGAAGCCAGCGACGAGGAGAATACACCTAGATAATTTGTCGGATGAGGGGAGGGGCACGTGCTCCCCCATGCCCCCCCTTAGCTCCGCCTCTGGTACCCTCCGTATTTTTCCAATAAAGTTAAGTGAGTGTTTTAATTGTGTGACCCAAAAATATTATAAAGATAATGAAAGTATATAAAAATAAGTAAAACAAGAATTAGACACTCAAATGAAGCCAGAGATACACGGCAATATAGAAAATCGTAGACAATGCAATAAATCAATATTTACCTATTAATTTAAAAAAAAGGTTGCAGAATGATAGGTATGTTCTAAGACACCTATTATTATCCCTCTTTGATAATGATTGCTCTCTTCCACTCCGTTACAAATTGCATACATCACATTTTTTTATATTACCAACCAACCAAATCAATATTTACCTATTAATTTTAAAAAACAAATGAAACTAATTCGACGTATTAGACATGTTCGATATATTAAGAGCATGTTTACAATGAGGTGAATGGGTGCTAAAATCTCCCTTTGTTCAAGTGCATCGAGATAGCGTTCGTCGGGGCAGAGGGCGTCCAAAGAAGAGTTGGGGTGAAGTGATTAGACATGACCTAGCCGCTCTAGGACTCAATGAGGAGATGACGCGCGATAGGATACAATGGAGTAGTGCCATCCGGGTTGACGAACACTAAAACTTTTCTTCTATCCCAACTTCCTTACGTGCATCTTTTTCACCGTTTCTCCTTTTGTTTTTATATATTTATTGTAAAGTATAGTTTGTAGAATGGGGCTATCACCTTTCCTATATGTTTTGTCATGGGTCACTAGGAAATACTCTCTCGACCTAGTCGGGGCAAGGGTGTGTACAATTCGACCCTCTAGACCCTGCTCTGAGCGGGATATACTGAGTCTGTTGTTGTTTCCTATTGGAAAGTGAAAACTTATCACCCAAATTGCCTGGAAGGCTCCTTTCATTAATGAGAGTATGTAAGGGTATAATTGTCATTTTTTATTATAGTATCCAAAATTAATCCATATTTCGTCAAAAACTATGGGATTTTTTCATGTTAAAAATCTCCATTTCTTCTACCTTTATTCTTCAGAAAAAAAATCTCGCCTTAATAATTCTGAAAAATAATCTTCACCCTTTAAAAAATAGTAACAAATTTATTATAAAGAAAAATGCTCATAAAGTATAAACTATACGAGTAAAACAAAAACATCAGTATCAGTATCAAAGAATACCAATACTAGAGACAAAAAATACTGCTTAATAAAATGACAATGGGAAAGGTTGTGGCCAACAACACTCTGTTTTTTAGTTAACATAATAACATGATAGTTGTTTTTTTTTTTATGACGAGGAACCCACCTTCGGTGGCAAACCCCGAACACGTGACCCAGCCGACAAGAGCCAAGTACCAGGTAAACCGGCTTGCGCCGACCGGCTCCACCCAGTGGTAGGGAGCAAGGTAAACCTTAGATTTTCACCCAAAGAAAGAGGCGGAGGCAGGGATCATAGAAATAGATAGTTTTTTTTTTTTTTTGAATAGGTAAGAATTCGGTTGGAAAAAGTCCTAACCGATTGCATCCCGACGGACGAGATCAATAAGATCATTGTGTAATGACAAGGCCGCCCCATTAACAAGACGGCCAAGGTGTGCAACCTTGTCAGCCGACCTGTTACCCTCACGGGGCACGTGCGAAAAAGACACATGTTCAAATTCTGTAAGTTGTCTCTTAACGTCTCCCATAATTAACTCAATTTCCCATGGACAGGTTTTACTATCATGTAGGCAGTCTATAACGATTTTAGAGTCACCTTCTATGATTACATTTGTACGTTGAAGCTGTCTGATTGCGTGGAGACCTAGCTGCAAGGCCATGGTTTCTGCCATCAGGGGGGATTGACCTCCTAGCTTCTTTGCACCCACCGATATCATCTTTCCCTCGTGGTCCCTGATTATAAACCCTGCTGTAGATTGTCCTGATCTATCAGTTTAGCCATCGAAATTCATTTTCAGAAACCCAGGTTCTGGCTTACGCCACCTAACATTCTTTCTACTTATTTTCTTCTTCTGGTGTAAAATGGGGTTAGGTATTTTTTTTTTTGATAAGGAAATAATTCGAGGCCGGACAGGCCCGGACCTCGAGAGGCCGACAAAGTCGGCAGACGGCAAGCCGTCTAAACATACAACAACGAAATAAGAAAAATAACATAAAATACAATAAAAGAGCACCCAAAGAAAACCCGGAAAAAACCCAAGACCCCAGCGGACACATCATCGAGAGAAAGGAAATCGTCGTGGAGAAGTGGATAGCGAGCGCATGGGACAGCACTAGCTGACACGATGTCTCGCCGCCGGAAAGACGAAAAGCAGCAATCCTTGTAAGGCAAAGGCGACACCTGAGGAAGTGTGGATCACACGACGTTCCCCCCACCTGGATGAAGGATCTTCGGAGACCACAAACACCACCAACACGATCACGTCGATCAACCAGGGCCGCAGAACTGCTCCTCTACCGAAACTAACCACGACCAACAGACGGACACCAAACCACACGAGCAAATGAAGCACAACCGCAAGAAGAACAAAACTTGGGTTAATTGGGCATAATTTGGGAAACCATTTAAACCACTTACAGACTAAATATTTATAATTATTCCATATTATAAAATAAATCTATCCCTATTTTTATTATTATTATTGGGTTAATTTGGGCTCAAGACAAAACTTGGGCCCAAAAATTCACATTCGGGTTCTCCTTGGGCCAGAAATCAATTTAGGAGATTAGGGTTTGTGATTGTAAATGAGATTAAACATCTAGAGCAGTACATCAAGTCAAATGAAAATGCCAGAAATGGCAATCTTAAAGTGCCAACTGATTATTTGCCTAATTTTATAATGTGAATTAAATTTGATAACCGACAGTGCTTTGGTTGAAAAGGAAAATATGAAACCTTAAAATTTTCTTTAATTAATAAAAAGATTATCTTTCAAGTTCCAGAATTTATACTATAAAGTGGTAGAAGATACTGACCTTATAGATTGACATATAATGATTATGAGCAGCAGCTTAGACTAAATGATAAGAAGAATTTGATGATTTTTTTACTATTGGATGGAAATTTAGTGTTGCTATTGACTATATGCTTCTCGAGTTGTGGCTTGTGAATTTTGATAAGAAATTGATCAATAGATGGAATCAAATATTGCAACTTTAATGGCAAGCTAAGATCTTGCCCACTTAATGCATTATAAGCTCTGCTTATGTTCAGAAGCTGCTGAATGAACAGGGCCCGGGGTGGTTGCTTATAGTATAAACCGGAATATAATCAGCACATGATTTTCAACACCATCCTCTTAACTGGTCGTAGTTGGTGGCCTATGAAGGACTTGGGCAAATTCTTTGTCATTAGAGAGCTATCTTAATTAGAAGTGGCCTTACCGCTTTGGGAAAAATATGAAGACCAGGTTACTTTCTGCAATTTCTGGGAATTTTGTAGGCTGAACTGTTGCTGAGAGCTTAAATTTCTAGAAACTAGCTTCAATTTAGAGCATTTTGAGCTTTGAATGGTTGCATTTGACCAAGTATTGAAGGAGATATGATGATTTAAGCTTGGAACAGAAAATCTGAAAAACTGTTATGTCAAATTACTGTTTTCATCACCATTTGCAAACAAATGATGAGAATGGATTGATTATTTTTGCACCATCCTCTTAACTGGTCGTAGTTGGTGGCCTATGAAGGACTTGGGCAAATTCTTTGTCATCAGGGAGCTATCTTAATTAGAAGTGGCCTTATCGCTTTGGGAAAAATATTGAGAGCAGGTCACTTGCTGCAATTTTTTGGAAGTTCCTGGACTGAACTTTTGCTGATAACTTAGATTTGTAGAAACTAGCTTCAATTTAGAGCATTTTGAGCTTTGAATGGTTTCATTTGGATAAGTATTGAAGGAGATATGATGATTTAAGCCTGGAACAGCAAATCTGAAACTTTATTTCGATTTAGGGGATTAGAGCTTATCCTTTTTCGATTCAAGAGAGGTCGATTCAACTGAGATTAGTCAGAATTGGGGTTTAAATTGGTCCGATCCGATTTTGTTTGTGAGATGTTAGAGAATTGATATCCGTCAATTCTGGGGTCCAATCTCTGCTCTGCATACATTAGGAAAGTATATGTTTTAGAGAGTTGTAATCCATATATCCTGTTTGGATGACATTGAGAGAAGGATGTGCATTTGTGATCCCTTTGAAGGCCTTAATTCCTATATAGCATAGCCCTTTTAAAAGGAAATGGGTTTGTAACGGAATTCACTTTCATCTTAATTGACTTGATATATGGATGAAATCAGGCTCCTTGTTTGTGTTACTTTCATTTATTCGTTTGAAGACAAAGAATTTCTTAATATAAGAGCTTGAGTCTTGGTGATGCTAAAGTTAACTACCGTGATTTTTTGAAGCTGCTCAACTCAAATAATGTCCAATTTATGGAGTACTCAGATTTTGGTCCGAGAATAGCTGGTTGGTTCTAAATTTTCATTTTAATGCATTTTTCAAGTCTTTGTTCAATTATTATTGTTGTTACAAAGCCCTTGTATAACTTGTTCAGTTTGGTAGTTAATAAGCATATTAAATTTCCTTGTCGACTATGTTGACTAGAGATCAAAGAAATTTATGTTTACGATTACAATTTGAAAAGAAGGCATATTACTGTGACAGATTTTTTGTGTCAATTTGAAAACTTATTATTTAAGGAGAAGAATCTTTATTTTGAAATCTGCTTGACATTCCTTTTGTTTATTACTCCTTCTTTTCTCCAGATCAATGGCCAGCTTGTTAGGTGACAAATATATATGGATTCTGATTGCTGAACTTTTGAATTGTCAAGATATCTCTAGGCAGTGTTTAGTTTTGTTTTGGAAGTAATATCGGGAATGAGTGTGCTTATGGAAAAATTATGGATACAACTGCATTAGTTTTTGGGTTTTGACTATTTATAATTTGACGTTGAGTACTAGAATGTTTCAATCCTTTCAGTTTTGGATTATTTTTTGTTTGTCCAAAATGTGTGGCGGGTGTCTAAATGTGGTAATCATTGGGGAATGATTTCGTTTTTATCTTTCACCTTCTTGAAAGTAGAGCTCGAAATCTTGATATTTGCTTGTGAAATCATGTCGACAGTAATCCTTGCACACTACAGAGATGAAGAGGTTAAAGGGAAGGAAACAGTAGATGCTAAAGAAAAGGAAATTGTTTTAACGCCATGTGGTAGAACACATTCCCGTTGATTGCTGTAATGATGTCTGGCAGAAATTGCATCAACAAGTGGTAAATGTGGATGTGATTAATGTAGACCCTGTACCTGCAAAGGTCTACTCTTCTGTTGCGACTGGAGTGATATGGTCTATGAGATTAGCCCTTGCTATAGCGATGTATCTGTGGATTGATAGCGTTACAAGACCCATATATGCAAAGCTGATTCCTTGTGATGTGGGAAGACCAACGCAAAAGAAAAGACAACCACTTAAACGCCTTGCACTTGGATCTTTAGGCAATAGTAGGTAAATAAAGTGCCTGTTTAAAATTTGATGCATGTTCAAACCTTTCATGTATTTCCTTAGAAGTATTTTCTACTAATCAGATCTTCTTTCTTGCATTTGTGTCAGGGCTAAATTTATATCTGCAGAAGAAACTACTGGAGTTACCTTTGATGATTTTGCAGGACCAAATTATATAAAAAAAGAACTACAAGAGATTGTACGAATTCTAAGGAATGAAGAAGATTACAGGCAGAAAGGAATATATTGTCCCAAAGGAGTGTTACTACATGGGCCCCCAGGAAGTGACAAAACTCTGCTGGCCAAAGCTATTGTTGGTGAAGCAGGGCTTCCTTTCTTTTCTGTGAATGGAACTGATTTTGTAGAGGTTAGTTATTTTTGCTTGTGGTGACTTAAATAGTTCCCCTTTCAAGTGGAAATAAGCTGTCTTTCTGTTGATCTCTTAGTACATATTTTTTCCAGAGTTTCTTTAAGCCAGTTTTCTCATTCCTTTTTCTTCCCTTTACTCAGCGTTTCTCATGTAATGTATAACAATTATATCATGGCAATCACTAGCTTTATCACTTGAATGAAACAAAGACGTGGTTGAAATGAAAGAATTATTAGATGATTTGCAGGTATTTATGTATAATGTCTAATAGTTTTCGTTAATTTGGAATTTGGCTATTATTCAAGTTTATGATTATGCTATCAATATTATCATTGCACGGTAGTTTCAACTTTCAACCACATCTCAGGAAATACTTCTGTATTTTTTAGACAGGCACATAACTTTGGGATAGAATGTGAAATTCAAACTTAGAAAGGTACCCAGTAAAAATGCCTTTTGGATCATAAATTTTAAATGCTTACAATAATGAGCACCAGGATCAATTCTACAATAGATCAAAACACTTCTAAGAGCTCTTTAGTACTGTTAAAAGCCAGTGCATGCTAAGTTAATCAACCATCGGTTTCTCACCCCTAAGAGAAAAACATAACGAATGGAAAAAGGAAAAAAGGTTCTCAATCAAATTGAACTTTTGAGATCTTAGAAGCTAGGTCTTATGGCCTTTTGTTATATTATGTTAATTTTCTGCTTTGGCCTAAATTACTACTCAATCAGTTCATGTCCCATGGTTGCTCAATTGGTTTGAACCCCATGGTTGCTCAATTCATCTAAATTGACTTGATGTTGATGTATGGACTACCAGCTTCTATGTTAGTGATTCAGCATAGACGTAATTTGGCATTTTGGTTGTCATTTGCTGTCGCTATTGGGGTTCTTTTCGGGTCTCGACCGTTAAAACTGTGCGGAATAAGTATCTGAATGGCAGATCTAAGATATACTCATCAGCTGGATTTTTAGGGGTTTTCAATGCGTGAAACATTTTTTATTGTAAGTAATTGCTTTTGATTCAACTCGGATGGGTCTAATGGTGTGCTTTGCTGCGCAATGCTTGATTGCTTTGTGTGTTCAGACTTATCGGTCATACAGAATGGATGAAGAGTGGTTTTTCTTCTGTCTGCGGGACTGTAAGTATCCAAATGGTCAAAGGTCAAATCGGTCTACGGTTAAAAGGCTACTGGAAAGCAACTAGAAAATACAGGAGGATCGTGTTGAGGACAATGGGATTGATTGGGATGAAGAAAACGCTTGTATTCTACATGGGCCGCACCCCCAAGGGCAAGAGAACCCATTGGGTCATCCACGAGTACCGTACCACCCTCCCGGAGATTGATGGCACTCACCCTAGCCAGGTTTTATTCATATGCTTGTTTCTTCTTGCAATTGTCCATCATGTGTGTGTTTGTATGTGTTCATGTTGTGCCCGAATTTGACATTTAGTTGTATGAAACGATGATATGAGCTTTAACCTGCATAACAATGATGGTTACTTAGTTTATACCTACAAAATTGAAAAGATGAGAGCTTTTTTTTATTGGATTTGGATATAGATAGGAAGAAAAAGCCCTGGAATTTTAGTAGTGCACGTGACTGGATTTGGTGGCGCACTAACCCTCCGACCCAAAAATGCTACGATAGGTTGTTATTGTTTGAAACCCAAATAGTAACTTCATTAAAATAGGGTGTATAGTGAGTTATGCTTATAGGAGATCTATCTCAATTTCACTAGGCTATTGAATGCCATTGTTGAATACTTAGAATCTGAAATTTAGGAGAGGTTGTTTGTTTGTTTGTTTGTTTGATTTTCATTGTCAATGGTTGATTCTGAATGTCATTTAGCTTTTTTAATGTTCTCAAAATTGAGCCTTGTATATAACTCTATGATTTTTGGCATGTAGTTTTCAATCATATTCCTGATTTTCTACCTATATTTGGGACTCAAATTTCTGAGCAACACTGCCAAAAATGCTCTCCTTAGTGAAACATTCTAGGAGATCAACAGTTGTAATGTAAGTATTGGCTCAAGAATCTGCAGTTCTTTCACCGCTTGTTTGTTTTGCTAATTTATGCTGCTTGATATAGGATTGCAATCCTCATCTTGAGGACAAGATTGCTGGATATCAGTAGGAGTCTAGAGAAGCTCTGGAAGATGATACATCCAATGATCAAATGAGTGATGGGCAAGGTACCTCGGCATCTCCTTTGTGCTGCCTCCAAGATTTTGAGAAGCAACAACGATAGATAATCAGACTCCGGGATTCCTGCCATTCATCAATAGTCCATATTGAGGACGGGTTTTCAACCAACAGTCTTGCCAATTTGGGGGTTTAGGGTAAGGGTTTCAATAGTTTTGTTAAGTCCTCAGAGAATGGTGAAGATTTCTTCCTGGAAAGTGGTCTAAGCAATGCCAGCAACACAAGAAGGTTCAGCAATGTCGTATATAAGCCTCGTCAGGTTAATGATGCAAGATGGGAGGTGATACAGCCATACAAGTCATTCATTCAGTCTGACTATGGAACACTGGACTTGAAACACTTCAGGGTATTGATGCCAATGAAGGAGTGGCAATATAGGCGCCGTGTATCTACCTGAACTGATTCGGGGCAATATAGGCACCGTGTATCTACCTGAACTGATTCGGATGGCCACTTGTTTTGTTCTCTAAAAGGTTTGCGCACCAACTGTCATAGTAAACAGACTAAACGACTTTTGTTCCTTCGTACAACATGTTATATATCAAATTAGTTGTATGATTTATAAGAAGTTTACAAATGTAGTTACTACATAGCGCCGTGCATCGCACGACCACAATTCCTAGTATTGAAAAGAAGTGTGTTGTTGCTCGTGCACGTATTCGATCATTTCTATTCAACCCTCTTAAATTTCTCCTAAATTTTTTGGTGTTGAAGTCAAATATGTTTCATTCAATTAGTTTTTTTATAATTTTAGTTTATATTATTTAGTTTAAATTATTGCTTATAAAATATTTTAACTAAAAGCTTATCTTATGGTACTCAGCTTTTCATTTCTTTTGAATTATGACAAAAGAACTTCATAAAATTAATATGGTCATATATTGTTAAAAAATTTCTTTTACATAGCTATATATATTAGATATTTAGATTATATAGACATGTTGTTGTTGTTATTATGTAAAAACTCTCTAGTAACTGCCATGGAGTACTAATAAATTTTCAAGGGCAAATTGTATAAAATAGCACGAACTTTAGGTATAGTTGCACTCAGTGGCACGAACTTAAGAAAATACAAAAATAATCACCAACTTTGAGGCACGTACCACCTATATTGCTTATGTGAACTAGAGGGGGTGCTTACATGGATTTTTTTTTTAATTAAAAAGACATATAGCGAGATATGGATTAGTGGGGGTACTTATATGGATTTTTTTTTTAAAAAAGGCATAAAAGATGTGCCCGACCAAATTGTGAAAGGGTGTCCCTATATACAGTGCAAATCCACGGAATAGAGTTGCTAATCAACGTCGGATTCGACGTTGTAGCGTTAATTATAGTACAATGTCGGATCCAACATTGTAATATGTGGTATGCAACATTGTGAATCTAAGGTCATGATGTGGTGGGTTGGGTAGATTGCAACGTCCAATTCAACGTTGTAAAGTAGGCTTTCAAAATGCAACATCCAATTCGATGTTGTAACAACATCTAATCCGATGTTGTAATAGCGTTGAATCCAACGTTGTTACAACATCCGAAATTTTTTTCCAAGGCAAATTACTAATATATGGACGACGTTGGATCCGAATTTATATAACATCTAATCCGGTGTTTTTACAACGTTCAATTGAACATTAATTTGCGGTGTATATAGGGATAGCTAGGTTACATTTTTATTTTTTATTTCATGTAATTCCAAATAAAAAAATAATTGTGGCAAATATCCTTTACGAACGAGCCGATCCCGAGCCGAGCTGTTCGGTTCACATAACAGCCCTATTCATACCTTTCCTACCAGGCCTAAATTTTTGTACATAAAGGATTCATACTGCAACAATTATATTGAAGTTAGAATTTCTAGAGGGAAACCACAATTTGGCATCCCAATGAACCTTTCAAGCCTACAAAATGTTTCAAATTAGCTTCGCTGGCATGGGAAATGGGGTAAGTCATCACATGAATCGTGGTATCTTTTATGGGTAAGAGTGTAAGACAGCAAAACCTTGCGGAAGTTGACACATTTCAGCAAATATCACATTTACAATACTGCATTTTCGAGTTTATAACATGACCAACGAGATAAAAAAAAGGCACATTATTAAACTGAATGCACAAACGTGCAACCAACAGAACTTGGTGGCTAGAAGAAGCAACTTACCTAAAACACAATGTAAGTTCCTAATGCCGCCTATCTCGCCTGGCTTGATTAACAACTGCTGGTATTCCTTCAAAGAGATCTCCCAAGTAACCCTCTATATCCTCTGCACTGTACTTGATGTATCTCCCAGCGTGTCTTCCACCCTCTAACTGACTCCCAAATCTCCCCACAAATGATCTGTATGCAGGGATGACCTTTTCGGATATTGATATTCTCAGTTCAGTTCTAAGTTGGGAGTCTGTGACCTTCCAAGCAGTTTGCACTCTGTATATATCTTCAAAAATGGCATTGAAGCTCTTGAATTTTTCCTTCAAAGCCATCTTTGAAGCACTGGTCAATCCGCTGGAGCCAAGCCCTTCGTCCTTCAAACAAGACAAAGCTTTGCTCCAAGAGGCCCTGAGATAACTCGTGGCATACTTGCGGATCAGACCTCTTCGCCTCCTGACCCAATCATCCCCAAGAAGCTTGGCAAGATCTGAATCTTTTACCTTCTGAATGATGTAGAGCTTATTGTTCATCAGGAATATGCACTGCATTGCACTGTCATACAGCTTTGCCTTCTCCTCGAGGTTCAATTCAAGAGATCCTATCAACGACATCAAACGGCTCCCAAGAGGAGACATGCTCCTCGGGTTTTGTCCATCATCGACCTGTGCCTGATTCTCCTCCTCATCCACATCAGATTTCAAGAGTGAATTCAGGGTTTCACTGTAATCCACAAGGAGCTTGACATAATTCATCACATACCGAGCCAAGGGATGAATTTCAGCCCCATGGATGGGCTTCTTTGAGGATTCACCTTTCACAGATTTCTCCAACTCGGCAAATGTCGCCTTTGCAGCCTCCCCTAGTCCATCCAATACAGCCTTCGCCTCTAGGCAAAGAAACTCGCCAGACTCATCCACAAACAACCCTTGCAACTCAGGCAAAGCATCCTCCAGAGCATCATACATATCAAGGATTCGAAACAGCTTCTCGGGAGACCTATTCCCAATGGCCACAGCATCTCCAAAGTTCAGGAGCTGCTTGACGCAACCTGATGCCATCTCGACGAAGCAAACCTCCTTGATCAGATCCGACTCCTCATCGAAAACCTGCTCGCAGAGCTGCTTCTCGCAATTAAGCACCTTCATCATGACCTTCAGGGACTGAATCCATTTCTTCATCTTCTCATCCAATGTACTCCACTGAACCCTCTGGATCTCCTCTATGCTAAGCTTATCCACCCCTAAATTCCCCAAATACTCGTCAAGAATGTCTCTCCTAACATTGCTAAAGATCTGGCAGCACTCCTTCTCATAGCCAGCCCTAATCATCCTCTGCGCGATCTCCCTGAGATCCGCAATCACTTCCGGTTTGATTAAATCCACAAAGACGCCGCTTCCCGCCAAGCTTCGCCCTCTCTCATGGTGACGGCTACTCTTTCCACCACTGCGATCCTCTCCTTCGCCGACTACGCACTCGAAGTTGTCAATAATGCCTTCTTCAGCTTCGTTCTCCACAAACGACAGTGAAACAGTACGAGTCGATCCAAAAAGCTTTTCGGCGTCTAACGGCGCCGCACTCTTCGAGAGGAGGTTGCGAAATTCCTCTTCCAGCTTCGCCATCGCCACCTGAACGGCGGTCTCTGCTCGATCCATCACCCCCGTATTCTCCCTAAACCGAAGATCCTATAGAAGAATGAGAATTGAATTGAAGGAGTGAGAACTACCGTGAGTCTTATTGATAGAATAAGGGATATATATACAAGATAATGGTAATTTGAAAATCCTAGAATATCTGAACTAGATTTCAAACAATAGGAATAACAGAAAGATATGATATCTAATTATTCTAATTATCCTTAATATTCCCCCTCAAGCTAGACGATGGTACAGTAAGTTGAAGCTTGCGTAGAAGTTCCTGAAATTGTGGCCGCAATAATGGCTTCGTTAGAACATCAGCAAGTTGATCTTTTGTAGACACATGACTAACTCGCAGAGTGCCTTTGCGAACTTGTTCCCGCACAAAGTGATAAGCAAGAGCTATGTGCTTCATCTTGGAGTGAAACACCGGATTGGCACTTAAGTAGGTTGCGCCCAAATTATCACAATAAATAGCAGGCTGTTGTAACAGTTGAACATTTAATTCTTGAAGAAGATGAAGGACCCAAAGCACCTCTGATGCTGTGTCTGCAAGTGCCTTATACTCCGCCTCAGTTGACGACCTTGCAATTGATCTTTGCTTTCGAGAACTCCATGAAATAGGAGTACCCCCCAGATAGACAATATAACCGGTGGTAGAGACAAAATCATCCTTGTCTCCGGCCCAATCAGCATCCGAGAAAGCATGTATGATAGGCGATGAGTTGGAGCAAATATTAATACCAAGCTGTAAGGTTCCTGCTAAATACCTTAAGAGACGTTTCAAGGCACACCAGTGATCAGATCTTGGTGACTGCATGAACTGTGAAAGTTTGCTGACGGTAAAAGCAATGTCAGGTCTCGTTAAGCCAAGATATTGAAGACTTCCCACAAGTGCTCGATACTCAGTTGGAGAAGGGATCTCGGTTCCTCCAGATTTAAGGAGAGGTGCAGTCACCATCGGTGTCGCTACAGCCTTTGAACAGTCCATACCTGCCTTCCTCAAAAGATCAGTAACATACTTCCTTTGAGATAAGAAGATCCCTGTAGGAGTTGGAATGACCTCTACCCCAAGGAAGTATGACAGGGGGCCTAGATCTTTCAATGAAAACTTTGAAGCCAAGCATTTAACCAAGTTATCAATAACCGAAGAGGTGGTGCCCGTGATAATTATATCATCAACATAAACCAACAAGTATAAAAGATGTTGATCATGTTGAAATATAAACAAAGAGGAATCGGCAATGGAATTGACAAACCCAGCTTGTAGAAGGAAGGCCTTAAGCTCATTATACCAAGCCCTCGGAGCCTGTTTAAGACCATAGATGGCCTTCCGTAGCTTGCATAGGTGGTGCGGAAATCTACTGTCAACGAATCCGGGAGGTTGGACCATGTAAACATCTTCATATAGCCTCCCTTGAAGAAAGGCATTATTAATATCCAATTGGTGGAGACGCCACCCTTTTGCGATGGCCAATGTAAGAACTATTCGAACCGTAATCGGTTTGACGACCGGACTGAACGTTTCCTTGTAATCCAAACCGGAACGCTGGTGAAACCCCTTTGCTACTAGCCGTGCTTTAAGCTTGTCGACTTTACCGTCAGGAAGATACTTCACTCGGAAGACCCATTTACAACCAACCTGATTGTATGCTGGTGACGACGGAACTAGATCCCACGTGTGATTAGAGCAAAGAGCATCGTACTCAGCTTGCATCGCACTCCTCCAATCAGGGCTTTTTAGTGCTTGTGTAATGGTCTGAGGTTCAAGTGGAGGAGAAGGAGATGCTTGGATGTGGAGATTTAGTTTGGTAATTGGTTTTGTTTTGTTCTTTTGTGAGCGAGTAACTGGTCCCGGGCGAGAAGGTTTGGGTGGGGGGTGATTTGACGATGATGGGGGTTGGGGATTTAGTCCAGGGGGTGCGGGATTTGGGTTAGAAATCTGAGATGGGTTAAGGGGTAGGGCCAAGACGGGGGCAGTAGGAGCCGAGTCGAGGAGCTTCTGATGAGCGGCCGGAATTGTGGGAGGTGAGGTTTGTGGTAACGGTGAATTAGAGGAGATCTCATGAGATGGGGCTGGGTTGGGTAAATTTAATAGATTAGTAGGAGTTGTTGGTGGGCCCGAATTTGGTGGATCAGTTGGGATTGGGTGGTTAGGTGGAGATGTATGCTGAGGTGGAGTTAAAATAGGAATAGAAAAACTACTCCATTCAGATCCAATTTCTTGCCACTGTTTTGGGGTGGGAGAGGATATTGTTTTATACGGAAACTCATCTTCAATAAACCTTACATGTCTAGATGTAAAAATCTTTCGGGTAATTGGATCAAGACATTGATAGGCACTTTGGGTGGATGAATAACCAACAAAAACACATGCAATAGACCTGGGTTGAAGTTTGTGGGTATTGTAAGGACGTAACCATGGATAGCACAGGCAACCAAAACTTTTTAATTTGTGATAATCTGGCGACACATTTAATAATCTAAAAAACGGGGAGTCATTATGGAGGGTAGGAGTAGGAAGTCTATTAATTAGATATGTGGCGGTGATCAAGGCATGAGGCCAATGGTCAAGAGGCATTCCCGAATGAGTTAAAAGTGACAGCCCGGTTTCTACGACATGTCGATGCTTACGTTCCGACATCCCATTATGTTCCGGTGTGTGAGGAGGAGTAGTGAAGTGGGAAATGCCTTCCTGTCCCAAGAATTGACGGAGAGCAAGGAACTCTCCACCATTGTCGGTGTATAGGATTTTTATTTTGAATTTGAAAAAATTTTCAACCAAGGCCTTATATTTTATGAAAGCGGACTTTGTGTCAGATTTATGTTTGAGAGGAAATATCCAACTGTAGCGAGTATAATGATCAACGAATATGACATAATAACGAAAACCATCATAGGAAACAACTGGAGAACTCCAAACATCGGAATAGACAACTTCAAGAGGATAAGTTGACACAATGGTAGACTCATAAAATGGGAGCTTGTGGCTCTTATTGACACTGCATGAATTACAATCTGTTTGTTTGAATGGAAAAGCAGACAAATTGAAATTCTTAACTAGGAATTGAAAAACTGCCGTTGAAGGATGACCAAGCCGATGATGTAAGGAGGCCGAGCCGGACTTTTGTAGGGAATGAACGGTTGGAGTAGTGTTTGGCCACAAGTACATGCCATCAACGCAAGGACCCTCAATTATGAAAAAAGAATTGGATAAGAAAACGACTGCATATGGACTATTTTTTGTGAGTTTTGACACCGACAATATGTTCTTGGACATTGAAGGAACACATAAGACATTATCTAGAGACAAAACTTGTGAATTTGAAGGTAAAGACAGAGTGCCAGAGTGAGAAATTTTCAGACCTGTGCCATCTCCCACAAACAGTTCATCAGGGCCATTGTATGGGTAATGTATTACAAGGTTATTGAGATCATTCGTGACATGATGCGAAGCACCACTATCCACCAACCAGTTTCGGTTTAGTGAGTTTGTCGTAACATTTGCTTGTGGTGGAGCTGCAGGAAATCGAGCGGAGGATGGCAGGGCAACGGTTGGGTGAAGACTACGGAATACCGGGCATTGGGTGAGAACATGACCTATTTCTTTGCACCATTGACAACGCCCTCGAAAGGGTTTGCTGCCAGTTGGAGTTGCAGGGGTATAGGGGCGGGTGGGTTGTTGCCAGGGCTGTCGGGGAGGGTTGGATTGAGTTGAATTGGAGGATTGCCATGCTTGCTGAGTAGAGGGATGCTTACCTTTTCCCTTGGAGGGCTTGGTCTGGGCGTTGAACGCTACTGCAGGACCAGCCACTTGTTTTGCTTCATGCTTGAGGGCTAATTCATGATTGAGAAGCTTCTCGTGAAGTTCTTCAAATGAGATTGCGGTATCCCGGGCATTGATGGCGTGGATCACAGGCTTGTAAGGTTCATCCAGACCACGGAGTACATAGTCCGTGATATCTTCATTTGCGACAGGAGCCTTCAGGGAAGCAAGAAGATCGACCGAAGCCTTGATCTGTTGCATATACTCCGTCACCGAGAGCGAGCCTTTTGTAGAAGAGCGCAAGCGCTCCTTGATCAGCTTAATGTGGCCTCGAGATCCTTTGCCATAGGTGGTTTGTAGTATATCCCAAACTTGCTTTGCCGTGGTTGCAGTTGTGACGAGACAAGCCACGGACGGTGATAGCGTGCCAAGGATCGCACCATAAAGAATGCGGTCTTGACGTTTAAAGGTGAGATAGGCAGGGTTTGGAGTTGTAGTGTTGTTGGCTGTGACAGTTTCCGCAGGGGCGGTGTGAGAACCGTCAAGAAACTTGAATAGGTCATAGCCTTCAAGTGTTGCTTGAATTTGAACTTTCCAAGGAAGGAAATTTGTGGAGTCTAGTTTGATCATGTTGGAGAGGATAACAACGGTAAAGGGGTTGTTTGGTTCATGTGGGTTGGAAATTTGAGTTGCAAATTCAGCGGCCATTGTTGAGGAAGGAGCTTGTGACTAGGTGAGGATCAAAAAGCTCGATACCATATAGAAGAATGAGAATTGAATTGAAGGAGTGAGAACTACCGTGAGTCTTATTGATAGAATAAGGGATATATATACAAGATAATGGTAATTTGAAAATCCTAGAATATCTGAACTAGATTTCAAACAATAGGAATAACAGAAAGATATGATATCTAATTATTCTAATTATCCTTAATAGATCCTCCATCAAACCCAACACCTCGTCTACCGCCGCCAGGTACTCGCAGGCTTCGTCAGCTTCAGCGGAGGACTGGTCGTTCCAGAGAAAGTGATTACGCTGGTGCTTGTGGCCGGAATCGTGCCGGATAATGACCTGCTCGGCGGATTCAAATCTGGAAACTGCTGGATCGGCTTCCGGCTCGCTTGAACCGTCCGCTCCTCCGGCGGGAGAGCCATTCATGAGACTGGAGATGTTGACAAGGCGATTGTCAAAGCTGGAGAGGATGAAGAGCATGTCGTCGGTGACGTCCTGGGAGTTGGAGT
This sequence comes from Persicaria maculosa, assembly GCA_963922045.1. Classification (NCBI taxonomy): domain Eukaryota; kingdom Viridiplantae; phylum Streptophyta; class Magnoliopsida; order Caryophyllales; family Polygonaceae; genus Persicaria; species Persicaria maculosa. The sequence goes on along the minus strand of OY998256.1, from coordinate 76,025,769 downwards.
TTTGGAGGCTCTTGAGGATGTGCTGAGCGGTGGCTAAAACTCTGTCTTCTCCTCCGATTGTGGTCGCCATTAATGGATTTTCTTGAGCTCTAGGATTTGCAGGAGATCGGTCAATTACACGATTCTTCATCACCAATGTTGTTGCCCCCCAAATCAACTCCGAAATTCAGCAACAGCAAGCGAGAATTTTGCAGGAAACTAACCAGATTTTAGTAGAATCCGAGAAATTCAAACCTAATAGGCTGTAAGGTGCAAGAAATCGGTTGGACTTTGGAGACTCTGGTTGAAGCCCTAATCAAGGATGCGCACACCATAAGACAAGAAAGGAAAAGGAAAAGGAAAATGAAAAACGATTGTCTGAAGTGAAATCCACTTCCGGTTTCTAGGAAAAACCAGAATTGGAGAGTCGTCTTCGATTCGGTCGTAAATTGATTTGACCAATTGAACCGGCCAAAAGATTTTAAAAAATACGGAAAAGACTACACATATACTTGGTGTACGTATACACTAATTTTTTTTTGAAAAATTATTTTTTTAGGGTTCACCATTTAAAATTTAGGGTATAATTAGTGGTTATTGAAAATTTTAGGGTTTATTCCTTATAATATGGGTATAATAGAGTTTTAAAGAAAAATTTTAGAGTTAATTTTTACAATTTTAAAAGTAGTGGATAAATTTTACAAAATTTTAAACATGGAAAAAAGATACACCAACCTACACTTGGTGTATGTGTATCATCCTCCAAAAAATACCGTAAGAAGAGAGATTTCACGCGAAATCATCAATAAAATCGGAAAATATCATTTAAAGTTCATTTACTATCAACAATTCTATTTAGTTGTGATAAAAATAATAATTCTATTTAGTTTATAAATAATTATTTATATTTTTTATTTGAAATTACTATCAATAATTCTAATTAGTTTATAAATAATTATTTATATTTATATTTTTTATTTAAAACGGAAAGAGATTTGAAATACTAGACAACACTTAGTCTCATAGATCGAAAGGCTGAAAAACTATCCACAATCATTTTATATTAAACATTCTTTAAAATATTATAATTATCATTTTATTTATCAAAATAAACTTTGTATATAAGTTTATCAAAAAAATATTTTAGGATAAATTAATATTTTCTTAATTTTAAAATCAACTCAAATTTATGAGTAATATTTTACTAAATTCTTGTTTTATACTCTCTTGATGATTGGTTTTTTTAATATTTCTTTAAGATAGTTAAAAGTTATATAAAATATTATATTATTTTTTTAATGTAATTTCATACTTATTAATAATTATAAAAATTCAACATGATGTTGACCACCGTTAATTACTCCTACTCTAACGATACTCCCTTTTTCCAAAATAAATGTTGAGAAAATAATTAAATATTCAATGTGTCATTATCTTAGCCATTTGAGCATTAATTTTATCGGTCAACCCATTGCCGATGTCAACTAATTATCAAATCAATTTACAACAGCACACTTTTAAAATGCAAAATTAAACTAAAGAGCGATTAAATTCAATTAAACTGAACTAAAACCAGGAGGAAATAAAAAAGAAAAAGAAAAAAAGAAAGGCAATACGTATTAGATAGCATACTAGTGTAATACCCGTGCCTTGAAGGCACGGGAGCTTGATTTATTTTAATTTGAACATCATTTTATATATTTATATAATACTATATTAATATATACACATGTTTAAAACAAAAATATGTATAAAGTATTTTTTTATAATTTATAAATTAGTTGGAAAGAGATACGATACAAAATTTGAAAATGATTTAATAAGGTGATGTATGTAGACGAATTATGAGAATATTGCAAACGGAAAAAAAAATGGAAACATGTCTCAATATTTATGGAAATATAGATGAAAATTAAAAAAAAAAAAAGGGATTTGATTCAAATCATATTTAAAATAGGAAACAAATATTTGAAAGTTTCCATAATAATATTGACCAATAAGAAAATCTCATTTGAATTAAAAAATTCAACTTTAATTGTGGACGTGACACGTCAGCAAAATGCTAGCAGAATTAATAATATATATATATATTCCAATCGGAAAAAAAAAATGGAAACATGTCTCAATATTTACGACAATATAACCGAAAATAAAAAAAAAAAAAGGGAATGGATTCAAATCATATTTCCTCAGGAACCCTAAATGTGCCAAATGGTCGTTGCCATCTCATTTTCGCATTCACTTCCCTATCATTCTGATATTCAATGCTCCTCTTTACCAAACAGTATCCCTCTTCTCTTGCCTCTAGATAGGGAGCGTTGATCAACTTGCCAGAAATCCTACTTCTTTTGGAGTGCGGCAGTTCTTGAATCGGACTCAGTTTCTCTCTACTTCTTAGATTGGAAATGTCAATCAACTTACTAGAAACCCTAATTCATTTCAAATGCGATAATTTCTGAATTGGAATCCACTTGTTAGACCTCCATTTATCTCCAACCCTAGACGACTCACGATCGGCCTTAGATCCTGCGTTCCACCATCCCGAGCGCGTGGACCACGTACGTCGTTGAAGCCATGACATATCAACCCCTCGCCGCACAAGGAAAGCTCCTGCAGCGATTAATGTACTGTGTTGTACTGTGCAATGTATAAAGGAAATTGGCCCATCGAATCCGCGATCTTCCATCTGTCCAGTTCCAATTTTATGATACTCAATTTCCATTACTGATATCAGTAATGAGATGAGACGATGACTTGCAATGCACATTTCCTTCTAAACCACATAATTGAAGTGGTACCTAATTATAACATTTTGTTTCACTTATATTGTATATATAAAATACCAAATTTTATTTTATTTTCATAATTTTATACTTATTTCTAATAATATTTTAACATAATTTCTTTTTAGCACATAGGTAATTTGCGGTTTAGCACATGATCACATGATCGCAACGATCATATGCCAAATGGTCAGTGCGACAACTTTTTTTTTTTCAAAACCACAAACGGGTCGCAACGTCCACCATAGGGGATATGGTCGTTGCGACCATTTTTTTTAAAAGTTTAATGTGGTCGCAATGACCAAAACCGGACTGGTCGTTCCGACCATAGAGGGTTTCGTAGCTCCCTAAATTCAACAAACAAACTAGGAGATATACAGAGTACTCTACTCCAATATGTAGGGGCTACTTTAAATTAATTTAATATATCTAAAGGTTGAAAACGTGGCAAATTTACACAAGTGGATGTCTAATCCATTTGGACCTTTTCTATTGTATTGCTTTTAGCTGACAGATGTGTACTGTTTTAGAAAATTCCACTGTTACCTACAATTAGACCCGTCAAATGGGTCGTTCGGGTCGGATCACTTCGGGTTTCGGGTAAAACGGGTCTCGGGTTTCGGGTTTTTCGGGTTGACTCGAACCCGGGTTTGACCGGGTTTCGGATCGATTTCGAGTTTGTCAATTTTTTCTTTTTTAAATTAAAAAAAAAATTACCTTCCATTTTACCTCAAAAAAAAAATATTACCTTCCATTTTTGTTTGCTGAAAAAATTCACACATTAATCATCGAAGTAAATGGCACAGCTCCATAATTTCCACCAACTATAAAGACCCCCAATCAGTTCTCATTTCGTAGCAACCAATTCCAAATCCAGAAAGCTTCAACTCTCTGCCATGGAGTACAACCGTTTCCTCCTCTCTCTCCTCCTCATCGGCCTGATCTCCGCCGCGACCTCCGTCGCATCATTCATCGGCGGCTACCAGCCGATCAAGGATCTAAGCGATCCGTACGTGGTGGAGATCGCGAAGTTCGCAGTGAGCGAGCACAACAAGGAGGCATCAACGCAGCTAGTCTTCGTCAAGATCGTGAGCGGCGAGCGGCAGGTCGTCGCCGGCACGAAATACAAACTCATCATTACTGCTACTACGGTGGGCGTCGCCAGCGACTACCAGGCCGTTGTCTACGATAAGCCGTGGAAAAAGGACCGGAGCCTCGTCTCGTTCTATAGCGTAGCGAATACGAATTAGGAATTGGGGATTTAGGTTTTCGGATTTTATAATTATGAATCTCGATCTACACTGGTAATAATGGATTAGAAGTAGATGATTTCGGAAATAAATGTAAAAGATTTGAGATCTGGTTTGAAGCTCAATCCCTGAATGAATGGTGTCATGATTGGATTGATTGATTTGATTGTGGGTGATGATCTTGTTTAACTAAACTGAAATTGAAATTGAAACGGGAAATATTGGAGAATTTTCAACTTCTTGATTTGGGAAAAGCATTTCCGTATAATGGATTTGATGATTTTTTATTTTTGGTAAGGATGGATTTGATGTATGATTTGGTGTAAGCTTTCGGAAATAAATTAGTGAATGAACGGTTTGAATCGATCAAGTTGGCGCGTTTGTACTTATAATGCATAATTACTTTGGGGATAATTATGAAAACTAGCATAAATTTTCAATATTGCAAAAAATATGTACTGAATTATGAAGAATTGCAAATAATAGCCCAAATCCGAGTTTTTTTATAAAAAAAAATCCATTAAAAGTTTAAAACAATGTAATATTGTCATTAATGTTTATTGAGTATTCAAAACCATTATTCTAAAAATTGCGTTCAGGGTCGCTTAGAGGTTACACATAACCGGCCCAACCAGTGGCGGCCGCAGGATTTCCTAGAGGGGGGGCGGAATTTCTGGTCGGGAAATTTTTTTTTCCTCGGTATATATAATAAAGAAAATTTTAAAAAATATATTGAAAATAAACCATAAATTATGGTATAAATATGATATTTTATTACAAAAATTCATAAAATAATTTAATAATTTATATATGTGTGTGTGTAGCAGCCTAGCAGGATTAAGATTTTTAAAAAAAATATTGAAAGAAAATTATAATTTTTTTAATGAATTTGTCAAAAAGGATAGGATTGAAAAGTATAACAAAAAAATTCATAAATTGTGGTTTAAATATGACATTGATAGTAAAAAAATTTCATAGAAGTAAACATTAGTAGAATTATTTAAAATATATGGGTAACATAATGAATAATCTAATGAAAATATAACCAAAAAAGGTAAGGAATAAAAGGAGTGCAAAAAAGTAAGAAATGAGATTTGAACACATAACCTCTTGCTTCCCTCCTTTTACCAACTAAGCTAGACCATCTTTGTGTTCTCTTTCACATTTTTTTTTTAAATAGTACGAAACTCCGTCGCCGGAGGCCCCCCCCCCCCCCCCCCCCCCGCGCGGCCGCCCCTGGGCCCAACCATTATGGAATGATTTAACGGAAATGGATTTGTGGGTAATATCTAAAGGTCCCCGACTTGAACCTCGGATGAATGCTCTTTTTCAAGATTACACAGAACCCCTCACTCAAGACTCAAAAGACGATTCATTGATCAATATTCTAACCAATGTGCTACTTCTCTCATTGTCCTCCTCTCATTTTCCATACAAAATCTATTTTATTCCCCCAATTTTATTACTTAATTTGAACATATGGTAACTATATAGTACTCCGTATATAATTCTCTCTTATTTTTTCTAGACTCACAAAAAAGTATGTAATGATTATACAAGGTGTTTACCACTTGAAATCCCATTGAGTTGTTAAAATAACTCAATGTAAAGTTGGTTAAATCTTAAATACTCAATTTGATTTAGATTTAAATTAGTTTAATTAACCATTTTTTAATTTTTTTTATGGTCGATAAACTTCTATATTCATTTTCCTTCTATTCCTTTTCACTCCTTTCCGTCTCTTGGTCTCTCCTTGTCCTAATGTTTGTCAATTTGATGATTTTTCCAAATCTCCCAATTGCCCCAAACTCTGAATTATTTAATTTATCTTATGGAAAAAAAATTATACCGTATTAGAAAAAAAATTAAGATATCTATATAATCGATAATCGATAATATTATGAATTACTATATATAAGTCTAGATGTATTATGGACATGTGCCAAAAGTCCATATATACTTTATTATATGTCCATTTTTAGAACTTCTAACTATCAAAAACCTCATAATGCTCCTTTTTTTTCTCTCCATAAACAATCAAGACTCGCGTGAATCTAAAAACTAACATATATAATTATGTTGGGGTTTGTGGGTAGAGTCCCACGATAAAAAATAAGGTAAAAATCAAACCAAAATATAAGGGAGTCACACCCTACATAATTAAAAGTGTGGATCCAGACTTTATAATCAAAAATAATATAAACCATAGTATGATATTTTAGTCCGAAAAGCAAAGTAATTTGAAGTGCGTTGAGTTTGTTCATGGCGATCGATCTTCAAAATGATGGTGGAAATATGTGTTGTATTGTCTGTACTCATCCATATCTATAACCTTACTTCAACGATGGATACTATTTTGCTAAGTTGACAAATTAATCAAAATTTCTATAAATTGTTTATTTCTTTACAATCATGTATGTTTACCTTCCATATCATATTTTTTCTATCCTATATTTCAATAGTATAGGATAAAATTTTTGTTTTAGAAAAAATAATAAAGAAATAAATTTGTTATAAACAATTAAACATAATAATTAATAAAGCACTAAATTTGTAGCGTAGCACTTCATTGCTAATGGGATAATATGTAAAACTAAATGTTGGAATTCGAAAGACTTTTGGTAACTTTTGCTTTTTTTGCAAGTTGTTGATTTTTCTAGAATGGAAATTTTGGAATCGTGTAAGATTAATTTGAGCTTCTTACTCTAGTTTGTTCGTGGTGTTTGATCTTTGTTGTTTGGTCTTATATTTTTCGTTTCTTTTCATTACAGTTTGACCGTAGCTGACCTTTCGGCCTCTCGACTCACTGGGCATGTCCGATAGTCGAATTCTTTCCGGTTCAAAAAAAAATGCTATATGTAAGACTAGGACTATTATTCGAATCGAACGAGCCAAGTTTTACTTATTCATATTCGGTTCATTTAAGATATGAACGAGCTCGAACCGAGTCTAAATTTTGACTCGAGCTTAAAAATGCGCTCATAATCTGTTCGTTTAGAAAATGAATGAGCTCGACCCAAGCTTTTTTCGAGTTTTAAGCAGTTCTACTTGCTCATTATACAATAATTTAAAGGAAATTTTAAAAATTCCATAAAATTCGAGCTATTCGAGTTTAATTCGAACGAGCCGAGCTTGGACCGAGCTTAAAAATGTACTCATACTCGGCTCGTTTAGAAAATGAACGAGCTCTAGTTTTAATCGAGCGAGTATGGGACGAATTCGAGCTACTCAGGTTCACATAACACGACATTTTATTTTTGAAATTTATTTGATTATTTTGGAATTTTTTTTTATGAGCGACGAGTCTCGTCCCGTCCCGTGAGGAATAAGACCCGGTGGGATTCGAAAAAAAAAAATTTAATCTCATCCCGTAAAAAATACACAGGACAGAATGCAAAATTACCCTAATCTCATCCCGTACTCCCCGCCCACCCCTAGTTTTTGCAATTTGCCGTGTTTTTGTACATTGTTTCCTTTGGATGTTTCCAATAGAGTCATCACAAGCATATCCCTTAAAAAATACGCAACTCTTTTGGTAGTGTCGGTGAATATAAATTTCGTCGAAATTCAAGCAACCCGATTCTTTTTTTTAGTTTGGAAACATATATTGAAATCAATTCGACTTCACAATATTCAAATTGATTTAAACTCAATCTATCACAAAAAAAATAAAATCATTTATAATGTGAATGAACAACATATTATGAGAAAAATATCATAATGGCACAGTTCCGTAATTTCCTGCAACTTGAAGCCCTTTTCTCTCGCCGCTATAAATACCCCCAAACCAGTTCTCAATTCATAGCAACCAAAATCCAAATCCAGAAAGCTTATCTGTCATGGAGTCCAACCGCATCCTCCTCTCTCTCCTCCTCATCGGCCTAATCTCCGCCGCGACCACCACCGCAGCACTCGTCGGCGGCTACCAGCCGATCAAGGATCTAAGCGATCCGTACCTGGTGGAGATCGCGAAGTTCGCAGTGAGCGAGCACAACAAGCAGGCGTCAAAGCAACTGGTCTTCGTCAAGATCGTGAGCGGTGAGCAGCAGGTCGTCGCCGGCACGAACTACAAACTCATCATTTCTGCTAAAACCGTCGCCCACCGCCGTAACGGCGTCGCCGCCGAGTACCAGGCCGTTGTGTACGATAAACCGTGGACCAAGTACCGGAGCCTCACCTCGTTCGAGAAGGTAGCGCATACGAATTAGGAATTGGGGATTTAGGTTTTCGGATTTTATAATTATAAATCTCGATCTACTGGTAATAGTAATGGATTTGATGATTTCGGAAATAAATGTAACAGATTTGAGATCTGGTGTGAAGCGCAATCCGTGAATGAACGGTGTCTTGATTGATTGATTGATTGATTTGGTTGTGGGTGATGATCTTGTTTAACTAAACTGACACTTATTTGGTCTGAAAGCGACTGAAATTGAAATTGAAACCGGGAAATATTGGAGGATTTTCTTCAAATCCTTCAAATTCAATCAACTAATTAAAGTAGCTGAAATTGATAGTATTAGTTGTTGAGTGAACTTTGATCAGAAGTCTATAAACAGGTACAGTTGTTAGTACTAGTCCCTAATGACACAAATAAGAAACATCCAAATAGTTGTTAATACTCTTTGAAAAGTATGCTAAATTATAAAATTGGAAATTCACGTGATGTATAATTGTTTGACATATTTGACTTCGTATCTCTGAGGTTTGTTTCCCAATTTGGAATTTTTGAAATCACTATTCGATGAGCTTACTTGCGAGGTCGATAACTCCTAGCTCGGAACTTCGTTTGCTAAGTTCAACCTATCAAACTAACGAGGAGATTGCGTGCAAGAGCTTGACATAAACGGCGTGGTCGGAGAAGGCAAGGTGACGTCGAAAAAGAGTCCCCAAGTATGTTGCATAAGGGTTTCAAACACGGAAAAAAATACAAAACCTTCAATCGAGCACGAATTGAATTGAATTGTCGATTGATTAAGCTTCCAACAAGTTGGACTGTTGGAATAACATGAAGGAAGCTTATTTCTCTTCCTACATGTTATTCCAACTATTGGAAGCTTAATCAATCGATAATTCAATCCAATTTGTGTCCGATTGAAGATTTTGTATTTTTTTCGAGTTTGAAAAAGTTCAACAGCGTACTTACAGGCTCTTCCCGGCGTCAGCTTGCTTCCTCCGACAACATCGTTTATGTCAAGCTCATGCACGTAATATCCTTGTAACGTAGCAAACGGAGTTCTGAGCTCGATCTTGCAAGTAAGCTCCTCGAAGGGTGATTTCAAAATTTTCAAATTGGGATGGAAGGGTATTTGGCAGGGAAAAAAAAAACTCCGGGTACCAGGTGAAATATGTCAAATAATTCTACACCGCGTGAATTACGTCTTACCTCAGGGGTACCTCATAAAATTTCTGTATAAGATTATGCAATGAGAAAATAATATTTACACCGCTACATGCGATTTTTTAAAATATTGATAATAATAATAATAATAACTTAATAAGAGCTCAAAATCTTGTTAAAAATCAATTAAAAAAAACAGCTTGTCTATTGTGTGCCCTAAGAGCATAGAATAAGGATACTTCATTGAAAAAGAAAACCCTAAAAAAAATAGGTGAACCCCTTAATTTAATTTAAAAATTGCTAAACCGGTGTATCTAGGGAAAATATTTTTTAATTTGACTTCTTAATCTTATTCCCTTGAGACATAAGATAGATAATCTGATAAAAAAAAATGTCCTATATTTTTCCACTCGCAAAGACACCAACTAATGCCTATGTTTGGCAAGTAGGGATCTTCTACAATATTTACTACTCCACTCTCTACATCATACAATTAATTAGGTTAAACATTTAAGATAAAAAATTTTTTTTTTTAAATATTTATATTATAAATAACAAATCATATATATATAATTTTTTCTAGAAAAAACATATTGCGAAAAATATTAAAATTATTATCAAATAATCCTCTTTTGAATTTTAATATTTTTTACAATATGTTTTTTCATATAAAAATTATACAAATATATATAATTATTTATTTATAATATAAAAAGTAAAATTAATTATATTATATGTATGTAAAAAAAATCCAAAGAACAAGTGGAATTTGTAAAAATCAGATTTTGATGATGATTTTTAATTTCCGTGCATGCACAGTCCTAATTCCATCCACAAAAAAAAAAACCAAACATCTTTCTTTTATTTTTTTCTTTTTTTCTTTTTTCTTTTTTCTTTTTTTCTTTTTTCTTTTTTCTCTTTTTCTCTTTTGGGGGTGACTTGTTCTTTGTGATGACGATGAGGCCAATCAACTGATCAATCAGACCTAGGAGAGAGACAGAGGAGGAATCCGAAATTCGGGATTCACGGGCGTCGCCTGGAGGAGCCTCTCCCTCATCCGCTACTCCGAGGCTCCGATTCAATCTCTGCTGTCATTGCTTCCGACCTGCCAGCGTTGATTTAGACGAAGGGCGACGAAGGCCAATCATGAAGGGTTTATTCAAGCCCAAGCCTCGCACACCTGCCGAGATTGTCCGCCTAACGCGTGATCTTCTCATCTTTCTCGATACAGATGACGCTGCAATCCGTGGAACCAAGCGCGATGAGAAGGTCCGGTTTCCCCTTTGCAATTCCCTTGTTTCATTTTTTTGGGTTTTTTCATAAAGTGCTGATCTTTTTATTGTAAATTGGCTTCCTGTGGGTCTAATTGCATCCAGCCGATGTCGATTTGGGTAATTTGGGATCTGGGCAGTGCTTGTTGATTGAAATTAGTTAACTTTTACAAGCACAACTTAGATTTTCTAGGTCATTCATTGTCTTATTTAGCAACAAACTGTTTTTGGGATATGAACTATTGAATATTTCCGTTATAATTAAGGTTTACCGGAATCTCAAACACTAGCCATGAAACACTTGTGTACAGTTATCCTTTATGTTTGGAGCTACTGATTTTAACTTCCTATTACAAGCAATGTTATGACAGTACCACGTTGCTTTCTTATCAAAAATTAAATATAAAGAAGAATGATGCTAAATGGGACCCCATTGTTTCCCAACTTTGTTTGACAATGGTATTGTTTGTTTAAATAAAGAAAAAATGTTTTATCGAATGATCGGTTTATTTTCTTGCTTCAAAATTTGAGCTTTACCACTAGTCATTGTTCTGGATGCTTGTTTAGGTTCGAGTATCTCCGTGTTGTAGGTTAAATGAAGAACATACAATTAAAATTAAAATTGTTATTATGAATGTAGAAAGCTCTTACAAGAAACCAAACAAGAGTGTAATGTCCATAGATGCAAAAAAACATCGCTATGAACCATCACAATTTGTTGTTTTGTTGCTTCCAGATGCAAGAGCTAAGCAAACTTATTCGGGAATTAAAGACGATTTTATATGGAAGTAGTGAAGCTGAGCCTGTGCCTGAGGCTTGTATGCAGTTAACTCAAGAATTCTTCAAAGAGGATACCTTCCGTCTGCTAGTCATCTGTCTGCCAAAATTGAACTTGGAGGTATGCAAACTTTGTTGTGCGTAAAATAGGACATTACAGTTCAAATTGTTATAGCTTGCAATCTTTCCATGCTCAATCTGTTTGATGACGGATTCAGTAATATGGTTATTTGGGGTAGATGATGCATTTCATCATCTTCTGCAGACTCGCAAGGATGCGACCCAAATCGTTGCTAACTTGCAAAGGCAGCAGGTGAATTCGAAGTTGATTGCATCTGAATACCTGGAAAAGAACAAAGATCTTATTGATATTCTGATATCAGGGTAGGTCACTTTGAAGAATAATGGGGTTGCACCTATGATAACTTGGGGGTGGGGTACTCTTGATTGTCTTTCACATGATTCTTGCTTTCTTCTTTTTACTTGGTATTATTTATTGTTCCTCAATCTTTCTAAAACTGGAATCAGGAACCTTTCTGATATCAGGGTATGTTTTTGTTCTTTTTACTCTGTTTGTTTTGCTTTTTGACTCAATAGATAACAAAAACCTTTTAATTTGCATCCCAGCAGTATGAACATGGTTATTTCAACTTATTTTCTCTTCTAAGCTCAATCTTGCTTGGTTAATGCAGCTATGAGAACCCTGACATGGCTCTGCATTATAGTTCAATGCTAAAAGAGTGCATACGCCATCAGGTTGTGGCAAGGTGAGGGACTTCAGTTTCATGGACTTCTGTGTTTCATTTAAAAGCAATTCATTGTATTTTTTTTTTTCGTTGTTAGAATTTTCATGCTAATCAATACTTTGTTTAAGGATGTACTTCTATAATGTTGGACTTGTTGTTTTCCTATTTCATCGAAGAATTTCCCACTACTCATCTAAAATACTTATATTTACCCATATGAGTCCTCATCTATTCAGTTTTTTTTGCAGATATGTACTTTATTGTGAGCATTTCAGAAAGTTCTTTCACTACATTCAACTCCCAAATTTTGATATTGCTGCAGATGCTGCTGCTGTTTTTAAGGTTTATATTTTAATCTTTTATCTCTTTGTTGTATCCGGCACACACTTCCCACTTCATATAGGAGTTTGCAGGCACTCTTTTATTATATCCTTTCTGTTCTAGCTTATGATGAAGCTGTTCATGTCCAAATGCAGGAATTGTTGACGAGGCATAAATCTACAGCAGCTGAATTTCTTTCCACAAATTATGATTGGGTTAGAAAGCTTCTTTTCCAAATTCCAAATATAACTGTTTGTATAACATATATAGGATTTTTTACATGATATTGCAGCCCCTATGTATCATGTCAAATTTGAAATTCCCCCCCCCCCCCCCCCCCCCCCCTTTTTTTTTTGCTGGTTTCAGTTTTTCACAGAGTATAACTCAAAGCTGCTTGAGTCAAGCAATTATATTACCAGAAGACATGCAGTGAAGGTATGGCCTAAACCTTTGATTGATTTGGAGGGAGGTTCCATTTTTTATATCACAAATCTCAAGAGGAAATTACTTGTGCATAACAAGCTACCTTGTGCCCAAATGAAAATCATGATCATTACCCGATTAATTCATCTCGTATTTATTGAAGCTATTGGGAGACATGTTACTTGATCGAAGTAATTCTGCCACAATGACAAAATATGTTTGCTCAAAGGACAACTTGAGGATACATATGAATCTTCTCCGGGTATGTCCCTCTTCCTTTCTTTTTCGCTAATACCCATAGTTACACAATGCTTATGTAACACGGAATTAGTGTAATACGGAGTAGAAGAGAATTTATTTTCCCTTTCCTAGAATAGTTGTCTGGACAGTTAAGTTAGGACATAAGAGAAAACTTATCTATCCGAATAGAATTACATAATTGCTACAAATTTGAAGAAATTATTGAACTTTATGGTGTCCTCTTTTTATCCTATAAAGGGAAGGATAAAATCATCTTTCTTAAATTCTTACCTTATCTTACCATCCTTTCATGTACTACCATCACTGACCTGATAAGCGGTCATTGTGTGACCCAGGCATATTTCTATCTTATCCTCTTTGCTCTAATAGCATATATGTCAAGATTGGTGTTGATCTTTGATTTTTTGTGTAGGAAACAAGCAAGGCCATCCAATTGGAATCATTCCACGTTTTCAAGGTAACATTATATATGGAGACCATATACATTCTACTTAATCTGCAATCAAGTTGGATATTAATATTGATTTATCTTTTGGAAAACCTTCACAGTTGTTTGTCGCCAACCAAAACAAGCCCGCAGAGATTGCTAACATTCTCTATGCAAATAAAAGCAAGTTTCTTCGTCTTTTGGCTGACTTGAAGCCTGATAAAGGTTATTCTCAATGATAAATCAAATTCTATTATTCATTTGATTATCTAGAGGATTTCTGCTAAATCATCACTGGTTTGGGGTTTCGCAGAGGATGAACAATTCGAACAGGACAAGGCTCAAGTGATGCACGAAATCGCCATCCTTGAACCCAAAGAGCTCCCTTGAAAATGAGGTGCCTGATGTGTTCCATCTTGTAATTTATTTTCTTCTCATTGCTTATTTTCTGCTTGTGATCTCTCCCTGTCCGTCCCCGTCAAAAGCCTCCAGCTTTGCCTATAGTCTTGTGCTATTTCAGACTCACCGCCTTCCTGAAGTTATCTAACCATATTTCCCCCCCGGTATTGTGAATACTCACAAGATACATATGATCGGTTATTTAGAAACATCAAAAGAGACTGCAGCTCTATGTGTACCGCAGGTAGAGCAATAAAAAAGCGTGAGCTCAGCTCCGCTTTGTTTACATCTTTGTATACACTCGGTTTCTTGCTTCATTCATCTTCATGCAATTGGAGTCGATTTGGAGTACTCCCATACGAATCCCGGAACCTTCATCACCTCAATAAGATCCAATTTCTTGTTCAATTTAGGACATGTAACTACAAGACATGTTTTGCATACTATTTGCCATGAAAGAATGAATGTCATTGTGCCTTTTAGTTGACAGTTAGGTAACATGCCATTTTTTTTATCCATTTTCAGCTTTGAAGCCAAGAAAGGAAATTTTATAATAGTTTAAAATTGAATATCTTTCATATTATGAATTTGATGAGGAAGTTGAAATGATTTCCATCTCATCATTCACCCATTGCACTACACTTCAAGAACTCAACCAAGAACATCCTCTAATGGAGTATGAACCGTCGCAATTCGGCCTAAATTTCTCCGACGAAAAAACCTTGTGCCAAGAGTAGCAAATAGAGATAATAGTCAGACCCTGTTAGCTTAAATCCTGCATTGTTTTCATTGTTATTGTGCAGTCTCTTGTTATGACTATCTTCCTCCCTATCTCCTCCATTTCCTTGTGGAGTTTGAGCTCCGGCCAGGAAATCCAGGGTCCCACTAGACCTCATGTTGGCCCCATAGGTGACATGGCTAAGTGGGACCCCGTCGGACCACAATGGGCCATCCTGCCAAACAAGGTTCACCTTAGTCTTATTCCCCGGCACCGCCAGCGTGGCAAACAGAATCACCTCCGTGTCAGCATAAACCGCTGTCAGCCTCATCACGTCGAAGCTGAGCCGGCCATTGTCGAGTCCCGTGTCGTAAGTTGTCACCGGGGAAGTGTAGGCTGCTGCATTGCCATTTGAGCCTATAGTGGCGACGAGGCATTGGGCCCCCACCATCCCGTCTCTGACGGGGTTGATGCCCCAGCTCACCCACTGACCGGTGGTAGTGATGCTGGTGTGGCGGTAGGCCAGCTCAACGGTGGCTGCAGAGGCATTGTAGGTCCAATGGAGGTAGGAGCTGAGCACCGGGAGGTCAATGCAGGCCTTGAAGCTCTTGTTGTCGGAGAAGGTGTAGGCGGCGCAGTTCTGAGGCGCCGCCACCGACTGGCCATCGGAGCCACCGAGAACGGCGAGGAAGGCAAGGATGAATGGGAGGTGTGAGGGTGTCATGGATTCATTCACATGTTTGTTGAAGGATACTCCAAGAATCAAGGGAGTGATTAAATATGATGAAGATTGGGGTAAATATTGAATGGCCTAAAATGTGAATTTGTTGGATTGTCGTTTCTAAGTATGGCCAAAGGTCGTCCTCTTAATTCCAACTTAAAGCGATGTTGAATTTGTTCACTCTGGTTTTTTTATTTACATGTCAGGGGAAAAATTATGTCAATTTCGTGGTAACCCAACTCAAATGACTCAAATACAACAACGATGACGCAGTATTTCCCGTAGTTAAGTTGGGTCTGAGGAGTCAAAGATATACGTACTCTTTCATCGAACTAAACGAGAGAGTGTTTCCGAGAGATTCATAGACAAGACAGTGAGACATGAGTTTGGAAACTTAAAAAGAGCCCTTGACAAATGTAAAGTAGGGAAATCAATAAAAACAAAATATAAGAAGAGACAAAAGAGAAACAAATAGCATGAAAGGCTAAACATCTGCCGCCTGAATGCTCCTCCTCCTGTGGTATCTATCCATAGTCATATCTTTCGTGAGGGCCAAGTGAGTAAGATTATGGGGAATGACCTTCATCCAACTTTTATTCGGTCTATCCCTCCCCTACGGGTAACTCCTAGGTCCAAACTCTCACATCTACATACAAGTGCAGAAGGAGGTCTCCTTTGAATGTGACTAAACCAACGCAGTCTGATCTCCCGCATTTTATCTCCAATACTAGTGACTCCAAACTTTAAGTGATTCCAATTAATGCCCTTCTTTGCTACTTAACTTCTCCTATCCATGATTGAAAAATGACATTGAAAGTCCAAACAGATTGTACAGTTGAAATTTCAGACCAAGGTGTAGCACAAAATTCTCAACCTTTGTGCTCATTATATGTTAGATGAGAATCATGAGAGTCAGATACAAGTGAAATTGTCATCTAAAAAACTAGTGCACAAATTGAAACCTGCTAGTCTATAATAGTGGGCTGGGGTAAAGTTATCCATGGGCCAAACTATTGGACCTCGGTCATATTTGCGAGCCCATTGGGTGTATATATAAAATGCTTTGATATCTTTATTTGGTATAGATGTGTATGGATAACAAAATAAACAGTTAAAAAATAAGCATTTGTGGGTGTTTATTTTTTAAACAGTTTTTTTGGTTGTTTGGATGACCAAAATAAACAAAAACGTGTTAAAAATTGTGTTAAAAAAAGTTAGAAAAGAGAGGTTATTTGGGTGTTTATTTTGTACAAGTACTGTTTTACCCCTTCCCTTATATCTTAATTGGTTTGAAAGTATCACAATACCCCTAATAACAACCAAATAAACTCTACTTTTTACAAATAAACTGTTTTTCGTCCTATACGGAGATTATCTTGTTGTTTAAATTTTTAACTACTTTTACCAAATGTTTATAAATTTTACCATGTTTATAATTTTAGCCAGCTTATTAACTTCGTCTCTTACGAACCCATAGTCCTTTTTCAAATGTTTTTAGAGTATGTATATTTTTTTTAGAAATAACGAACCAATGATCAATTACTCAACAAGATCATCCAACAATACATCATATAGTTCAGTAGGAAACCCAATAACAAAACTCGAAATCAAAGAATTAACCTGTCGAAGATTCACCAAAAATTTCTAAAATGAAAAAGACTTGTTATGCAATTTAATTGATTTTATCTTGTTAATAGTCTTTTCACCATCTTGCTTCTAATTATAAAAGGCGGAATTGAAACTTATAAAAGGGGAGTAAGTTAGTTAAATTCCTTTAAAATGAATGAATTTAAATTTTTAAAAATTTAACTTTTTGGTTTTTTCTATGACAAAAAATTCAACAAAACATATACTCCCTCCGTCCAAAAATACATGGTTTTTTAGACCTTTGCACGTTGATTAAGGAAACCTATTTATATTTAAATCTCATTACTTTTATAGAGATGAGAATCTTTTAATTTGAATTACTATTGTACTTTTTAAGGGTAATAATTACCCTATAACCCTAAAAACCCATGTATTTTTGATAAAATTTCAAGGCCTAAAAGGCCATGTATTTTAGGACGGATGGAATATATTTTATCTACTTACTGTACATAATGAGTTTTTGAATTGCCAACCAAACGAGTCATAACTCTTTTGGAACAAGATGTGAGAGATAATTATATCAAAAAACAAATATATATGTTGACTTGATATCGATTGATCAAAACCAAACGGCCCTTTAAAGAACGGTGAGCCGGTGAGGTAGATTGAGTAGATGAATAGAATTGAAAGTAACAAAAAAAAATTCAATTCAAAGTTTGAATTAGTTTAAATAATACTTAATTAATTGTTGACATAATTTGGATTTAAAATGATCAAACTAGCAAGATATATTACATGATCAAAATTTGTGGTAAAGATGAAACAGTTAAAACTTGATGAATCCAAATTATTCGAATGTAACGAAAAGTGGGGTGATGTCATTTTCATCCACCAAAGTAGAATTTATTCACAGGTTTTTTTGTTGTTTTATGCAAAGATAAAATAAAATAAAATAAAATAAAAAGAGGGGCCAAACAACTCCTTGTCAATTATCATAGCTATTTGAATTCCTCAAATAATTTTTGGCCGGGACCATTTAGAAATTAGATATGCCCATTAAATGAAAATAAAGAATTCATTTAAAATAAAAATGGAAGAAGAACAACTTTTAAGTGTGTGTGAACAATGGACCATAAAAGTAGCAAACGCAAACACTTTGACATTTCATAAACTTGTTTTAAAAAGTTAGCTTTACTTCCATCTTCTAAAAAAGCTTTTCCTAAGGAAACTTAAATATTCTTTCAAAATATGATATCTTCATCTAATCTTTTTGACACATTGGACTCAGTCATGTGAACAATAAGACGAACTTCAAGGAAGTGACTCTCAAAAGCGGAGTCATCTCGAACACATCACTTTGACTCCGACTAGCTAGTCTCGACTCATGATGCCACATCATCAATCAAATCCAAATCACACTAAGAGCATCAACACTCATGGGGTAACCCCGTCCCTCTCTCCCTTCGTAATATTTCGACACCTCATTTTCTCTTTCTTTGACATCATTTTTCACTAACTTTACCTCTTCCTATACAAATTTTTCAATTTTATCTCACATCTATAAATTTACCTTATCTCTTTCATATACCCCACCAACATATAATTAATAATTATATTAAATCTTCCTCCCCCCTACCAAACTCCATTTTCATTTTTTTTAAAAAAGGAAAGATATTAAAATGAATAAGGCTACCCCATTCTGCAGGGGTTTCCCCTTCCCAACCTCGTCCCCTTACCTTTGATGATCGGTACATCCCACATTCATGAGACACCCTTATTAGATGAGAGAGGGATATAAGGTGGATGAAATGAACCTGATGAGTATGGATGCTCTAAGACTACCAAGAAGCATAAGAACATAACAACCCTAATAAACTAATCCTAAACGTTCAAGGCTTTGGAAAGCAAGGGGTTTCAATGAGTTCGTTTAATTTATTACTAACTGGAGAAATTTTGCACAAATTTTAATAAAAACATCTACATTTTATTAAATTTTTTTTATAAATTTAATACGGAGTATTTTTTAACACTAATTACATTACACATTTTAACCAATCAAATTATTTTAAAAAATCAACAACACATAAATCAATACAAATTATTACAGTAAAATCTCTCACATAGAAAACATAAAAGCCAATCTATTATCGGACGAAAACTCACCTCTAAAAACTCATGTATTATCGGAGTATATTGATTACTTATGGATGTTGTTAGATACACCGCAAATTTTCCATCAATAGTGCACGTCCATTCCGACGTACATGACTTTTCCATTAATTAGCACGCTAAAAAAATCAATTAACCCACTTCACTGTCTAATCCGACGTGCAGGATTTGGGGTGTATTTAGTTTAGACGATTACCTATATACTGTATATATTAAAAAATAAAAGGGGAACAAAAAGATGAAAAGGAAATTGGATTTGATCGATCTTCTGACCTAGAAATTAAATTTAATTAATTAGATGAAGCGTGTGAATATTATAAGAGGAATGGATCGATGACATTCACTAGGTGGCACCTACTGATCGATGTACTCACTCCACCTTGTTTTGAAAAAGAGCTCATCATTAATCATTATTATTACCATTTAATTAAACTTTTAACTCCAGTGTTTCACATGATTATATATATGGTCCTAGCTAAACAATTATCTATTCACCACTTTATAAAGTACGAGTAATTAATTAATTAATTGACTATTTTAACCTTTGGGGTCGATCAACTCCTAGGTTTTGAACTTCTAGCTTCAAATTTGTCCCCGATTAAAAGTCAAATTCTAATCTCAACATGTATATATATTGATTACCAAAACTTGTTCCCATTAATCTCTCTAAATTAACTAAGTCAAACAATATATACATATACGAGTACAACCTTTCAGATGTGAATGAATATCTTACCTTATACATATCGTTTCAGATCTTACCTTATATATACATATGGCTTAAATTATGCCGAGTATATATTGTCCCATCGTTTCATCGGCAGGTTTTTTTTTTTTTCCAAAATTAAACTTAGTGACCCAATTATCAAAAAAAAATAAAAAAAAATAAAAATCGTTAAGACTATCACGCACGTACAATGCACGTGATCTTAATTACTACTATAATCTCACCGAATTAAGAAAATTAAGATTATTTTGGATTATTTAAATTAATGTTTTAATATTAAACTAGTACAATTCCCGCGTCATGCCGCGGTTTTTTAAAACGAAAATATTAATAATATATATAAATATATTATAAAATACTAATAAAATTAAGATAAAAAAAAACCCTACGATGCATAAATGTATCTTATAATTCTTAAATAATTTTTTTTATATCTCGTCTAAAGTATAATACATAAATGTAGATATTTTAAATCACCCAGTAATAATAATATCAATATCATTGTAAATTTTTTAGAAATTTTGAAATCTGAATCATGCATTTAAATGTGATGTGTCACAACTAATAATTATATTCAATGTTTTGAATTAAACTCAATAATTAGTACATAAATGTGAGTTAAGCCTAATGATTATATTAGATTGAATTCAATGTTTTGAATTAAACTCAATTGTTAGTAAATATGTTAAGAATAAAAGAGAATGGAGGATTAAAAAAATTAATGGAAAAAAGAGAAAAGGAGAAATAAAAAAATTAATCAAGGAAAAAACATAATTGGTTAATATTCCTAAAACTCCTCTAAGATTGACACGTAAGCAAAGTCTTCTAAATTAAGGTTATAATATAGATAATTAGTACATAAATGTGAGTTAAGCCTAATGATTATATTAGATTGAATTCAATGTTTTGAATTAAACCCAATTGTTAGTAAATATGTTAAGAATAAAAGAGAATGGAGGATTAAAAAAATTAATGGAAAAAAGAGAAAAGGAGAAATAAAAAAATTAATCAAGGAAAAAAACATAATTGGTTAATATTCCTAAAACTCCTCTAAGATTGACACGTAAGCAAAGTCTTCTAAATTAAGGTTATATATAGATTATTCGGGTTTTTGAAAAAAATAGTACCCTCTATTTAGTAAAACATATTGTTTACTATTAACACACATTTTGTTAGATTGTTAAACATTATATATAATATCTATTTTTATATTTTTTACAATAATTTTATAATTATTATTAATAATTACTAAATTGTTCTAAAAAAAAAGTGGCATTTAACCGAAAAAAAAATATACGTAATATATTTAGGATGATGTGTCAAGCTTAGAAGAATAATAAACAATATACCTATATAATCTATATTTATATATCTATATCTATATAAACTCTTAATTTAGAAGAGTTTAGGATGATGTGTCAAGCTTAGAGGAATTTTAGGAGTCTTGACCAATCATCTTTTTTTCCATATTTCTTTGATTTTCTTTAATTCTAATTTTTTTTCCTTTTTTCTTTAATTCTCTTTTTGATTTAATTTTATGAACTATTGGGCTTAATTCAAAACATTGATCTTAGCCTAAATTATAATTTTAGTAGTTTTTTTCTAAAAAACAATGGGATTAATTCAAAACATAAAATTAATAAAAAGAAAACATAAAATTAATATATATATATATATACATACTACTTTAATCGTTTTTTCAACCCATGAGTTTAATTCAAAATATTTAATTATATGAAATTTTACAATTATTTTATAATATTAATTTTATATATTAATAAGATTTTACTTATAAAAAACCGTGCAATAGCGCGGGGATCATACTAGTTTGTTTTAATGAGGGAGTAAGTATTAACAGCAAATTATAGACCAGTCAACTGCTACTGCTAGCAAGTGTTACTAATCTAAAAAAAATATTTTGCTAATAAAAAAAAAATAAAAAAGCACTCACTTTAGTTTAGATCATCCATTTTGATGAAAAAGAATTTGATGGTGAGATATTTGGCGTTATTTAAGAGTAGTGCACGCATAAGGTGAAGGCGATGGATGAAAAATTAATTTTAATTAAGATAAAAATAAGTGGCTGTAGCCAAATTTAAAATTGTAATATCCAAATTGACCTACTCATTAGGGTGCTTAACAACTCAGCATTTGCTGGCCTTGTCTCTCCCTGTTTACATCAAAACCATGTAATCTTAATTTTTTATTATCAGCTATTTTTCTTACTAATATTTAATTTATTATTATTACCTCTTCTTATTATGAAAACTTCAGAATAAAATATTTTAGAGGCTTATTTAATTGTTTATTAACATACTCTATGATATATAGTAATAAATAAAGTTTGCCTGCATCTTTGATGTGGACTAAGCGATATGGGAAGAAATTGCCAAATCTAATATGCACAAGTCAACATTTCCTTTCTAGTGATTATTGTAAGTAGTATTAATTTGATGTTGTTCAACTAAGATATACTTACAATAAGGGGTGAATCTATTAATTAGCTAATTTAAGCCATCAATGATATTAATATAAACCAGATAATGCATTATTTTGTGGCTTAATAAGGGGTGTATTATGTCCATGTCGAATTTATCGCCATCTGCACGGTTAAAACTATCGTCACTGACTCCCCAAGTCGGCAGCCCCCAACAGTCCGCCAAGCATCCAGTAGTACACGAGTACCCCTTGATGAACCTCAGCCACCAACCGTTGACACCAACTTCCAAGGTCGGCAGTCCCCACAACACTCCCGCTTCACCCCTTGCCGAGCCCGAGCCACCAGCCATCGACTTCCGAAGTCAGCACCTCCCACCGTGTGTTTGGCGAGATTTGGTTGTGTGAATAGCAAGCCCGCTTAATAATATCGTAAAGTACTCCTTTATCGATAAAAAAAGATTTTGTTTCACATATTTGAATTTAATATATATCTAATTTAAACAATGAAGTTTTTAATCAAACCATTTTACATAGGCGAATCCGGGAAATTGGGAAGATAAAGCCTTTTTCTGGTTTGAAAGAAATTTTTTTCAAAAAAAACATAAATGAGTATAATAAGAATCAAAAATAATAAATTCAAAGTCGGTTTAACTTAATTTGTGACATTTTTATTTTTATTACTACTTTTTCATTAAAAATGATTTCTTAAATCACAAATTTAATTTTTTTTAATATATTCAAATATAAAATCCTTATATAAAATATTGTAAAATATTTCAGCATAAAATCTTAAATGCAACTTCCACCTCATCCTCTATGAATAATGAAACGACAATTAAGCATTCAAATTCAATTAATTTGAATTCCAAATAAGTGTTTGAATAATAATATTTCAAAATTTTGAGATAATCTTAAAAATTAATTTGGCGTATTTAAGAGCTCAAATATGCTTAAACTCGGTCCGGTACATGCACCAAGTACTCCCACCTCACAAAATTAAAATTAAGAAATGGACGAATCTACATTAAACAATTTTTAATTAAATGATTGATTTTTTTAAAGTCGGAATATTTATATTTGGGGAGGAAATGGATTAATTAGTCCGATTCTGAAGGGCGATCTTGATGAGGATGGATTCGATGAGATCGGACGGTCAGGAAAGAGGGAGAGTGTAAGCGTGTCCCTACTCCGAGCAGCACCTGATCCCCAGCTGTAGATGACACGTGTCAGTCTCTGGGCGCTCTCAGAGCTTCTGTACGGACGGCCTTCCAGTGCTGACTTGTGCTTCTGTTTGTTTGCAGGTTGAATGGAGCACGTGATCACTGTCGTGTTTGCACGTGCCATGTCCACGGACTTAACACGCACTCTCCAGAATATGTACAAAAAATTGTAATAATAATAGAATTATAAAGTTATGACTTAAGAGTATAAAATATGATTAAAAATAACACGGATTCTTTCCTTTTTAACCCACCCACCCACCCCCACTCGACTGTTATAATTCCAGAACACATTTTTGCAGGTACTATGAAAGTATGAAATGATTCCATTAAAGGGATTTTTTTATTATTAAATATTAAATAAAATAAAATAAAAAACTAGAAGAGATGAAATAACAAATAAGTATACTTTAGACTTTAGTCGTAGACAGTCGAAGCATTTTTGAAGGATACAAAACCGAGGTAGATGATCGATGGAGTTTGACGATTAGTGCAATAGTTAACGTATATTGTAATTCATCAACTACTTACTAGTTTTAGTTTGAATAATTAAAAAATTGAAGGATGTTTCCTTTTTTATCCGTATTTATTACTAGTTTCTTTAAAGATTAGCTCATGAAAAAAAAAAGATGGTATACAAGGTCATGTTTATTTGAATAAGAAAAGTGTAATTATTATGAAGTTAATTAAATTCTCATAAATTGTATTTTTTGAAAATAGAAAAAAAAAATGGATAAATTTTGATGTTTGAAAATAAAAAATAAAAAAATAAAAAATAAAACTTGTATGGAGAGGTCGTTGAGTTCCAAAACATTGAGACCCATCCCGGATAATCTCTTGGGAGTTTCGGTGGCTCACTTCATCACCAACCGTCGGTGGAACATAACATTGATAAATGACTCATTAGCAAATGTTCTGAAACAAGATGATATCGACCACATCATGGGTCTAACTTTGCCTAGTAACCAAATCTCGGATCGTCTATATTGGGGCCCAAGCAAAAATGGCTGGTTCTCAACCGCCTCTGTCAACTCCTTCCTATCTGTTAACACCGGGTCGGCTGATTTCGATTGCGATTGGATCTGGAGTCTCGATGTGCCCCCTAAGGTTCAACACTTCCTCTGGAAAGTCTCCCGTGATGGTCTCCCGACCAAAACCAGATTACAGAGGTCGCACGTGGATGTACCTGCTGGTTGTGTTTTCTGAGGCAATACAAATGAATCGGGTGATCACCTGTTTCTTCGGTGTCCCATGGCTACTGCTTTGCTAAAAGCTTTACGCATCCACATTTCGGGATTTATCACTGTTTCTGTCGGCACGGGAAATGTGTTTCCTCTTACTGCTATAAAATGTGCTATTGGGACCAACACTTTTGCCGTTCTAGCTACAGCTTGGTGGGCCATGTGGTTCTTTAGAAACCAACTCGTTTTCGATCATACTAACAAGGTAACTATCAATGAAATATTGTTGTTCCACAGCACAACTAGTCATTGTTGGAAACAGTCAAAACGTTTAGACGATGACCCGACTGGTCCGTTGATCCCTAATCATCGCAGTCATAGCGGTACGCCCAACCAGGCTATTAGGGGTTGTCCTACGAAAACCAGGGCTCAGAACGGTCTGGGAAGTGGGATAAACCTCCGCTGAATTGTTATAAGCTCAATTTTGATGGTTCGGTACTCCCGAGTGGCAACTCGTCTTATGGTTTTGTCATCCGTGACTCTGCGGGTTTAGTGGTCTCTGCTGGCAGATCTGTTTGTACAAATATCTCAGTGATTTATGCCGAAAATCTCGGACTCAGAATGGGTTTGTTACGTGCAAAAGAGTTGCAACTATCTACACTTCTGATTGAAGGAGACAACCTACTGGTGATAAAATCTCTACTGAGGGATTGGAAATGCCTCTGGACAATAGAGATGCTATAAGCTGATATACTGTCTGATATCTCGTCCTTTACTTATGTTGCTATTCGTCATATTTTCAGGGAATCGAATGTTGTGGCTGACTACCTTACTCGTAGTGCCCACGTTTCCCCTGCCGACGTCTGCTGTGAGGATGATCCAGAACTGCTTGTTCTCGTCCGGAAGGATGCGCTAGGAATGGCCTCTGCTGCGGTCGACCCGACCTAATTCTTATCTTGCGTCCAAAAAAAAAAGTATACCTTAGACCATCTAATTTCCCAAAAATGGAGAAATAAAATACATATTTTTCAAATTATTTTTGTTTTAACTCCAACAGTTTTTCCATTTCAAAGATTTGGAGAATCGTTTAATTAGTTTGGAGAATGTTGTAGATTTAGGGAATCTTCTCTATTTTTCCTGTTGATTCTCCAATTTGGAGATTGTGATGGGGATTCTGTTGGAAAAAAAATCACCTTAAAATTCTTCAAAATCTCCAAAATGGAAAAACTGTACTAGGCAAGTTTTAACATTCTATCTAAATTGGAGGAATTAAATAAATCAATTAATTTGGTATAATATTTCTTAATTCATAATTACTTTTTAACATATATCTTTGGGATATTGGTTAAAAAAACACATAATTTTTTTTATTAGGTAAAAACTCGGATGGGTAACCCGGTCCGATAGCATCTAACAAGGCAAAACGGATAGGGGAACCTATCTGAAGGCATCCTGTCGGATGAGGTCGAGAAGACCTAAATGATGGTATAAGTTTGGCCCCTTGGTCGATTAGCAAAGATGTGCAACCTT
This sequence comes from Persicaria maculosa, assembly GCA_963922045.1. Taxonomy (NCBI): domain Eukaryota; kingdom Viridiplantae; phylum Streptophyta; class Magnoliopsida; order Caryophyllales; family Polygonaceae; genus Persicaria; species Persicaria maculosa. The sequence goes on along the minus strand of OY998256.1, from coordinate 75,999,499 downwards.
ATCCGCTACCCTGTTACCAGTGCGGGGAACATAGGATGTATTGACGTTTGGTACTCCATTGAGAAGAGCTTGTATGTCGGACATACCATTTCTATTTCCCATGGGCACCCAGCCTTTTTGGTTAGGTAATCCGTAATGGTTTTGGAATCCCCTTCTATTATTAGATCAGTAATCTGTAGTGCCTTAGCTTTTTCTACTCCAAGTCGTAGTGCTCGGGCTTCTGCCATGAGAGGGGATCGATCGTCCACCAATAGTCTCACCTCCCAGACACAAGGGATTTCCTCGCCAGTCTCTAATGATGTAACCAATAGAGCTCTTTGAAGTTGATATAAATGATCCGTCAACGTTTAGTTTGTGCTTGCCCAACGGGGGTTTCCTCCACTGGAATGTACTCCCTCCGTTCATTACTAAGTGTCGTTTGACTTTTCCACACGTTTTTTAAGGAGCTAAAAACTATATAAAATATTAATTTTTTATTAATTTTTTAAAATAATTTTAAACTTATAACTAATATGTATATAATTATTAAAAAAATCAATTAAAAACTTTATATTTTATATAGTTTTTAACTCCTTAAAAAACGTGCTAAAAAGTCAAACGTCACTTATTTCTGAACGGAGGTAGTATTTTTTAATTTTTTGGCTAGACCTTTATCTTCCTTCTTTTTTGGTAACTCTTCTGAGTCATATGGGTTCCATTTGTTCTCTCGTTTCCAATTTTCAATATTATCTTCGATCATCTTCTTAATTCCTTCAGAAGAGGGGGTGTTGACGTTTCTGAATATTGCTTGGTTTCTGATAAACCAGATAGTCCACCATCTGATTGCTATATATTGTTTCCTGTCCATCTGGAGGGAGGAGCTTAAGATTTGTAGAATCTGATTCATATCTCTGTTTTCCATTATGAGAGAATCAACTCGTGCAAATAGCTCTCTGGGAAATTGCTCTTCAAAATTGTTGATTGGGCATTCAATTTCTTTTAAAATAAAAATTGTTTATACACAGAGTATTTATTAGTATCTTTTAAAATTATACTCTCTCTGTCTCATATTACGTTTTATAACTAAAAAAATCTATAAAATATCAATTTCTTTTATTAATTTTAAAAAATAATTTTATAATTATTATTAGTTATTAATAGTAGGAATATATTTTAAACATTATAAAAAATAATAGTTTGTATTTTACAAACTTTTTTAATTTTATATTATTAAAAAGTCAAATTACTTATATTTCAAAACATTATTTTTAATTAGCATAGGGGCTTTATAATTATCTTGAAGATGAAGTTGGCTATTAATATTTAATAACGATAATTTACATCAAAATTGTAAGAAAATAACAAATCTACATGGATAGCAAGATCGAAAATATCAACTAACTATGTTTTTTTTATCAGATACTATCAACTAGCTATGTGATTTCCAATAGACCAATGACCTCTTGTACTTGGTAAGAGTGAGGTGCTTCATTGTGCCTCACTACCATGATGTCAAGGATTCAAATCACACTAGGAGCAATTTGTGCTTGAGTGAGTAGTCATGTCTTGGTTTGCCTTGACATGGGTTAGCCTGTCTTGCAACCATTCCGGAATGGCTCACCGGAAAGGACTTGTGGGTAGTACCCATAGGTCCCCGGTTCGAACCCCGAAATGACCGCTCTTTATTTACCTATTCAAGGGTTAGCCTGTCTTGCGGCTTGCCGCATGACTTATCCGGCTCGAGTGTTTTGCAGACTAGTGCTCGGCCCGTGGATACTAGTCGATAACCTCGGAACCTCCACGTTGTGTAACCTTGATCAACCAACAATGGAGGTTTACAGATAGAAAGAGATCTCGAAATCAAAGAGTAGAAGAAGCTGTAGAGGTTGTTATGTTGGTTAGGAGCTTTACATGTATATATAGGCTCCTATCCCTCACTTTTGAGTAATTACAGAATACCTCCCAATACTCTCTAATTACAACAGTATAACCTTAGTCCTTATATAGTCATTACACGTCATAAAAATAAAAAATAAAAAATGTGATTTCCATTAGGAACGAGCTACGTATCTAGTAAGTGATCAAGTTTGTGCACGTGGTGACAAATGTACAACATTTACTAGTTATAACAAGATTTTAATTCGGTAAGTGGTGAGATAATGATTTGATAAAACGAGAGGTGCAAATTAGTAATTGGATGGGGCGACCTCAAAAACAAGACCACTAACACACTAACCCACCGTCCACTCTCCACCGCGGCACCACCACCAGTCCACCACCACCACTTTAGAGAGCACACCAACCACCAACATAACCCCCGGCTGCTCCTAGCTACTCTGAAATCAATCCAATTTTTGAAATTAGCTAGAGAATGGGTCGTAGGTAGATTAACACGTGTTGTAATTACGTCGGATTGTAAGAGATGAGGATCTACCATATAACATAAAAATTTAAATCATTTTATATGACTTTTTTCTGTTTATAAATGATCCATTTTATAAACTTATGGTTATTGAACAGTCTAAATCAGCGGCAAATTTAGATTTTTTTTTAAAAGTGCTAAAAAAATTTTAAAAAAAATTTATTAGATTTTTAGAGATTTTTTGTTCCATTTATGAAAAAAATTATTTTTTAAAAATATATTAGAAGAAACTTTAAAATTTTAATTCAAAATAGTAATTTTATAGAAAAAAATTAAATAAAAACAAAAATGATTAGAAATGAGAATTTTTTATATGTATATATAGAAAAGAATATTTTTGTTAAATATATGTTGGAGAAAATCTTAAATGTACTATTTAATTATCCATTTTTAGTAGAAGAAAATTAAAAGAAAATAAAAATTACGAAAAATTAAGCTAATTGGGTTTGAACTTAAGGTAACAAATGCCCCTTTTTTCCCAACTAAGTTAAGCTATCTTTGTGATTCATTACTCATATTACATTCTTTATCTCTAAAATTAGTAAAAAGTACCCAAAAAAAATAATAAAAAAAAAAAAGAAAAAATTTGCAAAACAGGCACTTTATTTGGACGTATTTGCAAAATAGCAACGGGTTTGGACAATTTAGCAAAATAGCCGCTATTTATACCTATTCTCGCTTGTACGGACATTATTTTCTGTTTTTCCAAATCCGAACTCTCTCTCTGCTACCAAACTCTCTCTTTGCGCTCTCCAACTGACCGCCTTCGCCGGCGCCTTCGCCGCCTCGGTCTGACCGCCTTCGCCGATATTCATCGACTCACCGCGTTCGCCCTGTCTATCCGCCTTCGCGCACCTTCCTCCTCTGGTAAGTGGCTCTCGATCTCAAGCTATAATCTCACCGACTCTCTCCTCCGGCCACCGCTCTAATCTCTCATCTCTCAATTGCAGATGCTGGAGTAACTGTCGATAGATCTGGAATAGACCTATCTCGTTGAGCCGCAGCTCTCGCCGAGTCTCTCCTCCTTCGCTCTGTCTCGCTGCTCGTCTCGCCTAGGTTTACACTGAACCTCACCTTCTTCGATCCCTTCCAGTACTTGTTTCTTCGATCTGTTTCCTTCCAGATTTCTTTGTTGATGCGTGGAGTTCTTGTATTGATAGTCATAGATGATATGCTGTCGCTATTTGCTAGTTCAATAAGCTTGATGCTTCGATTCTTCCTTCCAAGAGATTCTGTCCTACTGGCATCGATTCTGTCCTACTGGCATCTAGGATCCTACATATACATATCCCTTGTCTTCCAAGTGGAATGTTCACTTTGTTAGACCATATTTCTGGTTTATGTTTTGCTTTAAATTCCTTTCTGAACTACAGATTTATATTTTTAGGGATGCTATGTTGGAGATGCTGGGTTAGCTGCTGTTGGAGAATGTTGCAAGAAAATTGAGGATTTAAATCTGCGGTTTTGTGAAGGTTTAACTGATATTGGGTTAGAACAATTTGCTTCAGGCTGTGGAATGACTTTAAAATCTCTTGGCTTAGCTGCTTGTCAAAGAATAACTGATACTGGCTTAGATGCAGTAGGATCTCATTGCAGAAATCGCGAGACCATGTCTGTGGATTCAGAGTTTATTCACAATAAAGGGGTCCTTGCTATTGCAAAAGGCTGTCGGAACCTGAAGGTTCTAAAGTTGCACTGTCTAAATGTAACTGATGAGTCCTTACTGGCTTACTAGAGCTGGAACACATGCAGAAATCAGCTGAATTCCTGAAATCTGTATCAAGTACAAGCTCTGAGGATGGTACAGAGTGTGAAACAACAGCTTCTGGTCGCCAACCTGTTGGTTTTGACCAAAGTTTAAATGCTAGGTCATCAGCTCCTGCTCCTCACCGAGCAATGCAGACTTTGAGCTGGAAACTGGTAAGATTTCGATTAAGGATACCATTTCCTACAAATCATGCCAACATTCACTGTTCCCTCCCATCCCTTAAAAAAATAATTTGCTAATATGTTGCAGGCTCTTGAATATTTTGAGAAACTTCTACATGATCTAGATGTGATATGTTCCTTCTCATTGGACCCGTCCTTAGAAAATGTACTTCGATTTGTTGTTCAATTCCAAAAGTTGCAACCTGATTTAGTTGCCAGAGCTCATCTTCAGGTGGATCCATTATTCACTCTTATCCCAGATATACAAATTGAAATATACCAAGGGTAAAAGAAAATGACGTTATTGTATATCCGATGACGTTTGACAGGTTCTTCTGGTTCAAGATGGAAAACTCTATGGGAGGGATTCTATTTTTAACATCATCTGCAAAGCTGCAGCTATACCTGATTCCTCGAAGCAGCCTGACTTGCAAAAGACTGAATCTTTTATGCAATTAGGACAGGTAAATCCTATTTTTGTACACTATTCTAATATACAAACATGAGCTAAGATGCTCATATAAGGATGTGTAGTGTTGAGCCTTAAATTGAACATCTTTTTTGCATGACTTGGATCTTGGAGTCGTTTATTGAACCCTTTCTGTTTCGAAAAAATAAAAATTCAGTTCTTTTTTGGAAAAAAATAACTTTCTTGTGTGGATAATTTGGATGGTGAGATTATGCAAAGGTCAGAGACATTTAACAAAGCTAACTAGGATAGTGAATAAAATTGCTACTAGCAAGTCTCCTTATCCAGAAGCCACTCCGAGAGAGATTCATTTCACTCAGTGAAGTAAGATCTTATTACTGGCTACATCAACAGAGTTTTTATCTTGAGCATTAACCATTGCCTATTTCTACAAGTAGATGGATGTTGAGGAAGAAAACACCAGGCTGTATAGAGATACTGCAAATAGAATGTTGCTTGAGACCCCATTGCATGAAAAAGTTATGAGGGGGCACCCTATCCCCTTCCCCGAAAATAGGGGGCAATTTCTCATTTAGACCCATCTGTATATGAGATTATGAGATGGTCATTTCATCAAAATCTTGTTTTGGCTCCATGTTCAAATTGATCTTCAATGATTTCAAATTTATACTACATGGCTTTGATTTTATGCTTCTGATTTGTGGCTCTTTTTTATGGTTGGTGTCTGCAGTTCTTAGTAAATTTGCTTAAAATTCTATGCACAAATGTTGCATGGCAAAGGCGAAAGCTTGGCAAAATTTTGAATGACTGGCGATTCATCTATGTACAGGTATCTTTTTTGCTTATAACTTGCGCTGAAAACCCCGTTGCTTGATTTCAAACTATATTTGCAGTCACTGCCAAGTGTATAAGAAATTGTACGCTCGCCTGCATTTGGACCTATATTTGAAAGATTGACATGAAAGTCACTGCATGCTGCCAGTTGAAAGTGAAGGAGATACTGTTATAGTTTTATGTTTGCTTGCTGAAAGTTACCGATCTGTGTTTATAGGCTTTAGCAGTTGTTTGAGTTCAACATGGTGAAACAAATATAAGTTGTTTCCTGGTTAAACTATCTCGAATCAAGAAGATGTATATGTTTGCTTATCTAATTATGTTGACCAATGAAAGATTGCATTAAGTTCCCTGAAGAAATTCGGCTAACAATAATGTAACTAGTGTTTTAGTACTAATTAAATTCCACTGGACAATTTCTGTTGCAATTCTCATGCACGTTCTTCAAGTTAGTATGCTCATTGGCCCCCCTACAACTTATATTTCATTGTATTATATATGCTTGTCAATGTAGACAAAAGTTTCATGACTCTTACACTGCTGTATAATGTTTAACAGCTAGAAATGGCTTTCAGGAAGGAGATCGCTGGATCATCAAACTTGACAAATGGTGAGGTAAGTTTTTCAGCAGTGCAAAGGATATTATATATTACTTCGTAAGTTCATAGCTACTGCTACAAAAAAGTCTCTGGTTATGAGGATTCGAACCATAACAATGTCTAAATTGGGGGGGGGGGGGGGGGGGTGACGGACTATGAGGATCCAAGATAATTCTCTGGTTCTGATGATTGTATATTCGACTTTGAAGCTTCGAAAATTTATGCTTTATTTGGATCCTTTAGCCATATATCTCTCCCAAGAAATACCTTACTAACCCACATTAAAGAAGCGTGAAGATTACTTTGCTCTGCACAATATTTATCTATTCAGGCCATCATTTTTTCTCACTTTCACATTGCTGAAGAATTCATTGATTGATGAAGAATCTGCCATCCATTTGATGTTGAATTCGTATTGTCGGTCTTCATTTCATCATCTGTCATCATCTGTCATGTACAATTGATAGCTGTGTAGGTTCTACAATTGTATTACACTAGCTGTGTAGGTGAATTAGGAGACTGAATATTGCGTTTTGATATAAGTCTACTATATAACAGCTAAAAAAAAACTAAAGCTTAAAATTGATGATAAAGCATCAATTCCAGAATTTACCAATGTTTCGTAGGTTGATTATTTTGACTCGTTTATATAAGCTTAAAATGTAGTTGTGGCTGCTGTGATTTGTTTGCAGCTGTGTGTGTACAAGCAGAAGCCGAGTACAGGCCTCTGATGACGGATGTTGTTCAGTCTCTAATACCCTTGGTTAAGATTCCAGAGTCGGATGAGCAGTCCCATGTAATCAACCAGCTAGTATATAAGACACCGAAATCTCGAGTTGCTTGTCTGAACAGCTTGTCCTGTATCATCCCAAGGGCATCAATCTTCACAAGGAAAACTCCACCGTACCCAACTCAGATCTCAACACTTTGTATATACTGCACCTTTAGATTAACCCCCTGGATGATCTTCATAATTATGTATGATTTGAGTAGATATTGGTATGAATAGCGTGTTGAAACGGACCATTTGTCTAATAAAGGAAACAGCAGGCAAGTAATAATGTAGGGATCCTCAGTACTATTGTAACTTGCTTCCTAGAATCTCTTCATTTTTGCTCTTTTCTTCATTCAAGTCTGCATTTGAACTCTTTGGTTGCTCATCCTCTTCGTTCAAGTGCTTTCAAGATCTATGGCCTTAACAGTGAAATATGTATGAAATATCTATGGCCTTAAAATTTTAAAATTACATTATAAACATAATGTAATTGATTAACATACATTTTAAAATTAGATTTTAGTTTGTATGAATAAAACTATAAATTTCATGAATAACACTATGAAATTTTAGAGTTGCACGACTCTGTTGTAAGAGTTGTACGACTCTGTGTTAAGAGTTGCACGACTCTGTTTTAAGGGTTGCACGACTCTGTTGTAAGAGGTGCACAACTCTATTTTAAGAGTTGCACGCCTCTATTGGAAGAGTTGCACGACTCTGTTGTATGAAATGCACGACTCTATTTTAAGATTTGCATGACAATCGAGACTTGTGAATTTATTCTCAACATGATCTTATTTTAAAAAAGTGCTGACGTGAAAAAAAAAATTATTTGAAAAAAGTGCTGACACAAATAGAATAAAAAGTGCACAAATTAGAATAAAATGCGCACGAATAATATTATAAAGTAAAAAAAAATTGTTATCCATGTAGAAAAAAAAAAACTAGATTTGGATCATATTTGTGAAATTGTTATCCAGGCTTGATGGAATTGTTCGACATCATTTGATTGGCTTATGATTCATTTGTCATGTGCTTCTTCGATTCTTTGTGAAATTGTTATCCTTGCTTGTGCAACTCTAAAAAAAGTGCTGACATGGGAAAAAAAGTGCTGACACGGAAAAAAGTACAACTCTAAACTCTACTTGGATCATATTTGCACAATTTATGGTTATATTTGCACGATAAAAAGTTAATAAAATAAAATAAATAAAAACTAGACTAGGGTCATATTTGCACAACTTATGATTAAATTTGCACAACGTCCTCTTATATTTGCACAACTTACTCTTATTTTTGCTCAACAATAGGTTATTTTTTGCAAAACAATCAAGATTTCTGAAATTGTTCTCAATATGATTTTATGTTCTCTCAATATTATTTTAAGAATTGCACGACTATGTTGTAAGAGTTGCACGACTATGTTGTAAGAGTTGCACGACTTTGTTTTAAGAGTTGCACGACCATGTTTTAAGAGTTGCACGACTCTGTTTTAATAGTTGCACGACTCTGTTGTAACAGTTGCACGACTCTTGTTTTAAGAGTTGCACGACTCTCTTGTAAGAGTAGCACGCCTCTGTTTTAAGAGTTGCACGACTCTCTTGTAAGAGTTGCACGCCTCTGTTTTAAGAGGTGCACAACTCTGTTTTAAGAGTTGCACGACTCGGTTTTAAGAGTTGTACAACTCTTGTTTTAAGAGTTGCACGACTCTGTTGTAAGAATTGGACGACTCTGTTTTAAGAGTTGCACGCCTCTGTTTTAAGAGTTGCACGCCTCTGTTGTAAGAGTTGCACGACTCTGTTTTAAGAGTTGCACGCCTCTGTTGTAAGAGTTGCACGCCTCTGTTGTAAGAGTTGCACGCCTCTGTTGTAAGAGTTGCACGACTCTGTTTTAAGAGTTGCACGACTTAACTTAAGATAATTTTATACTTTTTTAATAGATTATTGCACAACATGGTCTTGTTTTTATAAATATAATTTTATATTTTTTTAATAGATTATTGCGCTCTTAACTTAAGATGACATTTTCTAATAAATATAGGGTTATAAAAGAACAATTTAATAACCACATCTTCAACTTTAGCTACATGCAGAGGGCATATCAAACCATAATATTCATATTTGCATTTAACAATACATAAATTTGATTTCTCCCGTTTCGGGTTACAAGCCTTGCAATTGCAACTGATGCACCTAAAGTTAGCAAAATATATGTTCACTGAAACAAATACAGGTATGAAAAACAGAAACGATATGAATTTGGATATGTTTTACACAAGGATACGTGTGTGGTGTATCTAATGCGAGCTTCATCACTGAATAGAATAGCGCACTCACACAGTCTGCTGCAACCATATTGTAAGACAACCTAGAAATATGACATTGAAGCGTTACAACTTTACAAGTGAAGTGAATCAAAGTGATAACTAATGGAAAGATATTGCAAAGGTAAAAATCCTTATGCAAGCCTTTCCCTAGGACCAACAATTGAAGTAAACAACTTTTAAAAGTTTACAGGAAAAGAAAACATACCGAAGGGAATTTACTTCTAAGATAACATTTTCAACACTGATGTTTTCATGAACAGCTCTCAGGAAAGTTGCTTCCACCTTCAACGAATGACACAAAAGCAACTAGTCAGCTTGCATCTGACCACAAAAAATGCATACAAAGTGGAGTCCAGTTTGTTTACCTCTCTGTCAAAAGAGTCATCCCTTGAATCATCATTATCAGAATCCAAACTATTTGTCGTCAATTCCCCTGAAGGAGGAAGTATGCTTCCATCTTGTTCAGGTAAATCAAAATCATCCTCTACTGCTTGAATGAACTCAGCAAGCTTTTCAGCAGAAATTTGTGCAACAGAGTACCTCCATTCCTCTTCAGAGCCTCCTTCCCAAACTGGCCAAATATAACCCGCACCACCACTACCAACCTTAGAGAAAATATACATAGGGTCAGTACTCAGCAGTGAAATTTAATAATCAGTCAAGTTTTAACCTTGCACCAAAATGAATGAACAACTATAGGGGTCAAGTGTTAACTGCTTATCAAGTTTTGCTTACAGTTAGATAAACTAACGCACCTCACAAGAAAGCAACTGTAAAAATCAATATAAAGTGTGTTTCTTCTCAACTCACCTCAGAAGCAGCTGATGATATCTCCGCTGATTTGGATATCAACTCACCATCAGACAACCCTGCAGAATTTCTTAATGCTGGAGAATAAGAAGACCATTTTCAGCAATGATTGAAATATGGATAAGCCTGCCGATTGCCTATACCAACTCTAAAGACCTTTCCCTTGAAAAATAAAGTAACAATATTTTAATATGGAGCAATGTCATTTGTTATAAGATGCAAATTTATGTGGCCACAACAAATACCGAGCAGGAGGTTCAACGTTCAAGTGGTGGATAAGCCTACGTGATGGGAGTTATTTTCAACTTAATTGTTTTTATCTTAAGTGCATAGAGCACAATCAAAAGTCATTTGATTCATGTAAATGTACAACTGATCCTGACATTGCAAGTAGTTATCTCAGAGCTTAATATGACTAAATGTTCCATATCTGATTTCTAAGTGATAATTGTGTCAATAATTCATATACAGAACATTGTATAATTTTTTTTCTAAAAAAAAAATCATGGACAGAGGACTCACAAGTAACATCACCCATTCCACTAGTATTGTCTGCATATTCTAACTCTTCATCACTGTCTTCAGCAGATGGTTGTTCAAACAAAGGATGTATTGATGCTTCAATGAACATAATTGCAGGATTTTGGACCTTTTCATCTATAATTGCAACAAGATTTCAGATTTCGTTCAGCAATTGCAATCCATCACAAACAAAATCGTGTTCCTTATCAATCGATCTTCGATCGATTGATAAGGAAAACAGTCGGAAGCAAAGATCGCTTAGTCAGAAGCAAAATCTGTCACATGTATGCTCAATTTCGAAGCCTTCACATTGCAATTTGACAAAGAAACATAAACACAAACACTTTGAGACTTCAAAATCGACTCCAACACTTAAAAAATCAAAGAAAATTTGCGCCTTCGGCGCAAATTTTCACATCACAGACAAAATCGAAGGCCAAGAGGGAGGAATCGATTGATAAGTAAAATAGTAGAAGGCAATCACAGACAAAATTTGCACATCACAGACAAAATCGAAGGCCAGGAGGGAGGAATCGACACTTACAACCAGATTTGAGTTGATGAAGAAGAGCGCTTCCTCCAGCTCGCTCCGCCACCTCGCTCGCTCCGCCACCTCGCTTGCTCTGCTGCCTCGCTCGCCCGCTCTGCCTTGCTCGACCTCGCTCGCCCGCGCCACTTCAGATCTGGACCGGAGCAGGAGCACCGATGGAATTCGACTTCAGATTGGGACTCCCTCGCTCGCTGCCGCTGGACGAAGACCAAGCGCTCGCTCCTCGCTCTCGGCCTCCCTCGCTCCCTCGCTCGGCCTCCCTTGCCCCGGGATGGACGCAGATGGAGGAAGATGGAAGGAGGAGCCGGATTCAGGAATCGCTCGCCGGAGATGCGGGAAGATGGACGGGGAAGGAGGAGCTCGCGGAGAGGACGGGAGAGAGAGCGAGTAGGAGCGCGTAGAAAGGTTTATATTGCGGACATTTTACAAAAATGTCCTAACACGCGGATATTTCGCAAAATAAGCCTATTTTCGTGGCTATTTTGCAAAACCGCCCAAAAAAAAAATTCTATGTTTTTTATTCTTCGGGTTATTAGGGCCTTTAGCGACCCCGAGCCCCCTAGATCCACCATTGGTCAATCCACATTTCAAGAACAACATTTTAATTTTTCGATTTAGATTATCTCGGGCCTGGTTTGTTATTAAATTGAATAATTTATATTCAAATTATGAAAAATATTAGAATGGATTAGTTGTGCCCCTAAAAAAATGGCTTCCGATTTATATTTATTTTTATCTATGGTTATTAAAGTCTAATTATTCAATCATCTACTCCATATAACACATTGTGTTTATACTATGGTTATTCAAGTCGCATAAGTCGAGTTTAGATTCAACTCGGGAATAAAAATGTGATTATATTCAACTCATTTAGGGCCCGTTTGGTATCCATATACGTATATCAGATATGGATATGAAAATTAGATATCGATATCAAAGATATGGGTATCAAATTTGATATTTGATATCTGATATCCCGTTTGGTAGATTAGGAAATCGTATATGGATATCACAATTTACATCCAAAAGCCCGATTCCATCTGTCTCCCAAATCACCGCCCAAGAAGAAACCAAAGAACTACGCTCAATTTTTCTCCTATGTCGCGTGAACATCCAAGTTTCCTCTCCTTCTACACCGAACCTGTTGGCCTATTTGCTTTGTTAGTTTGTCTTCTGGATCCGAAACCCTAGCCGCCCTCCAGTTAGTTCAGTAGCCGGCCCATTGGCGTCATCTTCTGGCTCCGAAGCCATAGCCACCCTCCATTGGTGTCGTCTCTGTCTGCAGCATGCTCGCCTGATGGTGGCAGAATGAAGAAAAGGGGCAACATATGGAAGAGAAGGGGAAGGAGAAAGGGAAGGAGATGGAGCGTACAAAAAAAAAAAAATGATATACCCAAAAATTTGGAAATATAAAAAGGGGGCAAAATATAAGAAATGGGTATATGGAGATATCAATTTTGATATTCTTATGTTGATATACTAATTTACCAAACAAAGATATGGGTACCGATATCCATACTCGATATACGTATATCAATACCAAACGGCCCCTTAGTGAAAAAATGAGTTTGAATTGTATAACTTTCACAAAATTTATACTATCCAAATTTAATATAAGTACACGAGTTTAAACGAAGTATATCGATATTTTTCATTGTTCTTGTTTAAAACATTAATTGAAAATAAAATCAAACCCGATTTTAAGTACATATCGGGTAGGGACATGAGCGATTTAATCCATAAAACCGGGGCCCCACCATTGACATCACCATCGTCTTTTTATCACCTTTGATTTCCGGCGGTCACCCGATCTCCTCCCCTCCCTCTCAGTCTCAACCCATTAAAACCCCTATTTGATTTCTGCAGACCTCCCCCTTCCTCCAATACCTTCTCCCCTCTCAAAATATCTTCTTCACCTTCACTCCTCCCTCTCTCTCCATCTCTTGCTCGATCTGTGGTCTCGAAGCGTTGTTGGATTTCGTCTCTACTGTGCAACAATGGTGTCGGTTGGGGAATCCCACTCCACCTCCACTCGAGTCCACTCCATCTACTCCTTCTACTCCCCCTCCGCCTCCTCCACCCAGATTTGGCGGGAGAAAGGCCGCTCCATGCGAACTATCCGCTCCAACCTCTTCTCCGGCGACGCCGCCGAAAAGGCCGATTCAGCCTCCGAGAATCTCACCGACTCCTTCGTCGACCTCAGCCTTGGCGAGCTCGCCAACAAGACCAGCCAGTCACTCCGCCCTCCCTTTGCGGACGATGACTTCCTCGCTCTCTCCCACTCCTGCAGCGACTACTCCGTCTGCAGCAGCGACATCTCCGGCGAGCTGCACCGCCTCGCGACCGTTTCGGCGGAGGATGACGGGGAATCTACGAAGGCGGAGAATCCCGACGCCGCGTTGTCGGATCCGCACGAGCCTTGCCAGGGGTTCCTGCTGCGAGATAGCTTCTCTACGGAGATTATCGAGAGTATTTCGCCTGAGGATCTCCAACCGACGGTGAAGATCTGCGTCGATGGCCTCCAATCGCCGTCGGTGGCGGTTAAGAGATCCGCCGCCGCGAAGCTCCGCTTACTCGCGAAGAATCGTTCGGACAATCGCGCGCTGATTGCTGAATCTGGAGCGATTCCGGCCCTAATTCCGCTTCTCCGGTGCAGCGATCCATGGACGCAAGAGAACGCCGTGACGGCGCTGCTCAATTTGTCACTCCATCAAGATAATAAGACGCTGATTTCCGGCGCCGGGGCAGTGAAATCCCTAATTTATGTCCTGAAGACTGGAACTGAGACTTCGAAGCAGAACGCGGCGGCGGCGCTGATGAGCCTGGCGATGGTGGAGGACAACAAGCTGTCGATCGGCGCCTGCGGGGCGATTCCGCCGCTGGTGGCGCTGCTGGTAAACGGATCGAGCCGCGGGAAGAAGGACGCACTGACGACGCTTTACAAGCTTTGCTCCGTCAAGCTGAACAAGGAGAGGGCGTTGAGCGCCGGCGTGGTGAAGCCGCTGGTCGAGTTGGTGGCGGAGCAGGGGGCGGGGATGGCTGAGAAGGCGATGGTGGTGCTGAGTAGCCTCACGGCGATCGATGAAGGCAAAGAGGCTATCGTCGAGGAAGGCGGGATAGCGGCGCTGGTAGAGGCTGTGGAGGATAGCTCCACCAAGGGGAAGGAGTTCGCGGTCATGACACTGCTACAGCTTTGCGCAGACAGTATAACAAACAGAGGCCTGCTTGTGAGAGAAGGTGCGATTCCGCCATTGGTGGCCCTCTCTCAGACTGGAACCCCTCGTGCTAAGCAAAAGGTCAGTGCAATTCTCTGCAAATAGTACTCAATTTGCCTGATTCTTGATCCAGATTGAAATTAATTGGTTGATTTCCATATCAAGAGTTGAACTCAATGTGGAATTTTTGGCAAATTGGCAGGCTGAAACACTGCTTGGATATCTGAGGGAACTAAGACAAGAGGCATCATCATCTTCAACTCCATGAGCAGATAAATCTCTTCTTTTTTCCACTTCTGTGCCTAGTGTTACATATGGTTTTGCACTATGTATACTGTATATATGAACAAGTAGTTGGTGACTTTGAGGTGGCTGGGTTGGCCTTCCTTTTTCCTAATGGTTTCTCCATTAATGGTCATCTTTGTTACTCTGTAATCTGTATAGGGTTTGTTTGGTAAGGAAGCACATACATAGTATTCATCTAAGTGTAACCTAAGCTGACTTGTAAGGCTTAAGGCTATCTTTTCCCCCCTCATTTTCATATTTTATGGGGAGGTTAATGCAGATTCATATATAGCTCTTGAAGAGTTTTTTTTAGATTGTGTAATGCACCATCATGTATCATCTGTCTTCATCATCAATGGAATATATGATCTTTAAGTTCTAGATCAAGTTTTCTGGAAACCAAGTATGAATATGGAGGGTATGTATAGCTTTCACTTATAATGGAGCAGTTGGGTAAGTTAGTTGCATATGGAATGTGTTCATAGTCAGTGCTTGCCTGAAATCCTCTCACAAGTAGCAAGTAGGGGAAACATATACATTGAATGTAAAGTTGCTCCACCAAATTTGTAATCTTTTTGTTGTTCTTCAATCTTCATCTTCTCTCACTGGTCTCTATCGCCATCTTTGTCCTTACACAGGTAAAATCAGCTTTTTCTTAGCAAATAATTTATCAAAATGGGTCCTCATAGGTTGGGTTCTGGGGTCCTTGATTTGATCCTTCTTCCTTGTGTCGGTGTCGATTTTGCGACGTCGGCAGCAGCAAAGTCTTTACTTACCAAGCCACTTGCCCAGAACAAAGAACAAAAATCTAAAGTTACAGACTTACAGTGAATCTGACTACTTGTCTATTGATTAGTACTCCATTAAAACAGACCCACAACCTTGGGGATGCTGGTACTAAGCTGGTTTGCTAGGTACCCTTATGACAGGAATACGACTGGGACACTTGATTAATCGACCGAGGATATCTATTTTTTTTCGGTTTCATTTTAACTCGTGTCGAATCTTATGGAATGATCAATGATGTGGTACTTCTAAGTTAATCAAGCTTCAGACAGACTAGTCGTCGCCACCACACAAGCTCGGCTTGAACCCTCGCTCGAGCATCTGTTCTACTTCCTCAATGGGTAGGCCCTTGGTCTCCGGAACCAGGAAGAAGATCGCGACCAGGCCGATCATTGAGAAGCCTGCGAACAACAGGAAAGTGCCTGATGCGCCTAGTTGCTCGGTTAGTGTCAGGAAGGTCTCGCTAACCACCAGGTTCGAGCTCCAGTTTGAGACAGCTGCGAGACCGCCTCCGATCCCTCTGTATCTCAACGGATAGATCTCGGAGTTGAGCACCCATGGGACGCTCCCCATCCCCAGGGAGTAGGTGATGATGTAGGCTCCGAGGAAGACGATGGCCAAGAACCCGAACTTGCTAGGGCAGCCCTCTGTGAAGTAAGTCCTGTTCTCTGCTCTACATGCACTCTTCAAGTTATTTGTTTGAGATATGCAAGCCCCAGGCAGGCTCTGTTCATGAACAAACATCAATGCCAAGTTCCGAAAACATTTTCATCGAAAAATAACCCGAACATTTGTGTAGATCTTTTTACCTCATCGCCAGACGCAGCACAGAAGGCGCAGCTTGCGGTTGCAGAGGCCTTCAAGCATTTCATGCAGTCCCAACGCCCTGGATTCGATGCTTTCAAGTAAGCCGGGCAAGTGGAGTTCAAACCGAAATGTGTCGATGCAAGGAGACTGATCTTAGGAGCAGCTTGAGCCGATCCATAGAACACCCCAGCCAGCACTATGAGGCACAATATGATCCCGAACAAGGAGATGATCATCAGCCGTCTCCTCCCATACCTATCGACAAACAGCATGCTCACAATGGACCCTACAGCATTGAGCCCAGAGGTGACTAGCGAGAGGGCGAGGGCGGTCTGGTTAGAGGCGAACCCAGCCAGCTGGACAATGGTGGGGCTGTAGTACATGACAGTGTTGATTCCCACAAACTGTTGAGCCACTTGCACAGTCACTCCCGCGGCTAGACCCCTTCGGAAAACCTTGCTTCCGAAGGCCTTCTTCACCTTCCTGGGCAAGCTCTCGTTGCCAATGTCGCCCTCAATGGCTACTTCGCTCTCCACAGAGATCCTTAACGCCTTCACCTCCTCCTTGTATTGCTCCGGTGGATAGATCTTTGCTAGGATCGCCTCGGCCTCCATTGTCCTCCCCTTCCTGTAAAGCCATCTCGGAGATTCCGGTAGCATGAACATCAAAACAAACTGCACCAATGCAGGAACTGCAGCCACTCCAAGCATCCATCTCCAAGTGCCCTTCACCTGTGATCGGAATCGAATCCATCAATCTCATCAATAACATGAATCAGGAAGGCGAGATTGAGTGATTGATCGATAACCTGAGTGAAGGCGAGATTGACAAGGTAAGCGGCGAACTGGCCTAAGGTGATGAGTAAGCCATTGGTGCTACCGAGTGCTCCTCGAATCCGGCTAGGCGAGGTCTCGGATATGTAGAGAGGGGAGGTCATGGAAGCCATTCCGACCCCCAATCCGATGAGTATCCGTCCGACTATAATGACACTTGGGGCAGGAGCCGTTGCCATGACAATGGCGCCGGTGAAGAAGAGGGCATCGGCTAGCATCATAGTCGGCCTCCTTCCTATCCGGTCGTTGAGCCAGCCACCTACGGCCGCTCCTACAATGGCTCCGGCCACTGCCATTGCCACTATGGTCTCTTGCAAGACGGTTTTCCGATTCACTTCATCGAAGTCCTCCTTAATGTATAGAAGAGCCCCGGAGATCACACCTACATAACCAAGTCCGATTCATTTGCATATATATAAGGTGACTCGTCGATGAAGGGAGATCACTTACCGATAGAGTTGTCAAAACCCAACCCGCCCCGATCGCAAGAAAATTTTGGGTCAATACCCGAAAAATTTTGACTCGGGAAATTTTTGGGACCCGAACCCAAAAAACTGGTATTTTTCTGAGTTAAATGGGTTTCGATTTGTGAAAACAAAACTTGGACTAATTAAAAGCAAGAAAATCTCAAAGTCATATTAGATAAGTTCAGTCATTAATATATTATTAAAATTAATTAATTTATAATTATAGATTAATAAAATTATTAATGGAGATTCTATAATTTATTAAATTTTATAATTATAAATACTCGATCTTTCTTTCTTTAAATCAACTTTTATATTTATTTGTATTGTATATTACTCTCTTCGATCGGTAATATTTGATTTTTTATTTTTCAACATGTTTTTTAAAAAGCTAAAAAAATCTATAAAATATTAATTTTTTAATTAAAATTTTAAAATAATTTCTCATTACTAATCTATAAAATATAATTTCTCATTACTAATTTTAAAATAATTTTTAAAAGTTAATTAAAACTTTGATATTTTATAAAGCTTTGAATTTTATTAAAAATCACGAGTAATAGTAAAAATCAAATATTTCACATTGAAGATAGTATATAATTACAAGCTCGAGCTTAGGATGACATTTTCTAATAAGTATAGGGACCAAAAAAAACAACTTAACAACCACGTTTTTAACTTTGACATTTTGAAGTTACCGCATAGTCATCAAAATATGATTTTTTATTTAAAAAATGGAAAAAATTGAAAAACCCGAAATTGATCTAATTTGACCCGAAACCGGGTCAAACTCGGGTTCAAGTTAACTCAGATCTACCCAAGATCCGTTTTACTCGGAACCTGTTTTACTCGAAACCCGAAATGACCCGATTGATAGGTTATTTACCGGTGTCATATCCGAAGAGGAGGCCACCAATGCCGGCGGACAAGGCCAGCTTGAGGATGTAGAGGTTGTTGAAGACGATGGTGAAACATTCAGTGAACTCGGTACTATCAACCCTTCCAATAGGGCCTCCTTCCACCATAACTTCACTACACATATGAACAATTCAACAATGAGAGATGACATCTGAAAGTCGAGTCGAGTCTGAGTCGAGTTGGGAATGGACTTACCCCTTTGTCGAGTTCGATCGAGTCTTAGAAACTGTCAAGTGTAATTCAATCAGTTGAGAGAAAGGGAATTAAGATTCAAGGCCAATTTGGAGATGAGGAAAAATTGGAGGGTATATAAAGGCAAAAGAGCTTAATTTAGGTAGCTAAACTGTAATTACGGGTGATTCGGATTAATTAGCTCGTTGATTTCTTCATGTGATTTTCATTTTCTTTCCCTGTCTTTAAGAAGTTGCGTTGACAGATTCAATTACGCCACATTCGGAAGATGTCTGAAAGATCATCATTCATGCTTTTAAAAAGATATTCCAAGATTGTCCGAAAATTATTGAGCATTGCTAATTGCATGATGATCAAGAATCAAGATCGATACATAGGAGCGATATTAAATACAGTAAATTTTAGGGTAATTTATAGAAAATCATCCTTAAAATAGGTCGGTTTTCATAAAATCACTTTTAAAATAAAAGTTTATAGAAAACCAGCTATAGATTTTTTTTTTCAAAAGACCACTCATGACCAATTTTATGTATAAAAAGTTATAAATAGGTATTAAAAAATGTTAAGTTTTTATATTTCCTTAAATATTTTGGTTATTTTATTATATAATTAGGTCATATTGATGACAAAAGGTGATAATTTAACATTTTTAAAACCCATTTTACACATAAAAATAGTCGTGAGTGATTTGTTGAAAGAAAAATAAATTTATGGGTGGTTTTATATAAACTTTTATTTTAATTGGGGTTTTGTGAAAATTCACTTATTTTAAGGGTGATTTTATATAATTTGCCCTAAATTTTAATGACCAAATGTCGAACTTATTCATTTAAGTTCAGCTTTGTTACCACTTAGAGCATTCCCAAGAGCTTTCCTAAAACAATCTCCAAAATAGAGAATGAGTAATCAAATATTCTGAATATCTTTTTACCCCATTCCAACAGCTTTCCCATTATAGAATTCACCCCAAAATATATAGAGTTTGCTCCAAATTTAGGGAATGACCTCTATATTTTACCTCCATTTTCTATTTTCGAGAATATAATAGGCCGGGAAGCTCTTGGAGCAAAAACCATCGTAACATTCTCCAAAAAATGAAGATGGGGAATCTCTTGAAGATGCTCTTACCACCTATAAAACCAACACGCACCGACCTAAACTAACTAAAAAAAATGTAATAAAAAAATAACACTTTTTGTCTAACGACGTCGTTTATGCTATTTTTCTCAATCTTGTAAAGTTTATGCTATTTAACATAAATAAAAATAAATTCGACTTTATATTTGTGCCCTTTTTCATGACGGCCTTTCAAAATCGGCCCTCCTACCGCTGATGGATCTCTGCAACTCAACCCAAACACCAAGCAACCTCCTTTCCCCGCCGGAAAATTCACCGTCGTCAGAATGCCACGTCTCCGGCGTCTTCTACCGACCTCCAGTATCCAGCTATTCATTCCCCAAACACTCTACTCCCCTCTCCCCGCCACCCCGGAGCACCGCCGCCATTGCCACCTGCCAAGCAACGTTTATTGGAGTCCACGAGACGAATTTAAGCTCTCACGTCCCGAGCTTCTCTCCCGGATCTCCCGTCTGCTACTTCTCCGCCGCTTCGATTCCATCCCAAGGCTCTCGTTTGAGTTCTCCGATGACCTCGTCAACGACGTCCTTTGTAATCTCCGGTCCAATCCCGACGCTTGCATTGGATTCATCCAATTGGCGCTGCAGCAGCGTCGATACAGGCCTGGATTTAAATGCTACTGTCGAATTGTATACATTTTGTCCAGGGCTCGGAGGTATGACGAAACTAGGGTTTATTTGAATCAGCTGGTGGACCTTTGCACGGCCAATAATATGTCTGTTTCCACTGTTTGGGGCGAATTGGTTAGGGTTTATGTCGAATTTAAGTTCTCTATTGACATTTTTGATCGATTGTTGAAGGTGTTTGCTGAGAGGGGATTGGTTAAGAATGCACTCTATGTGTTTGATAATATGGGCAAGGTCGGATGTCAGCCGACGCTGCGGTCGTGTAATAGTCTTCTCAGTAATTTGGTTAAGAAAGGAGACTACCATACTGCACTTCTTGTGTATGATCAGATGACTGCAATGGGGATTGTGGCGGATGTGTATACGAGTACTATAGTGGTTAGTGCGTATTGTAAGGATGGGAGAGTACCCAAAGCGATTGAATATGTTAACGAATTGGAAAGTCAGGGGTTTCAGCTGAATTCTGCCACTTATAACTGTTTGATTGACGGCTATGCTAGGTTAGGTGACATGGTGGGAGCTAATGAGGTGATGAACTTGATGTCTGAAAAGGGATTGCTGAGAGATGAGGTTACCTATACCGTTTTGATAAAGGGTTACTGCAAAGCTTCAAAGATGGATGAAGCTGAGAATGTGCTTCGTCAAATGGAGTCTGTATCCTTAGTTCCAGATATTCACTCTTATGGAGTGTTGCTAGATGGATATTGCCAAAGAGGCGACATGGATGATGCTATTAGGATTCGAGATGAGATGCTGAGGGAGGGTTTTAAGATGAATTTACATGTATGCAACACATTGATAAAGGGATATTGCAAATCGGGCCAGGTTGATAAAGCAGAGTCGGTATTCATTGGTATGAGAGATTGGGGCCTTGTGCCAGATTGCTACAGCTTCAGTACTCTGATGGATGGTTATTGTAGGGAGGGGCGGACAAGTGAGGCTTTCAAGCTTTATGATGAGATGACGAGGGAGGGGGTTGAGCTTACTGGAGTCACTTACAATATTTTACTAAAAGGTTTATTTCGTAAAGGGGCATTCTCTGATATGTTTAGTTTCTGGGATTTTATGGCTAAGAGAGGTGTGCGCTTGAATGAGGTTGGTTATTGTACCTTGCTTGATGGCCTTTTCAAGATGGGAAATCTTGAAAGGGCCTCGAAAGTGTGGAATGACATGACAGTGAACGGGTTCAATTCTAGGGTTGCATTCAATACAATGTTAAATGGACTTGGTAAGATGGGGAAAATAGTTGAGATGGAAGATATTTTTAACAAAATGGTGGAGCTAGGATGTTCTCCTGATGGTATAACTTACAGAACATTGGTTGATTGTTATTGTAAGCTTGGTGATCTGGAAAAGGCCTTTCAGTTGAAGGCTACTATGGAAAGTCATGCTATTTGTTCATCAATTGAAGTGTATAATTCTCTTATCAACGTCCTCTTTCAATGTGGAAAAACAGAAAAGCTGTCCAATCTTCTTGCAGAGATGTATGCAAATGGTTTAACTCCAAACATTATCACGTATGGTTCTCTTATTGCTGGTTGGTGCAAAGAAGAGAGATTGGATAAGTCATTTAGTATATTTCATGAGATGATAGACAAGGGTTTTACTCCTAACGTTATTATATGCTGCACATTGGTAAGTACTCTGTATAAGGCAGGCAGGATTGACGAAGCGAATAGGCTGTTGCAGGAAATAGTCGACATTAATATTTCATCTGACCATGAGTTGCTGGATGAGTCACATCATATGGATGGAAAACACTTGGTTCGTGATAACCATAACATTGTTGATCCCTTGGAAAATTTGCCCATCGGCAACAACATTGTGACCAATATTGTTATTCTTGGGCTTTGCATGTCTCGAAAAGTGGATCATGCAAGGAGAGTACTTTCAAATTTGATGACGAAGGGCTTCACTCCAGACAATTTCACCTATTGCACGATGATCCATGGCTACTCAGTTGCTGGTAATATCAATGAGGCTTTCATTTTACGGGATGAAATGCTGAACAATGGTCTGCTACCTAATATCGTTGTCTACAATGCTCTTATCAATGGCTTGTGTAAATCCGGGAATCTGGAGCGAGCAGTCAAACTCTTCTATAAGCTTCCATTGAAAGGGCTAGTTCCAAACCTTGTCACTTACAATACCTTGATTGATGGGTACTGTAAAGCTAATAAGACAAGTGAAGCCGTCAAACTCAAAGATAAGATGGTAGAAGAGGGGATTTCTCCATCTATTGTGATATATTCCACCTTAATCAATGGCTTATGCAAGCAAGGAGATAAGAATAAATCACTGGACCTGTTGGATCAGATGATTATTGCAGACCCTAACCTCATGAAGTACCGTGCATTAGCACAAAACTACATCAGAAATGGAGATCTTGAGAATATCTTCAGGCTTCATAAAAGAATCCGAATTGGGGGTATTGTTTCCTGTGATGCATTATCCAAGCAAGATATGATTTCTTGAACGTGCCATGGAAGACCTTCTGAATGCATGAAGCATTATTTCGCACTCCGTATGTCACAATGAAGTGTGGCTGCAGGGTTTTCTTGATTAGATTTAAAGGTATGTTACTGAACTTCTCTTGAGAAATGCTTTATGGAGATAAATTTAGTTGAAAAATTAGCTGCATTTTGCCTTAGTTTATTGCAAAAGCTTCAATTTCATCACTTTTCAGAATTAGATGTTTCTGAGGTATGTATTTTCCTATCTCATCTTTAACTGTTGTCATGATCTTGACTTGCAGGTGTATTTTTGATGTGTTTTGATTATTCAGCAATCTCCACATCAAACAAGGGCGGGATATAGGAGTCCCTACTCTTTCTCCGACGCCCCAGTAAACATATTGCTAACATAACGCATCCAAGTGAGTTAAATGCATAGGCATTACAGTTATAAAGTTAGTGCATTTTTTTTTTGCCTCTTATTCTCCAAGTATTTCAGGGTAGTGGCATCTCTTGACCTTCATAATGACAGAAAAATTATCGGTATTTATTAGGATATAAGCAGATCAGGGGTTATAAATCTCTATAATGAGTTGGGCAGAAAACATGTGTTTGAAATCCAAACTTCAGTTTTTGGTAATTGCTTGTTTTGGTTTACATCTTGGCAGCCCACAATGACATGAATATCGTGAATATAAGGACGCTATGGAGGTGACTGCAGCTGAGGGCAAAGCTTTGGCCGAGGCTCAGGCCTTGTTTTCACCGAAACCTCCCAGCATGTCAGACAATGGCGAAGGCGGTGTAAGACATCTAAAGCCGGAAGATCAAGCCGTCTCATTGGAAGGGAAGCTGGCCCTGCGCCAAGTGACGGTAAGTTGGTAGGTTCAACAACAGGAAGAGGAATACAAACATGCTGTACATACTGACATAGCAACATGAACACAGGAATGCAGATTGAGCCATTTTTGTTTTGAAAATTGGAGGGTTTTTTTGCCTCTTGCAAATGTGATGAATTAATATAAAATCCATATTCAGCACTGCCCCAGTAGGCCCAAAAAATAGAGCACAGGCCCATATTACTGTACTGGGCCGAGCCCAAACTATACAATTTAGTGAATTTACCCTCCCATTTTGGTTGCCTAAGTTGTTTTTATCAAGACCTAAATTTGTTTCAATAATATAAGTATATAACACCCTGACTAATTAACAACTCTCTCCACACCTTTCATCTCTATATATAAAAAAAGCCCGAGTTCTCTTATGAACAGTGAAATTTTTATTCCCATTTTACCCTTCTATTTATATGCAATTACACTCACCATCGCCTCTTTCCATTTTGCTGCAACGCTGGCCTTTAGCACCAGTGACCTCAGCCTACACCACCGCCTCTTGTCCCGACGCTCACTTTAGAGCCTCCGCCGCCAACAGCCCTACCACTTCGCCTCTCTCCTCCGAATCCGTTCAATCCTTTGCTAGAACCACCGTGCGCCTCCATCTCTTCCCGACCTCTCCAGCGATCCATCATCATCGCCCCTCAATAACGTATAAACGTTCAAAGGTTTGACCCCTTCTTAATTTCTCATCGCCCTTATTTTGTTTCTAGGTTTTTTATTCACTTCTTTGATCTGAATTTCCATTTTCTTCTTTCTTCTCAATTTAGGGTTTGATTTGGGAATTTAGGGATGCTAGGGAATTCCTTCGATTTCAATTTGCAAAGGGATCTTCTGAATCCATAGGATGTTGATTGAATGTTGAAATTTATGAGGTGAAAATTCTTGTAGCTACAATTACATGGATGCTTAATCATAATGCACATAAAGTGTTTGATAAAATGCTCAAGTGAAACCATTCTTTGTTTCACTAATAGTTTATGAGATTTATTGCTTTATTGAACATTTTGCATTGCCGGTATAATGCTCATACTTGAGATACAATTAATAAATATAACAATTTTCTTCCATGCGAATGAATATGTGATGTTTCTGATATTCAAATTTCTCAATTTTTATTGTGAGCTTACTTGAATTGGATGAAAATATATATATTTGTTGGATTGAGTCCCATTACGAAATCATTTGAATCTATATTGTGTTAGATTGCATCCCTGTTATGTTGAATATTATCGAGTTTTGCTCAGTACAAAGGATCCTGAAGGTAAGCCTTTCTCATTTCAAATTGGCAAAGACAAAGTTAGAGAAGGTATATTCCTGTAGTTTTCAATTGACTCGACTGTGTAATATATGGTTTAATTGAAATTTGGAATGGTTTGATTGGATTTCCGTTTATCTGAGAGGTTAATGTACAAATCAGGTCAAATGAAAACTTAAAAATATCCAATAATTGAATCCAGGCGAGATCATGCACTTCATGTGCACATTTCGGCCCTTGAATCAATTTGTTGATCTTTTAATGTTGGATTATGGCACATAGATTGTTGGTTTCTTAAAAGCAATGGTTAATGTATGAAAATAAAGCTTGTTTGATTAAAGGAAGCTTGTCTGAAAACAAGCTCATCTGCATAAGTGAACATAAAAAACAAGCTTGTGTAAAAATAAAGCTTGTTTGATAAAAAAAAATATAACTTGAGTTTACGCCCCTTGAATCAATTTTTTTTTTTCTGATAAAGCTTCTTTGATTAAATGAAGATTATTTCACTTTAAATTTGGATGTTTCTTCTCGAATTGGAAGACTGATATGCATTTTGGTAACGAAGTAGGGACTAGGTGTATAAAAGTATCAAATTCCCAGCTGATTAAATCTTAGCACGACAGAAATGATCAAGCTTCATCTTTGAGGTCCTGTTCAGATGACGAAAATTCGATAAAGGAACCACAGAGGCTAAAGATGAAAGGTGTCAAATTCTTTCGTCTCAAATAAGGAGCTTCAGACTACACAAGAGATCTCGCCTACAGATTTGCTTCCATCAAGTCCCATTCAGGAAATCAAGCACAAGCCTCTGAGGTATTGTTTCATCTAATTCTTTAAAAAAAAATCACCTATTAAATACAGTACAGTTTCCACCCCTACATAATCACTTGATTTCATGTTAAGGCACACAAATGAGGATTTGTGTAAGCAAGTGCAAACCTTACACTTAAGTAGATTGAATGAGCAGCCTACCTTAGGTGGATTAATTCACGTTTTAGAAAGAGCAAGCCAAAGATTTTGAGAACCCATCCGGCATTAGATTTATAGAAAAAATAGCCTATGACAGACGAGGATCTAACAAGCTTGAAAAAGAAAGATAGTAGTGGTAACCGTACTTTCCACCATGATTTTAAATGCTCTAGGATTTTGAAGCAATTCTCATCCTATAGTTAAATGAATTCAAACTGCCATGTTCTAATGTATGCAACTATTCAAAATTAAATCTATTGCTTGGAATCCTTCTCCTTTATTAGCCATATCTATTTTTTTTTTACCGATCCTGATTAAATCCTTGATCATGTCTATTTTCACTGCTTTTGGTGGATTTGCATGTTCATTGAATATTAATTTATACACTAGAATTCTTCCTCTGTTGGATTGTACCATAGGCATGAACCTTTGGCCTAGGTAATAGGTCCCTACTCC
Source organism: Persicaria maculosa (assembly GCA_963922045.1). NCBI lineage: Eukaryota > Viridiplantae > Streptophyta > Magnoliopsida > Caryophyllales > Polygonaceae > Persicaria > Persicaria maculosa. Next base: position 75,973,031 of record OY998256.1, on the reverse strand, counting down.
CTAATATGTGAAATGGTATCTGCTTGTATCTTTTTGTGATGTAATGCCACTGTGTTGAAACTAATTGAGTTCATGGTCAAAATAAATATTGCAAACTTGCAATACTCTAAAAAGGTAGTTTGACCATTTCCATATTTCCGTACAGATTGTCCCTTCTCTCTTTAAGCCTTTTTTTTTTAGGAACTTATTTGACGTCTACAGTATTGTGCTCTTACAATCTTTATTAGCCCAGAAGTAGTCTTTTGTCTGTCACATGATTATAAGCCATTTAGTTTTGAGTTGGTTGGTAAATTTTGTTCTGATGAACTGTAGTTAAATATCAGTCTTTGAAGTTTATGTGGTGACAATGACACACTTCATATTTTCCTCCTCTTTGCTACATTTACAAAGAAATGCTTTTAGCCAGGAAATGCTTTTGGTTTGAAGTTTGAACTCTTGTATTGTGAGGAAGGAATTGACGGCAAAGGATGTTCAAGGAAGGAATGTATCGACTAACTTCTGGGTATGGTGCATTTTGAGAAATTTACATTTTGGCCAACACCCTTGGTATCTATTTGTGGTTTTAAAATTAAATGAGATGCAATAACATTCAACCTTTGGAAAATGTTATAATTTCAGGGTATGGACTTCACCACTTATAAATTAAGGTCCCTTGTCCGCAAATGGCAAACCTTGATTGAAGCTCATGTTGATGCTAAAACCACTGATAACTTCACCCTCAGGATGTTATGCATTGGATTTACAAAGAGGTGCCCGAACCAAGTCAAAAGGACTATATACGCTGCTTCAAGTCAAATTCAGCAGTTATAGGCTTCGAAGAAACTTGAATGTATTATAATCACCTCCATAGCCTGGTGATTTTTTGGGCTGTTAGTATTGATGATGCTTGGATGTGCTCAAAGAGTATACGCGTGCTCGCACGCGTATAACCACTAGTATAGTTAAAAAGGACAATTTTCAGTGTCCAATATTAGGCTAGGTGTTAAAATATGGCGGTGGTTGTGTGTCACACATCATAAAATAGTACAATCAAATACTCCCTCCGATCCAAAATATAAGTCGTTTGACTTTTCAACACGTATTTTAAGAAGCTAAAAACTATATAAAATATCAACTTTTTTTTAATTATTTTTTTACAACTTAATATTTGTTGGTAATAAGTATTAAATTGTAAAAAAATAATAATAAAAAAGTTAATATATCATATAGTTTTTAGCTCATTAAAATTCGTGTTAAAAAGTCAAACGACTTATATTTTGGATCGGAGGTAGTAGTAGATTAGTAGGTGAAGGGCCTCCAAGAAACCAGTCCACAGTTTCAAAAACAGGCAAACAAAATAATAGACTAAGGATATGTTTGGCAAAAGCAAGTAGCTTTTTAGAGCTTTTGGTTTTGATATTCTATAGTATTAAATAAAATAAATATAAGATTTTAGTTTAATTAGCTTTTGAAAGCTTTTGAAATCTAAGTTTTTCAACAGTTATTCACCCAAGCTTTTCGGAGCTTTTGGTTTTTTATTCACAAGTTTTTAACAGCTACCCTAACAGCTAGGTTTACCAAACACTATACTAGTTTATTAACATATATTTAACTCAAATAATCCAACAGCTTCAGCTACCCAACAGCTTCAGCTCCTCCAACAGCTACCATTTTGCCAAACACACCCTAAAGGAGTATAATTTACATACAAAATGACTTAATTCCATAAGTTGTCCCATTTGGTACAAAATAACATATCAACCTCCATATTTTTCTACTTGGAGAAAGCCTCAAGGATTTTCTATAAAACGTTAATCAGTTGAATGAAGCGCTTGGTTCCTTCAGTAACTTAAGAAGTTCATCTCCATTATAAGTATTGATAAAATTATATAGATTTTACAAGTGTGCAAAAGAACGATGGAATAAGATTAATTGAAGCCAAGTTTGAGATGTTCACAGACATTGGAAGAGACTTGCATAGTGGTGCTAAGAAGCAAGTTAAGAAGAGCTTATTGTCGAGTCGACATTTTCCGAACAGTTCCTGCTTGGTGACGTATCGGTAAAATGAGTCGTTTGCACACTACAAAATTTGGATCGAGTCGTCATATGGTTGATGGAAAGCTGATTCAAAGGTCTAAACTTTTATGCTGAACATTTTTGGCAAATTCGACTTGAAATATAGAGAAATCGAGCTGAGAAGCCGATGTCAATAAAAAGTTCTGACCCAATATCCATATATTCTAACCTGGAAATTTCAAAGTTACAAAGTTCCAGGTCGGAATATGTCATTATACGCGACTGCCTAGATGAAAAAACTTTTTTTTTTTGCCTTACACATTCTATAACATTATATACAACAATCATCCCGTGTTCTCGGCATTCGTGGCTCGTCTTGGATCTCCCTCGACTCATTTGCTGACTGATGGCTTTTATAGGTTCTTAGGGTTGTTTCTTTCATCCGTGTTTTTTGTGTGTCTTTTATATTGTATGTTGACGGGTTGACTGTCTGCCGATTCGTCGGCCTATCGAGTTTCAGGACTGTCTGAACTCGAATTTTTAACTAATCAAAAAAAAAAAAAAAAAAATTATATACAACAATCATACATTTTGTGTTCGTAGATTAGATTGTAATGTATATCTACATTAAAGATATTGAACAACATATTTAAGATATCTCATCAAACTTATAAGTCAGGTTTATTGCAAGGCGAATAGTAAAATAACTAGGCAAGTCCACAGCCACATAGGAAGAACAAAAGCACATGTGAAGCTGTGTCAACCTCAATTAGCACCACTTCTCAAGGCTCTAGTGCTTACAACAACCACACCCACTGGTTCATCCAGATCCTTGGGGACCCACCTTCTTTAAGACCTTTAACCCTCCACAGAAACAGACATTTCCCCCATCTTCCTTTGTCTCTCCCCAATTCAAGTCTCAAATCTGCAGTGGTTTTTTTCTCTTATTTTAGGCCCTGAAAATGAAAGCTGAAAGGGACAAAGGAGATGGTTCCGTGGCACTCACAACTGCCATGGGGTTTGGATAAATACATCCCAACTTACACCACACAGCACTTCCCATTCCCCAATCCCCATACTTCAGCAATCAGCATCACCTTTGATGGCTTATTTCAGTAACTGTAACTCCTACCAAAAATGCACCTAATTTATATAGCTCGGTGTGAACTATAAACGTCGTTCATATGCGAGAAAGACAGTAAAGGATCACGAGATAATACCGCTAAAACATCAATTATATGAAAGTTCACAAGTAACAATTGACAGCTTTAGCTGACAGTAGAGGGATCAGTTCAAGGTAAGAAGGACAAAATGTCCAATTCTCCCCTGTATAGTAGAAGTATCACATAAAGAGATGCTCAGACGCATGATGAAACCTAATCACACCCCCTTGTAAGTTCTGATTTACATCTCAATGAGATACAACAAAAATGAAATTTGAACAAAAAAAAGATTGTAAATTTGTAACCCTATATAGATAAAAAGTTGAGACCATTGTAAATGACAAGTCAACTCGTGACGATTTACGCCAACTTCTCTGAATCAGATCATGTTCTAAACCCAAGGGCTTCTCTATAGAAATAGAATTACATAAAAGATGAACTGATTTAGCCAGAATTTTCTTCTCTCAATTTTTTTTTTTTTTTTGGTTTTTGGTTGTTGTGAACCTATTAATGTATTTTCGGCATCCTAGTAAACAATTCCTGCAAAACAAAAATTGAAAAGGAAAGCATGTTAGTATGAGAGAAAAGCTACTGAACATCTGCTTACATATTCTATAGGGAAGAGATGGAACACAAGTGTCAAGTGTGATGAAACAAATCGACGAAAACCAGAAAGAAATCTCTATTATTTGAATTCACTAAGCAACTGAGCTGGTTCATGAATTAATTATCTTCTGTTCTTTGATTCTTGCAAGTAAGGTCTTGAGAAAGGAAGATGTATAAATCATCATTCACCGGATTTCATTGGGTTACCCATCGCAAGACAGACAAATGCAATAGCAAGCCAAGCAAACTACAGACCATAGAGCAAATTGATAGTAGCAGTTTTACCACAGTTTTCGCTCCTTGTGAAAATTGCTGGTTTATATGTGCAGGAATCAAACACACACTTGACATAAAAGGGTACTCAAAATAGGTTATGTATTGTATAACTTGCATATGATATAAAGTGATTTCAAATTCTGATTGGAATATTTACTTCTCTTCTAATATATTGCTGACCTTCTAAGATATCACTTCTGCTCTAACATATCGATGATCTTCTAAGATATCACTGCTGAGTTCATGCATGAGAGTATCATTCAATAGCTTGTGTGAGTGACTCACGTCACAAGTGATCCCTAAGTTACCTCCACCAACTCCACCATAGCTTTTATATCTGAGTGTGCATTGATAGTGCTTTGCTTACACATGATGCAGATTTAAAGCCAAAAGTGCAAACAAGATAACAAGAAAGTAAAGGGAGAAAGATTTCTTACCTCTATTTGATTGTCTAGGAGTAATGCTACAACTACCAGCATAAACCGGGGTTTTTGTGTGGAACTTCTGAAGTTGAATTTCCTAGTCCAAGTTCAAATGAAGCAGATCCATTTAACTCGGGAGAGGAAGAAAGCCAAGACATGCCACCATTGCCGCCAGCACCATACAAGCCCTGGAAGTTATTAGTCTCGAAACTACCATTTGGTGCAGAAAATGATGATCCACCAAGTACATTGTTCCCAAGGTTTGATCCAAGATTGAGATCTGTGCGACTACAGTTGATACTGCGAATGCTGCTTGGAGAACTGGTCCCACCAGTGTGACCAGAACCAGGAGAAGATCCCCAAATGGCTTCAATTCTGTTGAGAGCCCCTGTTGAGTTATCTCCATATCTGAAGCCATTTAAAGAGCTGCTGGAGTTATTAGGATATGTAGTATTATTAGCATTGCTCCCATTTCCCCACAAACTCCAAGATGTTGAATTCAAGGAAGAACTGCTGCCTCTGTCAGTTCCATCATATTCAGCAATGCTATCACTCCATTTGGCATTTCCACCACCATACAGTGCATTCAATCCTCGCTCATAGCCCATATTGGACATCAAATTCATAGGCTCCCTGTTGCTAGGACTCATTCTCAGCTCGTTAGTCAGTGGTGTACCGTAAGAAGGCGGTCCAAACGAAGGGAACCCATTACGACCTATTGAAATTGGACTATGCCTATCATCCATTCGCAGGCCGAGCCCTCCAACCAAGCTTGGGTTATACATATTGAGGAAGCTGTTAACTCTATTGAGGCCATAGTTGGCACCAAATGGGACACGACTTGGGCTTGGTCCGGGGGAAAACTCTTTCGGAACAGCACGCTTGACCTCAACCAGTTTCCCATTAAGCTCATGAAAGGTTTTAAATAACACTCTATCCACTGCCTCTTCAGAATCATAAGTGATAAATCCAAAGCCTCTTGGCCTTTGAGTGTTGTGATCATACATTACTACGACATCAGTGATCAGCCCAAACTGGTCAAAATACCTCTTGAAGTCGCTCTCTGTTATTGTAGATGGCAAACCACCTACGAAAATTTTCTTCGTGCGGATTGGACCTGGTGATCCATGAAAGCTGCTGGTTCCATTTTTGTTCAGTATCAGCTGGTCATCCCTTGGCACAGCCTTCTTCGCCTCAACCTAGCATCAAACAGTAAACCAATGCAAAGAGATTAAGGCAATCAGATATAACAAGATTTCGAATCATTGCTTTCATTGTTTTCTTCCATCACTACACACATCTGGATCAGATAAAATGCATCAACAGATTAATGTGAATCCCATTGCCAGATGAATTTAATCAGCCTATCAAATGCTCAGCAATCTTAACTAATTGACAAACTTAGGTTTCAGCAAACTCATCACAGCATGTAGCTAAATTTGCGATTTGAGATAGTGAAGAAACTTACAGTTCTACCATCCAGCATGTGTTTTTGCTGAACAACAATCTCGGCCACGGAGGGGTCAGCAAAGATGACGAAACCGAAACCACGAGCACGGCCGGTGTTCCGATCCTTCATAATCACAGCCTCCACAACATCTCCAAAAGTCTGGAAATACTCCCTCAGCCTGTCTTCGTTGGTGTCCCATGAAATTCCACCCACGAAAAGCTTCCCCGGCTCCATTGATGATCTGCAAAAATCACAATCCTCCAATAATCAGCATCATCGACACCGATTCAAATTCTCGAAATCAAAAAACTGAAATCGGAACTTCCAGCTACAAAAACACGCCATTTCGGATCCGAACTCGAATTCCGCGGACACGGATTCCGCAATTCAATCCAGAAATCGGATACATTTTCTACACAAATCAGATCTTCTAACACATATCGACGATCAAACAAACCGCAATCAAAACCGAACCAAAAAAAAAAATTGAAATCCGTTAAAAGAGAATAGAATCAAAAGTCGAGAAAATGAATTACCGAATGGAATGAAAAAGAGGCAGAGAAGAAAGATCAAGATCTGAGAGGAGGCGCAAGAAGAACAAAGAGAGCAAAAGAGTATCGAACCCCTTTTCTCTCGCTCTTTTTCCTCCTCTCCTCCTTCGTTTAAAATCTCTTCTGGGCCTTGTTGCCTTCTCTGCAAGTTTTGGTTTTTGCTGATTGATGATGGAGATGGAGGTGAGAGGATTAAATATACAAATTGGAATTGAAATGGCAGCGAGGATCAGTGCAAAAATGGATTTTTTTCTTTTCACAAAATCTAATAATAAATAATTGGAGGTAGAAAAAAGAGAGATGGAGATGAAGAGAGAGAGAGAGAGATGAGAGAGAGGGGTAAGCTTTGGGGATGGATGGGGGCAGTCCAAATCCGCTGTAGCCCTTAACGTAGCAAATGCTGTAGCAATCTTTTAATTGGTCCACTTGGAATTAGTTTTAATAAATAATTAATAATAAAATCAAACTAAAAAACCAAAATAATCTTCCATATTCCTTTTTTCCACCCTCTTTCTCAAACCGTCTTCGTCTCTATCGATCTTCCTCTCTGTGAGCATCCGGTCTCCGTTCGGCGCCCTCTCTCTTCCATGCAGAAATTCGATCCGGTCTCCGTTCGGCGCTCTCTCTCTTCCACGCTGAAATCCGGTCTCCGTTCGGCGCCCTCTCTCTTCCACGCAGAAATTCGATCTCTATTCGGCACCCCGGAAGCAGGTCTCAGACTTCCGAATTTCAACATTGGGGTGGATTGTTGGAGAAGTTCACTGGCGCTCGCACGTTGATCCACCCTGCCCTTCGCCATCGGCTTTGTAATTGACAGCGTCCATGGTTGAAACTAGCAGGCTCGAGATCACGACTACATCTTAGATGGATCTGGCGCTCGCTTGGGAGCTCTACGACTGGGAATTGTGGCAAGGAATAATATTTGGAAGAACAGATATTTGTTATAAAATTTGGGGTTACTTGGTTGATGACATGCTCAGATGTGAAATAGCAAATTAAGGGGGAACTCCGACCATTTGTTTTTGCAGATTAATATGTTTCAAAGTTCATTTGAGTTGTTTCAAAGGGATTCAATTTCGAAGCAAATTATTCAAATGAAAAAGGTTATAAAATTCAAAGTCATTTTAGATGATTCAAGTCTCCAACTGGTATGGAAAAATGAAGTCAACTTTACATAAAAACCATAGCAGAAGGGGTGACAAAGTCAGAAATCTTGATCAATTAGCAAATTAACTTCGGTGCAAATTATCCAGAATGTGTCTCGTACAGTCGGAAACACTTCCACGCTGAACAGAGATAACGCTTAACAGAGAAGGAAGAACGGTTATGGAAGGAAGCTGAAAAAAAGGAATGTGGAAGATTTTGTTGGTTTATTTAATTTGATTTTATTATTAATTATAAATTAAAACTAATTCCAGGTGGACCAATTGAAAAATTGCTACAGGATTTGCTACATTTAGGGCTACAGGTGATTTGGACTGGGATGGGGGAGTCCTCTCAAATCTATCAGGTAAGGAAGAAGAGGAGGAGACGATGAAAGATGGACACTTACCTCTTTTATGTCTTTTTTTCAAATATTAGTGTCTGTATTTTTTATTTTTAAATAGTAGTACTGTATTTTTTTAATATAATTAATTTGTTTATATGTATTTTATTATATTTAAAGATAATTAACTGTCATCGTGACTTGTAATTATTTTTTTCTTTTTGAAAAAAAAAAAGAATTAAGACCGTCAGTATCAGATACGGTGTGGCAAAGTTTAATTGTGTATTTTTTTATGTTATTTACTATTTATTTATGTTATTTAAATAAGTAATTCAAAGGAATGATAATAAAGGATACAACCATTTTAAAACTATATATAGTGATAGTTTTCTGATTCTATTTTGGAGTATATATTTATGTGATGAGTGGACTTGATCTGAGGCGATTTAGGGCTCAATGACAATTTCACCCCTATCCGACGCATATCTGTCTCATCCAACTCGAAAAAGTGGGTGAAAATCCGATATAAAACGGATATTAAATGGGTGAATGAGTGATGGGTCGAGTCGGATTCGGGTGAAGGTATTTCTCATCCGTCACCCAACCCATCACCAATTCGTTGCCCGACTTATATTATGTAATTACATTGTATATATGAAATTACTAATATACCCCCAGCCCCAACCCCTAAACAAACCTATCAAACATGCTTCTAGCTTAAAGTGTTGATAGTTATCCGAATTTAACTATATTTGCTAGTTGTTTATTCATTGAATTCGGCGTATGTTTTTTATAATTTTTTTGTTGAATTTGATGAGGTGTATTTCACCCGAATTATCACCCGATTAATCGGTGGGTGATGGGTCGGGTGACGGAAGTAGATCATTCACCCATGACCAGACACATTGCCATCCCTAATTGAGATTGAGTAAAGGTGAAAGGGGATTGAGGAAGATAGAGTTTAAAGTTTCAGAGTTTCAGAGGGAGGAGGAGGAGATGTTCTGAGAGAGAGAGGGTATTTGGATTATTCGATGGATGTCCTCCTAGTACAATACTGTATTCGGGTATTTATACACAATACCCTTTCTTCTAATACCATATACGTACATGACAACTTGTCACTTATCTAATAGAACGCATTTCTCGTTCTCTCGGTTTATCAGACATGTCAAGTAATCGAATTTCGATCTTTCCTTATTATGAGGTTAAATGTTCATTACATTATCAACAGACGGGATCATTACATTAGAAACACAAATTAAAGCTTAAAGTCAATAATGCACATCCTCAAACCGTGTTAAGAGTAAAACCTAATTTAAAATGATGTCAAATCTTGAATGACATTTGTATAAATTCTTATACATGGATACAATAATTGAGAGATGAATATGTATATAATGGGAAGATATATATTAGGCCAACTTGGGAGTTAGGACATGCTTTATTACGTCCCAAAATTCCGACTTCAACTTCAACTTTTGGGCTAAGGAATTCTATAGTGATGGGCTTTTATTTTTATTTTTATTTTTATTTTTTTATCAACACAAAGGGAATTTAAAAAAATATTAGAGTAGAATTCTAAAATTGTGGTTTTAATACCCGATTTTATAAAATTAAAAATTGCTAAAAATATTATTTACACCTCAAAATAGTTTTTAAGAGCATCTTATGAGGATCCACCAAAATTTATTATTTACACCTCAAATGTAAATATAAATTTATATATAAAGAGAGAAATAAACCATATGCGATTGAAGATGCGCATGGTATTTAAAAAAAATGGATACATCTCTTTATTTATAAATCCTTAAATCAAAAGCAAGTCGTTAATTTTTTTTTTAAATATTTAATTTTGAGGTATAAATAGTAAATTTTTAAGGTGTAAATAGCAAATCCGTTTTTATAATCCTAAATTTTGAGTGGGGGAAATGATTCGTAATTAATTAGATCAGTAGATTCAGTACTGAATAATAATGGTGATATATATCAAATTTTAACTCATACCAATAAGACCATTTTCAACCATTTTCTTAAATTTTTTCTAAAATTGAGAAATAAAATATATATTCTCTAAATTATGTTTGCTTAAATTCTAACGATTTCTCCATTTTAAAGATTTGTATCATCATTTAGTTCAAAAAAAAAAAATGCAGATTTAGAGAAACTACCTTCTTTTTTTTAAAAAAATATTCTAATCCTAAATTTTTAAGATGGACATCGAATAGATTGTAGTCCAGATTAATCAGTTTCGTTTTTTTAGGGGGGGGAAATTTAAATAATACAAAAGTTAATTTAAAACAATTAAAGTGCTAGCTAGGTTAGGGTGTATTGGAACATCTTGTCGGAATCCAATCATATATACACTATCCCAACTTTGCAATATACAACCCCTAAACTCTGGCATTTCACATAAATCCATCAATATTTGTTGGACAATTAATTAATACGAATTAATTAAATCACAAATAATTTTATGGGCTATATATTTACTAATAACACTATATATATACTTGCAAATTAATATAATAAATGGTCCAAAAGATGAAATTCGAATCCCTTATCTCAAGTAACAGTATATATAAATTAAGCTGACTCATTCATATATAGAATTATGAAGTAATATATAAATGTATATTGTTGCTTATTATTGTCAAGTTTATGACAATTCATTTATTCCTTACCCCCACAAGAAGCAAAAAGACATGATATGAATCCTCAAAACTGAAAAATTAATTATAAAAAATTATATACTTGTTATTTCTTTATTATTTTTGTAAGTTTACTTTATGATTCTTAATTAGTGTGTGTTTGGATTCCCAATGTATTATGCTTATAAGTTATAAGCATTTAAAACAACGTAATTTTTTTAAAAAAAATACCATGTAAATTGTGTCAATTAATTATATTAAGTTTATAAGGTAATTATAAACTTAAAACAATATATAGTATTTGATTTATACCATATACTGATATACATAATATTTTAGTTTAAATTCACATTATTTGAAATACATAAAAATCTAGCTAAACAAAAATTTCCAAAGTGTTTATATTTATAAGTGCATTATAAACATAAACACTGGAATCCAAACACACCCTTAGTGTTGTCTCCGTCTCCCAAATCCATCCCATAATTATCCAAGCTAAAGGTAAAACAAGTATCTTATATTCTTATGATAGTTTGATGTTAAAATTATAACAAATTTATTGTTTAAGTTGACAAGTTTCATTTTTAATAATTAACTATAGGGAACTATTTGCAATTTTAAATCACATCTATACTATTCGTATAGTCTTATGTATATATATATTGTCCAGATTAACGGTTTGAAAAAATAATTTTGGATGGTAGCAACTACCGTTGATTTTATAATTATGATTTATGAACTCCTAGTTTTCATTGTAAAACCGTGTTTTTGGCGCAGGTCAAACTTATGGTTTGTTTATAGGAACTCATGTATATATGAAACTTGTCATATATTCAAGGAGGTTGAAAACTCAAACAAAGCAAACAGAATCGACAATGTATTTCAATATATGTGCGAGAATGAATACAAAATTTTAGGTTTCAACGGGAACGCTTAAGAAACGCAAGGAAAGAACGAGAAAGGCAAAGAGAAACTAATTGTCTATGTGTTTGAAGGAGACAACCAGAAAAGATTCAACGAGGGTATAAGCAAAACATCCGATAATGTTTTGCACCAAAGATTTCCAATGAAATCGTCTTGAAATCTCAGTGTTTCAGACTCTTTGGATTGATCAGGAGCTCTATCTAGAAGCTCTGTCAAGGCATCTCACCCGGAGGCAAGGAAACCACAATATATTGGTCACCAAGGTGACAGAGCAAGAGGGAGAGCAAAACCCTAAACCAATCTGCAAGAAGCAGAGTTGTAACCCTAGCTCCAGCAACAGTGCAACACATAAAAGGCAAGGGAATGGGCCAAACGTTGCCTTCTCAGATTTGGGCTTATAGAGCCCAAAATCTGGTTGCAACACAACAAGCCCGAAGCTCCCAACCCAAACTTAAAACAAATCAGGAAACTTAAGGATTATACACAAAGGAGACATAGTCTCTACAGAGTTTTTTTTGTGGGTTTTTTAAAAGTAAGAGATTTGATACATTAGACAGGTTTCTGAAGGTTTGATATGTCAAATGATAAAATGTTCCATATTGAAAATACGAGTATAATAATTAAACTTTGTATATTTGTATATAAATCTGCACGTGAATTACTCTTTCTATTGTCAATTAATTTTAGTTTAATGGAAACTCACTCATCAATGTAGTAGGCTACCAACGCTTATACGTCTGGACACAAGGGCAGAGCCAAGGAGAGCATGTGAGAGTGTGTGCCCTTCCCTCATCTGACGAACCCCTTATATTGGGTCTTTAATCGGCATAATCATATGGTTGTTTAAGGCATGCATGTTACAGTACAACATTTTGACGTATTCAACTATTACTCCGGAATCGGATTCCGCTTCTTAGAACTCCGCTAATCTCCAACCGTAAACAACACACGATCGACCTTAGAGACCTCCCCGACTCGAAATTTTCTACGTGAGAGCTCCTTCACCCTTTTCGAACTTCGATTCTTCTCCTGCGTACGCCCTAGATCTTGCGTTCCACCATCCCGAGCGTGAGGAACACATACACCGTCGACACCAGGAAAACTCCTGCAGTGATTACTCCGGAATCGGATTCCGGAGTAATCGTTGCTTAAAACTAAGTAGGTTGATAATCCAAAATTGGTTGAGGGTCAGGTGAACCATAACGTTGTAAGATAATTCCCTATTTGAACTCTTGAAATGTGAAATTGCATAAATGCTTCAGAAAAACCGGCAGGTTATTGAAAAGGTTGTGGAAGAACTGCTTGGGTTTGAAGTTAGAAAAATTACGTGGTATGCGGGATTCTAGAGGCAACTCATCAGGATTTCTGTGTTTACATCAACCGAAGAATTTTCATCTTCCGAATCGTTTTCATCTTCCGAAGCAGCAGATCCGGTGGTTTTATCCTCTGATCCAGTGACTGGAGCATTTTCATCGTCGAATTGTTTGGAGGTGGAGGTGAAGCGGCGGGCGGCGGAGCCAGCACACTGACGACAACGCCGGACGACGTCAGTGAAATAACACCGGCGGATGGTGAAGAGTTGCTCGGAGGTGAAACGAAAGCCATTGGAATTATGAGGGAAGCTACGCTCGCTCGCGAATTTCGAGATTGTTTGAACCTTGAAGACTTGTCAATTTAGGGATTTCGGGATGTAGGGTGCGGGTGGTGTGTGGCAACACCAAATTTTTTACAAACTAATTTTTGGGTCATAAGTGATTGGGCTAAGCCCATCATTGACATATAGTTCACAAACAGTATTATAGTAGTAGTACTACATATATCCAAGACATTCTCTGTTTAACACAATATGATTCTAGATCAAATAAGCTCCAAGAATTGCCTTACTTCAATATTTAGCTTAATACTTCGAGCTTATAAATCATAGATTCAAGACACTAAAAAGGTTTCTGTCACCCGTTCAAATAAGGAACTTCGATTTGCCAGTAAAAACAAGAAAAGAGAAACCAAATTGACCAAGACATCCTCTTGCAACATCAACGAGAGCCATAGTACCTTTCTATCAGTAAACACAGTTTATTCAACAGAGACAATTATTCATTAAAGTTGTTATCTGTGAGCTTGCCAGTGCATAAGCATCTTAAAAATTATATGCATCCTTCTTTTCAGAAGCAATTTACATGTAGCACCAATCTCCAAGGAACTCTTGTCAACAAATAAAAGATTAAATGGAGAACCCTTTTATCCTTCCTTACTCATGTTTGGGGTAGCAGGTAAGCCATCTTTTTATGCATCATAATACGATTACTAAAACTCTGACTAATGAAAGGAGAAATGTATTCTTGCAAAAGTCCTTAACCAGTAATTTTCACTTCTCCCCACTACTTCAAGCTCCAACAAGGTGCCACCACATGAGTGCAATGTACAACCAAATCTAGGGAAAACAGGTGAATCATACATCTAGGAAAAATCCTCCACTTCACACCCTTCACAGTCCAACACTCACACTCTCTCATTTGTGCTGTCAAATTGAAGAAATTAAAAGGAGAAGTGATTTAATTTAAGTGTTCAATATAGAATCTAGTAGTTGCCTATATCATTTTCTCCTGTGGAGATTTGAGTAGAGGCAATACCTACAACCATCAAGCTGTTTAACCCTTCTTAAGCCACAAATATTTCTCAACCGCATACACAATTTCATGATAACTTCAACAATTCATCTGATATTCAAAGACCTACAGTCAATAGTCAAAGACCTCCAGTCAACATTCCAATTACTATTCTATGCAACAAGATAGTTTGCAATTTATATTCAGCTAGACAAGAAGCTCATGCGCTTCGAAGTTTTATAATTCTTGTTTTCCTTTTAGTTCCCTACATATTTCTCAATGAAACACTTAAACCTCCTGCTGCCAATTAATTTTCTCTTCTCCTAGTAAGATTTGACCATTTACCGCAGAGAATGTTGATGTAGAGAAACAGATAACAGAAACGATTATTGAAAAGTTGTGGAAGAACGTACGTGGTATGCGGAGTCTAGAGGTGACTCCACATGATCTCTATGTTTTCATCAACGATTTCATCTCCCGAAGCGTCGTTTCCATCTTCTGGAGTGTTTTCACCGTCTGAAGCAGCAGTGTTTTCCTCCACCGATCCGGCAACTGAAGCGATCCAAAACCTCCAGAGAAACTTTAGAGCCTTCATCATCACATAAACCATCGCATAAACTAGGGCAGAAACTATAATCCAGAGTATCCACACAGCGAGCGAACTCTCAACAACAACTGAACGGTTGGGAGGTGGAGCTGTGGAGTTGAAGGCGAAGCCAGTACACCGACGATAACGCCGGACGGCAAAATAGCATAAGAAAGCTCCTGCAGTGATTACTCCGGAATCGGATTCCGGAGTAACCGCTGCTTAAAAATAAGTAGGTTGATAATCCAAAATTGGTTAAGGGCCAGGTGAACCATAACGTTGTAAGATAATTCCCTATTTGAACTCTTGAAATGTGAAATTGCATAAATGCTTCAGAAAGACCGGCAGGTTATTGAAAAGGTTGTGGAAGAACGGCTTGAGTTTGAAGTTACAAAAATTACGTGGTATGCGGGAGTCTAGAGGCAAGTCATCAGGATTTCTGTGTTTCCATCAACCGAAGCGTTTTCATCTTCCGAATCGTTTTCATCTTCCGAAGTAGCAGATCCGATGTTTTCATCCTCCGATCCGGTGACTGGAGCGTCAAGATAGGACTCAAGACTGATCCAAATCCTCCAAAGAAGTTGTAGAGCCTTCATCGCCGCAAAACAATGGCAGAAATTATAATCCATACTATCCACACAAATAGAGAACTCCACATGATCTCTATGTTTTCATCAACGATTTCATCTCCCGAAGCGTCGTTTCCATCTTCTGGAGTGTTTTCACCGTCTGAAGCAGCAGTGTTTTCCTCCACCGATCCGGCAACTGAAGCGATCCAAAACCTCCAGAGAAACTTTAGAGCCTTCATCATCACATAAACCATCGCATAAACTAGGGCAGAAACTATAATCCAGAGTATCCACACAGCGAGCGAACTCTCAACAACAACTGAACGGTTGGGAGGTGGAGCTGTGGAGTTGAAGGCGAAGCCAGTACACCGACGATAACGCCGGACGGCAAAATAGCATAAGAAAGCTCCTGCAGTGATTACTCCGGAATCGGATTCCGGAGTAACCGCTGCTTAAAAATAAGTAGGTTGATAATCCAAAATTGGTTAAGGGCCAGGTGAACCATAACGTTGTAAGATAATTCCCTATTTGAACTCTTGAAATGTGAAATTGCATAAATGCTTCAGAAAGACCGGCAGGTTATTGAAAAGGTTGTGGAAGAACGGCTTGAGTTTGAAGTTACAAAAATTACGTGGTATGCGGGAGTCTAGAGGCAAGTCATCAGGATTTCTGTGTTTCCATCAACCGAAGCGTTTTCATCTTCCGAATCGTTTTCATCTTCCGAAGTAGCAGATCCGATGTTTTCATCCTCCGATCCGGTGACTGGAGCGTCAAGATAGGACTCAAGACTGATCCAAATCCTCCAAAGAAGTTGTAGAGCCTTCATCGCCGCAAAACAATGGCAGAAATTATAATCCATACTATCCACACAAATAGAGAACTCCACATGATCTCTATGTTTTCATCAACGATTTCATCTCCCGAAGCGTCGTTTCCATCTTCTGGAGTGTTTTCACCGTCTGAAGCAGCAGTGTTTTCCTCCACCGATCCGGCAACTGAAGCGATCCAAAACCTCCAGAGAAACTTTAGAGCCTTCATCATCACATAAACCATCGCATAAACTAGGGCAGAAACTATAATCCAGAGTATCCACACAGCGAGCGAACTCTCAACAACAACTGAACGGTTGGGAGGTGGAGCTGTGGAGTTGAAGGCGAAGCCAGTACACCGACGATAACGCCGGACGGCAAAATAGCATAAGAAAGCTCCTGCAGTGATTACTCCGGAATCGGATTCCGGAGTAACCGCTGCTTAAAAATAAGTAGGTTGATAATCCAAAATTGGTTAAGGGCCAGGTGAACCATAACGTTGTAAGATAATTCCCTATTTGAACTCTTGAAATGTGAAATTGCATAAATGCTTCAGAAAGACCGGCAGGTTATTGAAAAGGTTGTGGAAGAACGGCTTGAGTTTGAAGTTACAAAAATTACGTGGTATGCGGGAGTCTAGAGGCAAGTCATCAGGATTTCTGTGTTTCCATCAACCGAAGCGTTTTCATCTTCCGAATCGTTTTCATCTTCCGAAGTAGCAGATCCGATGTTTTCATCCTCCGATCCGGTGACTGGAGCGTCAAGATAGGACTCAAGACTGATCCAAATCCTCCAAAGAAGTTGTAGAGCCTTCATCGCCGCAAAACAATGGCAGAAATTATAATCCATACTATCCACACAAATAGAGAACTCCACATGATCTCTATGTTTTCATCAACGATTTCATCTCCCGAAGCGTCGTTTCCATCTTCTGGAGTGTTTTCACCGTCTGAAGCAGCAGTGTTTTCCTCCACCGATCCGGCAACTGAAGCGATCCAAAACCTCCAGAGAAACTTTAGAGCCTTCATCATCACATAAACCATCGCATAAACTAGGGCAGAAACTATAATCCAGAGTATCCACACAACGAGCGAACTCTCAACAACAACTGAACGGTTGGGAGGTGGAGCTGTGGAGTTGAAGGCGAAGCCAGTACACCGACGATAACGCCGGACGGCAAAATAGCATAAGAAAGCTCCTGCAGTGATTACTCCGGAATCGGATTCCGGAGTAACCGCTGCTTAAAAATAAGTAGGTTGATAATCCAAAATTGGTTAAGGGCCAGGTGAACCATAACGTTGTAAGATAATTCCCTATTTGAACTCTTGAAATGTGAAATTGCATAAATGCTTCAGAAAGACCGGCAGGTTATTGAAAAGGTTGTGGAAGAACGGCTTGAGTTTGAAGTTACAAAAATTACGTGGTATGCGGGAGTCTAGAGGCAAGTCATCAGGATTTCTGTGTTTCCATCAACCGAAGCGTTTTCATCTTCCGAATCGTTTTCATCTTCCGAAGTAGCAGATCCGATGTTTTCATCCTCCGATCCGGTGACTGGAGCGTCAAGATAGGACTCAAGACTGATCCAAATCCTCCAAAGAAGTTGTAGAGCCTTCATCGCCGCAAAAACAATGGCAGAAATTATAATCCATACTATCCACACAAATAGAGAACTCTGAAAAACGGTCGAACTGTTTGGAGGTGGAGGTGAAGCGGCAGGCGGCGGAGCCAGCACACTGATGACAACGCCGGACGAAGTCAGTGAAATAGCATCGGCGGATGGTGAAGAGTTGCTCGGAGGTGAAACGAAAGTCATTGGAATTAGGGGGAAGCTACGCTCGCTCGCGAATTTTGAGATTGTTTGAACCTTAAAGACTTGTCAATTTAGGGATTTCGGGATGTAGGGTGCGGGTGGTGTGTTGCAGCACCAAAATTTTTACAAACTAATTTTTGGGTCATAAGTGATTGGGCTAAGCCCATCATTGACATATAGTAAATTAGATAAAATTCAATGAATTTTGAGATGAAGTTGTTGGGGAAAGCGTCACAACTCAAGTCTTGCTGGTGAACCGTTCTCCAAGTGTGGAACGCGGCTCTCAGCACAACCCGGCTCCCCCTTTTGGAAGAAGTAATTCTAGCTTGGAACCCTCCCAACTTTCGATGTGGGATTTCCTTATTTCAAATGTGCACATCCAACAATCTCCCCCTCACATGTGAATCGCTCCCCCTTTTTTCCAAATTCAGGGTCAAACCACGCACCGAAGCCACCAAGAAACACCTTTGACTTGCACGCTTCTCCTCGTGCTCATTCTTGGAACTGGAACCTCCACGCAACGGGTCAAAGGCGAGCCCGTAGGTGATGACCGTGGGAGTCTGTCCCGACATGGTGCTCATAACCCTCCCTCGAACCATCGACTCTGATACCACTTGTTGGGATATAAACCACTTTTCAGCCACACCCGGAAGCGAATACGGGTAATAAGAGAATTGATAAACCAATAACCAACCGATAATATCCATTTCAGAAACCAAACAACCAAGCAACCACAAACACAGATAAAAGCACAAATATTGACGCAAGATTTACGTGGGAAAACCCTCTCAAACCAGAGGATAAAAAAAACATCTTCCGCCCGCCAAAGCAACCAATCCACTAATCAATAAACCAGTACAAGTGTTTAACAATCTAGTCTCATATCGAGACAAACAAACATGGAGATCTCAAACACCAATCTAAATACAACATGGATCTAGAATAGGTTTCTCTCCAAAAACCTAGCTAAACACATGTAATCAGATTAGATTTCCAGGAGGAGAAAATACCTATCGACAAACACTTGCTGATAACTTACTGAAGGAAAAAACGGATTACCGAATCAAGAGACGAAACAACCGCTCAAATCTCTTTTTCCTCTCCTTTCTCCCTCCTCTCTCTTTTCTTTCTCTCTTCTTTTTCTTTGGTTCCTAAGGCCCACCTTGAAGCAACCATTTGCTTCCAATTTCCTCTTTATATTGCTAAAATTAACCCAGGAATACAAAGCTTGGGCTGGACTCAAAATGGGCTATAGGCCCAACAGAAATGACTTTTGAACTTTGAAGAATGTTCAATTAGGGATTTCTTTTTTCAATGTAGGTATGTTTTTTTGATCAAATTGATGTAGGGATGTAGGGTTAGCGCGGGTGGTGTGTTATTTTTTAATGATTAAAAAAATATATTTACATTTTTATAATGTATAATTGATGATTATATTTACATGTTTAATAATACGGAGTATATATTAACATTTTTTTCCTCTTACAGAGTTATATTTTAATAATTAATATTCTAACATAATTACTCTTTTAATTTTAATATTTTTCAAAACATTATTTTATATTAAATTTTTATACAAATATATGTAATATCCATAGCTAGCTTGATATCTACAACGATCTCATACCAATATCCTATATCTATATACCGATATCCTATATCTATATACCCTTTCCAAACGGAAAGAGATTTGAATGCCTGACAGATATGGAAACAAATATTCTGAAAAGAAGAAATCTATAACCTTAAAAGTAGATTGTTAATCGTTTTCGCTATATACACCCCAAATCCTGCACGTTAATTCCGACGTGCAGGATTAATGCTTGCACGTGCATTTTTAAGGGTGGATTTGCAGTGTATCTAAAACATCATTGTTAATGCAAAAATGAAAACAACAAACTGTTCAATAAGAGAGATAAATATATTTAATGAGCTAGCATATATGAGATATATCTAAGCTAAGAGAGGGAGAGCTTGATCGACATGGGCCAATTCCTTGCGGCGAATATAGAAATGCAGGGCACAAAGAACGACCAAAACGAGGGAGAAAAAGTATATGCACATTTGGGAGAGAGGGTGTTGGGCGACATTGACAATAGTAAGAACTCGATTATATTTTAGGGATTATTTTATTTATTTTAAAAAATAATAATAAATATAGTCTAGAATTATTATCTTAATTTATGTTTGAAAATGTGTATAAGATTTTAAAATATTATGTAAATTACTCTTATTTATTTATAGTTTAAATATTTAAAAAATATTATTATTTGTCTAGAGTTTAAATATTTTTGTTCAATAATTATCTTTGATAAAAAAAATTAAAAAATATAATCGAGCCCTTAAATTCAAATTTTGAATATATTTACAATCAAATTTAAGTTTAAAAATATAAATATATAATATATTTAATGATAAATTAACAAAAATAAATGAATAGGTGGTGAGTTGTAAATAAAGATCATTTAAAGGGTGGTTTTCTGTAAATTTCCCTTGTTGATATATATGGATATAAACTATGGCCCAGTCTGCTTGCACACGGCCCGGCCCAAGTTAAAAGTTTGTAGGGGCCCAAAATATTTTGAATCGGATAGAGAATGAGTTTGAGGATTGGAGCATCAGGTGAGGATGATGTGAGTGTTTTGTCGGCTGAGCGTTCGTCTATTGAGAGGGAATGCCAATATGCCATTGCCAACGGGTGGTCCTGATGAGAGGTACAATTTGTGCTCATTGCTTGTTTGTTGCATCATCTCCGGCATATGGATACATATGTTGATTTCGCATTTACAAGCTGCTTCCGACCTCCCTTCTGGCACGAGTGCTCGGATGAGAACCGTGTTCTTGTACGAGTTCCACCCCTCCTACCTTCATGATCATATTGTACGTATGGATTGTTGGTTGGATGCCGCTCGCTAACATGTTATCGTACACAAGGGCGACATCAATGAGGAGATGATCAATAAAGGAATGAGAATCCCACATATCGATTACTGTAAGTTTGTGACCGATTTTGCAAGGTATGGGCGGCCCAATGTACTCGACTCTCGAGGAAGAAGTTCTACCAAGTTGGTTTTCAATTTATCCGCAAGTGGAGCATCCAAGTATTCAAAGCACAAGAGATATATAACCAGCCAGTTAACTATATAAGAATCAAAGTTTGATTAAAAAAAATAAAAATTAAGCTGAATCAAATCAAGTAGCAAACTCACTCTCCAATGTACACCAAGTTTTCTCTTCATACAAGTATACAACAAAAATGAACCAAATGACAACTGATGAAGCAGACACGGAAATTGCATTTTGTTAAATGGTAAAACATATTGTGCGAGCATCGCAACACAGAAATTGATCATGTGTAAAGTGGACTATCAACCTCTTGACAGAAGCAAACCAAGCAATCAACCTAGCCTGGAAAACAGCCTCAGCTAATAGACGTGCACAAAATCGCCAGAGTTATTCTCACAATCAAAGTTCTACAAATCCATGTTCCAAGAGTAGTACCCTGTAGGGCGAGGGTTATGTTTTCAGGGCAAGTCCAATCGTAAAGGGGGTGATTTATATGCAAATCTCAAATTTCACAATTGAAGTAAAAACAAAAAGATCAACAAGTAATAGACAAGTAATGGGACAGTGTTTCAGTAGGACCTTGTAGGTTATGAACTCGCAATCTTTTGTTCCCTGGCTTTTTCCAGCTTTGTGTTAACCAGCCTATCTAAGATTGGGGGCTCCAACGAAATTGGATCAAGACAGCGCTCTTCGCAAGCAACAATCACCTGCCACATCCAACAAAGTAAAAACAAAAGAGAGCTGCTCAATCAGTAAACGCATCTGATGATGTAAGAAAGTTGGGAGCATTAGATATCTGGCACAGCCTCAGCTGGAGGGAAAAAGGATAAGTTTAAGTGAATCACACTCTAAACCCTATCCGAAATGGTGATGCATAATCATAAAAAGTCAAAGAATCACAGAACATGGTCTTCCTCCCAGATTCATTCTTTCTTAGGCAGAATTTAACTGCATGGAATATGGATTCTGTTTTGCAGTGGAATGCCCATATGGAATAAGCTTCAGCAGACACCCGAAAGCCACGACAATTTTCTAGAGGGCATTCATCCAAGCCTTGGCCCATGAACTTGAACATATAGATGGATATTTAGCAGGTATGAGTATTTAACCACATTATGTAGATGGAATGTAATTACTACAAAATTTAGTAAATGTGGAAATTTTCTCTTCCTCTCACCTCATCGAGTAAATATTCAACGGCAGTATCATCTTCAACACAATCCTTGAGTGTTGCCCTCAAGAAGTGTACATCCAACTGAATTTGCTGGAAACCACTTCTGTTGTATGTCTGGAGTCTGACAAATTCTTGAAGACTTTTCAGGCAAAGCTTCACTATAGTTGTTACAACTGAGTCCTGCAATTTTCAAAGCAGTGCTTAGTACTCGCAGCCAGCAGCAAGAGTTCGACCACCAGAATCAAAAGCTGTCTTCTAAAGATACCCGTGTAGGTTCAACTTTGGTGAAAATTTCCAGCTTTTGCTTGAATAGTTTAGCTAGATGCGTTTCAAGGAGTTGGCTCCTAGCTTTTTGAGTGTTTAAGCGGTTCATCTTATCATCCCGTAAAGGATTGCTCCGAGATGATGTTGTGCTACCATTGCTGTCTGAACGGCGATGCTTTCGACCAGTACCTTCAGGTAATATCTGCTTCACTTCATATCTCGCTCGTTCCACCTGAACCAGCAGAAACCCAGAAAGAGGTGAGTGCATTTTATTGTTTTTTTTCTTTATCAATATGTCAAATTCTTCTGACAAAAGAAAATGAACAGAGGCAGCATGCTGTAAAAGAACAACTGTGGAGGAAAACAAATAGGAATAAGCATTCTCACCTCTTGAAGAAATATATCAACAAACATATGTACGTCTCTGGGCTCCTTGTGCTGCATAACATGTTAAATCAAACGTTTAATAGTTTGATCCTGTGTTAATATTAAAACTAGTTTCAAAAGAATGCCAACCTTAATCCAACTGGGTGCTGCGAATCGCTTTGTCAACAAAACTGATACTCTCTGGGATTTCATTTTGATGTACTGGCAAAACAAAGTTGTTTGGTTTGTTAGATCAGTTAATCATATTATACAGTGAAAAACATACGAATGCCAAAAAAACTTGAATGAGCAATTAGGCAAATAGAAGGTAAAAAGGGTGGAAGCATACCATATGTAGAAACTTTTCTCCAGCTGATCGATATATTCGACAAATTTCTCCGGGATGGAATGCAGGCCCATATTCAGATCCTTGAACACCGCCATCGGAAAATGAGGTGCCAATTTCCTGACAGATCATTAGATTGGAAGAAATAGTCAGAAACCTCCAGGAATTGTATATGACTATATGTAAATATCCATAGGTAACACAGGATTTAACTTTATAGACATTTCATTCTTGCCTCTGTAATTCTGGGAATGGCAGTCTGTTCTATAAAGGCACAAAGTTGAGCCAGAACAAGGACAAGGCCAGGAACAACTTTGTCTCCTTGCACCAGTTCAGGAAGAACATCATGGTCAGAGGAATTACTTCTTCCAGAAAGCAACAAGAAGCGACCATGAAGCGTATTGAAGAAGTGCTGAAATCCCTCTTGCACCCAATCAATAACGATGTCTCTTAACCTTACCATTAGGGCCAAACTATCATCTACTAGCTGGCGAAATTCCTGGAAAAGGAAAAGATACTGTCAATATGAAAGAAGAAAACAAACTAAGAAAGACATAACAAAGAATTTATTCATCAAAGTATCAAACAAAGAAGATTTTTTTTGCCTAAACAATTAAAATTGGTACTGACATCCAGGTGTACAAATTGTAGTTACATACATGAGAAAATAACTTAATCTTTACATTGTTGCCAATGGTGACATATCTAGAGAAAGTGGCAAAGTGCATTGCCAGAGCTCCTTATTTTTGTAATGTGAAAAGAGGAAATGGTAAAGCTTGAGAAAATTTGAGCTCTATCAATGGTGACAGGAGTCCCTCCAATTGTTTTTTTGTGGTCACTCACCAGAGCGGATGGTGATTGGTGGAAGGGAAGAGGAGATAGATGGGAATAGGAGGACTTGGAGGGCAAAGATTATCATTTGAACCACATCCATTCAACTCTGGAACATGTAAACTGTGGTTTAATACATTCATTCACCCAAAGGAATAAGTTGCAACTTTTGAAGTAAATGGACCAAGGAATAAGGCCTTTCTCTTAGGAATATGACATAATTACTGTTCTTTATAAGATAGACTTAGTTTCATGAGCTTGAACAATTACCAGCAAAACCCCCATAGAACCTTGAATCACAGCCTTTTTACTGGCTTCCAGTACATCCTGCAGCGGAAGCTCATCTTTGGCTGCCTCTAGTTGTCTGTTTTGGAGTTGCACCAAAGACTCTGCACATTTGGTGATAGAGTTAGATTTTTTTTTTTAAGGTATCAAGGGTTAGATTATGGGAATATGGGTTCAATTTTAGGAAATAATGCTTCAGTCACTACTGCCCTATGCCCCTACCACAGATTTCTATCATTACAATATTTCCATGTGAATTTGTCTTAACCCAGTTTATTATTGCCACTGAAAACCAAACAGCACAAGTCCTTAATGAATTGTTTTTCATGATTTTAACCAATTACATTAAAGTGATTACCGGTGATATCACGAAGAAGGCACACAAAGGTGCTAGTAATGAACTGCTTGACCGCAAGGTTGGCTCCCTATTAGACACCCAGATATATAAGAACATATCATCTTTTAAAATAAACATATAGAAAAGAAAATAGAAAAAAAAAGGAGGTATAGATGACAATCGTCAATCTATTCCATCCGCTTCTTTTATTTGTCATTTACTATTCATGCACGTTTTTTTTAAAATGATAAAAACTACTCCGTATATAAAATATCAATTTTTTATGATTACATACTTGTTATTAATAAATATGAAACCATAAAAAAATGTACATAGTTTTTATCATCCTTAAAAAACGTGCATGAATAGCAAGTGTCAAACAAAAAAACCGGAGGGAGTATCAAAATGCTAAATGCTAAAAGCAAAAGGCATATGCATAATAAAGGAGGACCTCCAAACAGATATCAGGGAGAGCAGCCTCAGGCAAAACTTCATCCATCAAGAGAACGTCGGTCCAAATAAGCTCTGCAAGAATACATGATTTTGAAACATCATGGATAAAGAACTATATCAAGCTGTAGCTCATGGGGTAGTTCAAAATGCAATCCATGAAGTTGAAGATATCATCCAAGTAGAAACGAATACTCACTCAACATTCCCAGAAAATCTGCTGAAGAAATGTGCTTCCTTATGTGTTCCTGAATTGTTTCAAAGTGCCTTGAAAGATAACAGTTGATGTTGTCAAACACAATAGTCTGACACCACCAAATTTTAAAAAAGGAAATAACAGTTTAAAGAGCTTTTGAATTACTTTGCAATGAGATTCTGTGAGATTTTAATAAGTTGTTCTTCTGAGTCAGGAAATATAACTCGGTAAGCACGAACAGCCTCCACAAACTCACGAGTTGAAACCTGAAAATCCGTCAGATTACTTTTGAGCATATTCTCTGTTGCAAGAGTAACCAAGAGTCAAATAGTCAAAGAAGAACAGGGTCAATCAAAGTAACCTCTACTAAGATTCAAGAGTCATGAATCAAGCCCGTAGTTCAACAGCAATCTAAAATGGGTGCTCCTTGTGTTTAATTATGCATATGAGCAATAAGACTCAGGAAATGCTGATCTATAGATTCATTGCTAAGTAAATGAACTCAAAGCCGGGAGCTCAATGGTAGTAAGAAGACCAAAGAAGTTCTTGCCATTAAAGCTTCAACTAGACTGAAGTCAATTCCTAATAATGCACATGCTTAAAAGAACAAATGAAGAATCATACGCAAGCACTATTTAGTAACATCAATTGCAACTTACAGTCACACAACCAATATTTGAATGAAACTTTTTCCAATAAGAAGCACAAATGATGTCAAAATTGTCCGTTCAATATCACACTGCAATGATAACAAGATAGTTTGCAACTTATATTCAGCTAGGTAAGAAGCTCATGCGCTTCAAAGTTTTATAATTCTTGTTTTCCTTTTAGTTCCCTATATATTCTCAATGAAACATTTCACCCTCCTGCTGCCAATTAATTTTCTCTTCTACTGGTAAGATTTGACCATTTATCGCAGAGAAATATGAAGTGAACCCCATCTTTACCTCATGAGCAGTTGAAATAGAAGTAGGAGACTGTAGTTTTGTAGACTCTTCGGCATTTGCTGAAGAATCAGTAGCTACTACTGAAGGGAGCTGAAGTTCACCAACGGATTGTTCCAGTTTCTCAAGCAGTTGTTCTTTAAGAGTGCCCACCTATATGAATGATCGTAAATGAGAATAAATCAGGAAAATATCGCACAACAAAAACCAACATTAAATTCAACTTCATATCATTTGCATAAAGTGAAAATATTCAGAGACAAACCGGGTAATCCAACTTCTTGAGAAGCATGACAGCCTCTGCTCTAGCTTGAATGGACTCCGAATCAGAAAATATTTTACCCTGCAGATTGATAAGCAAGAGACATGTTGAATTCACATTTAGGATTTATATTTTCTCAGACCACATGGGATAGAACGATCCTATTTGCTACGGTTATTGCAGTTGGAATTCATTCATAATGAACTGATGAATTCTACCATGGACATGAAGAAGCACTTAGTAATAAGCTGAAAGCATTACTGGTCCAATAGTATCGTGTTAAATACATATCAAGGCACATTTATAGATGGACCAACTGTGTTTGCTCTTGAGTTTTGATAATCCCATATCAATGTGAGTAAACAGGAAGTTAAGAATTTAACAAAATTTTCTACACTACCAGAATTCTAGTAGAATATGAGCTGACGTACCTGCAAATTCTTCATAATTATGGCCACTGCCTCTTCAGAAGCTTTTTTACAATCCTTAAATGATGAATCACCGTATGACTGGTGAGAAACAAGGTAACAATATAATAAATCAGAGGTATAAACTACAAATTTTAGTACAAAAACAGATAAACATCATTGACTAGGAATATGAGAATGACCTTAAAAATGGGCATGGCTCCAGTGTAAAACCTGACCGCATCGGCATAAGATTCTGTCTTGATGCACTTTCCAAGTTGCTCAGGTAGATCATATATGAACTGCTCTATTTCAATAATAACAAGACTGTTACTTTGCATATGGACCAACAACAAAATGTTTCTAAGATAGAAACTGTCCAGGAACCATTCTTACATAACCCCTATTCTACAGAAACATATAGAAAACAGACACTCAGAATCCATCATGTTTCTTTGCATATGGACCAACAACAAAATGTTTCCAAGATAGAAACTTCCCAGGAACCATTCTTACATAACCCCTATACTACAGAAACACATGGAAAACAGACACTCAGAATCCAACATGTTAGGCATGATTTGGATATTGAGTGAAAGTTCATGCTGCTGAATTTGACTTGAAATATTTCCCTTTCAGATGTAACGTGCAACAAAAATAAAAAATAAAAACATCTTGGCTTCCATGGTATCCTAATCTCATTCTACGCTAATAATGAATGCTACTTTCAATAGTAACGCAATATATGTGAATGCGTATCCATAAGTACATTTCACTTTTTTCCGCAAAACCAAAACAAAGACTAATGTATACAATATCAATCACACTACCTGAACTTTGCGCAAAAGATTTCGAGTTCGATGCAACCTTTCTATATGTTCCCTTTTCTCGAACAGGGAGGTGTTAACTCCAGCACTCCTAGATTGAACAGAGAGTATCTAGAACATAATTAAATTGTGGATGTGAGAGACATGTATTTTGAAGTAAATTTTCCCATAATGCAAAGGGTATTCGGAATAGCTTTCGCAAGAGGTACCTTCTCAAGGAGCTGTTCCATATTTGTTTCCATGCCTGAGATATTATTCTTCATCCTATTGGATAACAGTGTTGTCAATTTATATCATAACTAGTATAGTGCACTTCTCAATATTAATTAATAAAAATATTTAATTATATTTTTATAATTTTTTTGGATAAATTTTTGTTTCTTTTCATCGTTTAAAAATCTATTTTTCTTTCAAAATATCCATTCCAGTTTAGTTTTTCATAGGTACCATCCTTTGGATAAATTAGGTATAAGCTTTGTCTTCGTATGAATTCAATCAAATATGCTATTCTGGTAAATAAGATAAAATCACCTTTCATATCCAAAAATATATGATGATATATAATTGGGGAAACTTTTTTTGTTTTGAAATTTTGCATTCCGATTAGAAACCAAATTGGGAAAGATTCTAGGTTTCAATCTATAAAACATAGGAAAATCATTTTAAAAAATAGCTAACATGATGCAAATTTGAAAATCTTTCCCAATTTGGTCTTTTGGGGCAAAGGATAGAAAAACCATTAGTACTAATATATAAAATCCTGAATTTGGATATTTATTTAATCACTAATATATGTATGGAAGTGGATGAACTAGAAAGAGACATGTAGCAGAGGTGCATCTGTTTAAATACATAAATGTTGAAGTATTGGTTGAGGGAACACAAAAGATCCCAGAGATATAAAGTCATAGCACCACAAAGCTATGTATAGAAACTGAGAGAAAACCAAATACCAACTTCCAATTTGCTTATGTAATTGTAAAAAATCAAATCATCAATGCAAAGACACCACAGAGATTTATGACCAGTTATCGGTGAGGTGATGGTTTGGACAACCAGGTAAGCTTAAACTTGAGAAGCACAAAGGCTGGCAGATTAGCATGAATGTGCTACTGGCAAAAATACTGCAAGTAAAACATTGAAATTAATCAGGTTACCTTTTTATAGTCTCAGTTGCGCTGATGAACTTGTTATAGTTTTCATACACCAACATTTGTAAGTCAGTATCCAGGTTTTTAATCTCTGCTGCCATTTCAACATGCCTTTGAAGTAGTGTATCCAAATTCGACTTTTGAACCTAGATTAAAACAACACACGAGAAAAATCACTGGCTCACTGCATTCAATGATGGTGCGGCAATAATATCTCCTACAAGTAGGGTAAAATCATAAAAAGCTAAACCTTCACCAGTGATCATTGATCACAGGGAAAGTACCACAGGAAAAACAATCTTTGTTGCGGCCAACTGATTTCACACTGCTAGTTTCAGTTCATCTCAAAATTAGAGTTTGAGGCTCGTGCCTAGAACATTGTACAGTACCTCAAAGAAATGCATATGAATTAGACAGAGATACCTAAGATTATCAAATATTAACACCCAACTCAACTAGATAGCCACACCAAAATCTGAAACTGATACGGTTGTTGATTGAAACAACACAAGCTCCATCATAAATATTTATCAAGTCCAAGTAATTCAACGGAGAGACGGCAATAATGCGATATCAATCACTCGAAACCATGGAAATTAAGGCTCAAGTTTCCCCTAACACTAATCATATGCAAAATCAAATCTGCATATTCTTCTATTTCTATATGTATTGTGTTTCCACGACGCTAGGTTCAAATGGAAACCTGATTTGTGCCATAAATCACTAAACTGACGAAGATGAACAAAGAGGTAAATCGTACCATGTGATTCATGTAGACGTCGGAATCAAAGGAAGGCGTATTGATGGAGTCGAAGGCGGTGAATTTGGAAGAAGTGTTGGTGGAATTGGGGGCAAAAGCGTGATCGGTGGAGTAGAAGCTGGAGAGCAGATCTCTCATCCTCTTCGCCTTGTCGTCCAGTGGGACGTCGTTGGCAGCCATTGCTGAAAAGCTTCGATCGGATCCGGGGGCTGCGAAATCAGAAAACCTTCAACTGCTGTGTGATTTTTACCGTGGACTGACTACCGAGGGAGAGAGTGTAGGCTGTAGCTGTCAGGAAGAGGCGGCCGGAGATGATCAGGGGCGGCCGGAGGAGAAGCAGGGGCGACCGGAGAAGAAGTAATTGCGCTGAGCGGCTGAGGCGGTTGGAGAAATTCACTGAACGCCTGACGCAGCAGTTAGGACTTAGATGCCGGAGAAGAAACAGGGGTGGCCGCCGATCGGAGAAGAAGCAGCCGGAGCAGGGGCGGCCGGGGAACAGCACTCGATTCGCCTCTCACAAGCCTAGATTTGGATCGAATTCATCGAAATGGACACTCTGAGCAGGGTCTCAGGCTCTCAGGAGTCTCAGCCATTGTTTTTTTTTCCGTAAAAAAAAAAACAAATAAAACGACGACGTTTTTTGGGCTATCGACATATTGGTCAATCTGACCCGATATATGGTGTTAATCGATATTTTCCGACCAATACTCTGATATCGTAGCGGATATCTCGACCGATATATTCGATATTTAGAACACTTGGTTAAAAGGTGATATCAACGATATATCACTTAATATCGATTTCTCCTCGTACCACCAGACACTGATATCCGATATCAAGAGTTGATATTTGATATACTGATATCAATACTAAATGACCCCTAGTTCTTTGATCTGCTTGCGGACTCTCGGAAAGAAGCCGATTATGCCGATCTATATGCGCAAAACGGCGTCGTATAGCTCTCACCGCTTTTCTCATTTTGTTTTTTCTCCCTATAATTTTAAGGAAAAATAATTAAAAAATAATAAGAGTAACTAAGAAAATTATGTTAATAAAAAGATGGCTAATTTGCATCAATATACTAATTTGAGTGTCACTTTGCAAAAGTAGTCATAACATGTGACAATTTGAGAGGAGTTGGAAAATTTCCATATTTGCAAAATTAATGGTTACATGTACCGCTGATGGAAGTTTAGGGGAGAGATGGAGGCGTCAAGCGACACCAAATTTGAAGGGGCACAAATGGAAGGGAAATAAGAGTAACGGAGAAAATTAGGTATTTTTGTTTTCATTTTGTGACCTTAGTTTGGGGCATTGTGGTTGTATATAATGTAAGGTATATATATAATGTGGTTGTATATAATATAAGGTGGATATATATCATTAATATATGTATGTTTATTGGAATGATAGTTTTGGAAACAAACCTGTGATGGAATATTGTCCATGCATGGGAGTGAACATTTGTTATTTCATACCTTAGGCTTCAATGTACAAAATTAATAAAACCTGTCATTTTTACTAGATGCAGGTGGGTAACAACACACAATGAGGACAATTTAAACTCAAACTATTTTATTCTAACGATTTGATCTATGAATTGTTTCCCCTAAGATGTAGTGGTATCTGTCATGGTTGTGAAAGGTCTTTCATACTTATACCCACTAACTCTATTTGCATTTTATACAATCAATGTGGTCCATAGTAAAAATTTCAAACCATAGTTGATGTTAATAATTATTATATAATATTTCAATTGCTGTGTGGTTACAATCATCAATGGCCCACTCATTCGCTCATTCATTTATGCCTATAAATACCATGGGTTAAATTGATCATAAGGCCATGCACACCCCTGTACATTTACCTCTGTACTTAACCCATTTTTTTTCTGCCACGTCAGCACAAGTACACCATTTACTGTTTTTTTTTCAATTTCACCCACATCCCTGCACTCCATTTACGGGCCCTACCTCGACTTTTCATCATTTAATACTTACGTTATTATCCGACATATTACATCTATTTATTTAATTTCATCGTATAAAATTATTTTACAATAGAAGAATATTATTATTATTTTAATATAATTTAAATAATAAATTTTATTGAAATTAATAAAATCAGATTGTAAAAAAACCCAAATGCATATTAAATTGCAATAATTCAAATACATGATCTAAAATGATAAACAACAAAAGAAGACACGAAATTTCAAAGAAAAGAATCACGCTAACACATGGAATCAAGTATCATGTCTTGAAGGCCCAAATTTCTGCCATATATGCTCAATTAAGTCGGATTTCAGTCGATGGTGCGAAGCCGAATCTCGAACTTTGGCCCTATTCGATAAGAATGCAGCCATATCGGTAAGTATTCTTGAAGCGGGAGGCTCAGGCTATTCCAACTGATCGAAATCGGCAGTGTGAATGTGTAGCTGGTGGCTATCACGTTCGTCTTCCACAATCATATTAAGTTACGTTGCAACTCCACATCGTCGATCGATTCACTACTGGCACCAATTGGTCTCTTTAGCGCTCGCTTGGTAGCCTTCACACCGGCCGGATGACTACATGAACCATCAGTCCCACCCTCACTCAAAGGTGTTGGGGGGTTGGGTCTTGGAGTGGGGGGGTTGGATCCCGACGTGTATGACCCTAATGCAATAACCTTTGTTCTCTTTGAGACACCTTCTTCACGGTGTTGCTCTGAAATTTTCCACTTTTGCTCATTCTTTATAATACGCCATGCGTGTTCATTCTTGAATGATGCGTGCCTCTCGTGGTCTGTGCTATATATGATTCTGGCATTATTCATTACATCATCGGCCGATTGCCCACTCGCCCTTGCCCTTGATGAACCAGCGAATTTGCTAACATATCATGGCTAACTCGGCCAAAGCGCGCTCTACATCTTTCTGCATCGCGTGGAGTCATCTCTCCCCTTCTACTGTTGTAGTATGTTGCTATTCTTGACCAAAACCGGGATGCCGACTGGTTGTTTCCCTCAACAACATCACAGTGGCGGCCGCAAAAATCGCTGGGGGGGGATTGTTTGTTGGGGAAAGAAAAATTTCTCGGTATATATAATAAAGAATTTTTTTAATATATTGAAAAAAACTATAAATTGTGGTATAAATATGATATTTTATTACAAAAATTCATGCAATAATTTAATAATTTATGTGTGTGTAGCATGATTAAGATTTTTTTTTAAAATAATGAAAGAAAATTATAAATTTTATAAAGAATTTGTCATTGGTAAATGAAAAAAAAATTGATAAGATTGAAAACAATGACAAAAAACCTCATAAATTGTGGTTTAACTAAAAAAAATTCATAGGAATAAAAATTAGAAGAATTTTTTAAAATATATGTGTAACATAATGAATAATCTTATGAAAATATTAAAAGAAAAATATAAAATTTGATTTAAATATGACATTTATAATAGGGAAATTTTGATTGGAATAAAAAACCTCATAAATTGTGGTTTAACTTGCATGACCTCCTAAATCCCTTTTCCTTCCTTCCCTTCTTTTCACCAACTAAAGCTAGACAATTTTAGTGTTCTCTTTCACATTTTTTTTTTTTATTTTTTTAAAAATTTTTTTTAACATATATACTACGAAAATACGTCGCCAGAGGCAGGGGCGGCCGCCCCCCCCCCCCCCCCCCCCCCCCGCGGCCCCCTTGCGGCCGCCTGATAATGCATATTTTAGATAGGCATTATAGGCATATTTAGTTTAGTTAGGTTGCATTTCTTTCATACTTTGTTGCTAAATTGCATCTTGTGATTATTTCGAAAGAGTTCGGATTCTGCGCAAATTTGTGTTTATCTCGCAGATTGAATCGGAACACAGTTGGGAGATGCAATATCTCGAAGAGGAACACAAGACACATGGGAAGGAACAAGGAAGGAAAGAAGCAAGACGAGAGGAGAAACCCGCAAAGGAAGCCAAGAGGCTACGGCAAAACACCTTGCCGCGGCCGCAGCAAGGCCCGTCGCAGCGGGGTATGAAGTAACAGTGTGCGGCGGGCGCAGCACCTATGCTGCGCCCGCAACATTGGTCGTCAGCGATCCGCAGCGTTTTGATTAAAAAAACCCTAGATGTTCTATTTTGTTTCATGGGCGACTTGGATGTTTTTAGGCCGACTTTTAGTTAATTTTTACAGCACTTCTTCTATTCTATTCTTCCATTAGACACTTGAGAGATTTTGAGCAATGTCTTCCATGAGGAACTAAACTCATCTATTCTGCCTGCAATTTGAAGCTTTATTCGGATTGATTGTGAGTTTCTAATTCTCGCTCCTTGTTTCCTATATTTGAATGCTTCAACTTCTTTGTGCTTGATTGATTATTGATTTGTTCTATCTTGTCTGGCCAACTTGTTAGATCAATTCAATCGCTAAGGTTTTGTAGATTCCTGGTTGTGAACCTTAACCTAAGTGGCAAACTTGTTCCTTTAGGGCTGGTTGAACTAATTGAATGAGTAGGAAGTTGAATGTGTTGTTAAATCCTTTTTTAGGGACTGCAAATACCTTGGCTAATCTCTGAACTTAAAGCTATCAATTGGGTTAAATCCTTCTTTAGGGACTGTTCGATTGATAAGGGTTGCTAGGACTGGTTGGACTAGTAACTATATTAGGTCGGGACAAGGGCATTCATAGGAAACGTAATAGGACGAGAAGAAGTTACAAGGATCGCTTCAATCCAATAAAGTGGAAAATTGTAGGTAGAATTGCTTCTCCCAATTATCTAAAACAAATTCCTTTACTTTGCTTTCTTTACTTCGCTTTGATAAAGGGCGAAACTTTCACATAAAAACCCCCAAACTGGTTACTTTGATTGACACCTGAACTACACTTGAGTTATAATTTTCCCTGTGGATCGATCTCTTGCTTATTGCTATACTTGCTATAGGTTTGAGTTTTCTTTGGCGGAATCAACGACAGGTTTCCCCTCCGTCAAATTTGGCGCCGTTGCCGGGGAAATATTTATTAATTCTTGTGTGTTTTTAGTGTTGATCTTGGTGTGGACCGTCTTATATGGTCCATACCCGTGCTACTAATTCATCTTTGTTACCGTTTGATTCAAAGATTGAAAGGACCCTTGCCGCTCTAAGGCGAGAAGCTCGTGATCGCTTTCGCGAACTCCCTTTTGATCAAGAAGAACCTACAACAGAGATGGCTAACGATGCAAACCGCACTCTTAAGGAGCTTTCTGCTCCTGATCTGGCACAACAACCCCTGGCAATCCAATTTCCTGCGCTAGCAGCAGGAGTCAACTTTGAGCTGAAGTCAGGGGTAGTTCATCTTCTACCCAAATTCCATGGGTTGAGTGGGGAGGACCCCCACAAGCATCTGTCTGAATTCCATAGGGTGGTTGTTGGGATGAAACCAGAGAACGTAACTGATGAGCAAATCAAGCTGAGAGCTTTTCCCTTCTCTTTGAAGGATGATGCAAATGAATGGTTCTTCTATCTACCACCTGACTCTATTTCTACTTGGGCTGAGATGAAAAGAGTCTTCCTAGAGATGTACTTCCCTGCAACAAAGCTCAATGCTTTGAAAAGGTCAATCAGCAGCATTGAGCAGTACGCGACAGAGTCTATACATGAGTACTTTGAGCGCTTCAAGAAACTCTACGCCAGCTGCCCATGCCATGGGTACTCTCAAAAGGATCTGGTTCTCTTTCTCTTTAATGGTTTGACTGATATAGAGCGCAAAATAGTGAATTCTGCTTATGGAGGTAACATGCTGAACAAGACGTCTGCCGCAGCTTGGGAGGTGTTTAAGAAGCTATCTGAGGGCTCCAGACAGTTCAACAAGAGCCCTCGTGCTAGGGGTGTACTCGTTGTTGATGCTCCTGTGGCTGCACTTCAGACTGACATGGCAGAGGTAAAGGAGATGATGAAACAATTGGTCATTGATAGAACTCCTCAACAACTGAAGGCATGTGGTCTTTGCAATCAATTCACTCATCCTATGGACATGTGCCCGCTCCTACAAGATCCTAATGTTGATTTGAATGCCATTGGGAATTTCGCTCAACAAAGGCCTAGGCAAGGCAATTATGGAAATCCTGGGTATTTCAACAACAATAATTACAATAGGGGCTATCAGCAAGGCTATGGGAACTATCAAGCCTCTTTCAATCAGCAAGGGGGGCAACAGGGAAGGCCTCAACAACAATATGAACCTCGACAGGGAGGTCAGCAGCAATCAAATGAGGATAATGAGGATCCACTGCAGAAACTGTCACGATTGGTCATGAGGAATGATAAACAGCAGTCAGAGCGGATGGCAAATCTAGAGAAGCAGCAATCCGATCGGATGGCAAATCTTGAGAATCAAATGAGTCAGCTCATTCAAATCTTAAGTGCTAAGGAGGCAAATAATTCAGGAAAGCTTCCATCACAGACCATCGAGAATCCAACGAAGGAGAATGTCAGTGCTGTAACACTTAGAAGTGGCAAGGAACTGGTTGTCACACCTCAAAAGGATGATGTGGAGATAATGGACGAGGAGATCGAAATAATAGAAGAAGATGACGGAACGCACACTGTGCGGCGCCCGCAGCAAACTTGCGGCACCCGCAGCCATGCAATCCCGCGGCGCCCGCAGCACCTTGCGGCGCCCGCCGCCAGTGCACCCGCCGGCTCCTCGTTGTCAGGTACGCCTCTTACTAGTTCTTCTCCTCTTCCTCTTTCTTCTCCTTCTCCTCCTTCTTCCTCCTTACCCATGGAGACTCCAAAGCCAATTCCACCATTCCCGGAAGCATTGAAGGATACAAGAAGGTATGAGAACGACAAATAAATCTTTGAGACATTCAGTAAATGTGAGGTAAATATTACTTTGCTTAATTTAATCAAAAGCATTCCTAGATATGCTAAATTCTTGAAGGAACTTTGCACTATCAAGCGGAACCAGAAGCTAAAAGGTAAGCAAAAGGTGAAGGTAAGCGAACATGTCACTGCTGTCTTTCAAAAGCGTATGCCTGAAAAGTGTAGTGATCCTGATATGTTTGCTATTCCATGTGTGATAGGTGATACTAAATTTGACAAAGCCATGTTAGATTTAGGAGCATCTATTAATGTTTTGCCCTCTAATGTTTATCATGCTTTGGGATCGGGACCTCTGAATAATACTCGGGTAATGATTCAACTTGCTGATCGATCTACTATCTACCCGAAAGGGATTGTTGAAGATGTCTTGGTAATGGTTGACAACTTGATATTCCCTGCTGATTTCTTTGTGATTGACATGGGTCCTGGTAACAATGAAGGCCCTATTCTGTTGGGCAGACCTTTTCTGAAAACTACTAGGACCAAGATAGATGTTTATTCAGGATCTCTTACTATGGAATTTGATGGTCAAAGAGTTGAATATAATATTTATGATTCCATGAAATTCCCATCTGATGATCCTTCTCTGTGCTTTATGGATGTTATTGATACTATGGCACAAGATTGCTTTGATTTGGAGTGTGTTGATGAGATGGAAGTTGCTTTACAGGCTCCTATAGATGAAATTGCTAGAGATTATGTATTGTCATCTAATTTGCAGGAGGCTATAGTAGCGTTAGACCATCGATCTCCCACCTATGTGCCACCAAGGGGAGACCGCATCGAGCTGACCATTCCTACTGAAAAGCTTCTTCCATCTATTATCCAAGCGCCTGATGTTGAATTGAAACAACTCCCTAATCACCTTAAATATGCTTTTCTTGGTGAAAATGATACTCTGCCTGTCATTATTTCTAACAAATTGACATTTGGACAGGAGGAGCGATTGGTGACTGTTCTAAAGGAGAACAAGGAGGCGCTAGGATGGACGATAGCAGACATTAAGGGCATCAGTCCTACCCTCTGCATGCATAGGATACTATTAGAGGATGATGCCAAGCCATCTGGACAACCTCAACGGAGACTCAACCCGCCAATGATGGAAGTGGTAAAGAAGGAGGTGCTGAAGCTCTTTCAGGCAGGTATGATCTTTCCCATATCTGATAGCAAATGGGTGAGTCCTACTCAGGTGGTCCCAAAGAAGGGAGGTATTACTATTGTTGAGAATCAGGATGGTGAATTGGTCCCTAGCAGGGTACAAACTGGATGGAGAGTCTGTATTGATTATCGAAAATTGAATGCAGTTACTCGCAAGGACCATTTCCCCCTTCCCTTTATTGATCAAATGCTTGAGCGCCTTGCCGACCGCTCCTTTTATTGCTTTCTAGATGGCTATTCAGGATATTTTCAGGTACCAACAGCACCAGAGGATCAAGAAAAAACGACATTTACATGCCCCTTTGGCACTTTTGCATATCGCAGAATGCCTTTTGGGCTATGTAACGCACCTGAGACTTTCCAACGGTGTATGGTAAGCATATTTTCTGAGTATGTAGAGCGATTTATTGAAGTATTTATGGATGACTTCACTGTGCATGGAGATGATTTTGATACTTGCTTGCATCATTTGTCACTTGTGCTTAAGCGGTGTGTAGACACCAATTTAGTCCTTAACTCTGAAAAGTATCATTTTATGGTTGAGCAAGGCATTGTTTTGGGTCATATTGTGTCTAGAAGGGGTCTTGAGGTAGACAAGGCTAAGATTGATGTCATTCAGTCTCTACCTTACCCCACCAATGTGCGCGAAATTCGCTCCTTTTTAGGCCATGCAGGGTTCTATCGCAGGTTTATTAAGGATTTTTCTAAGATTTCTGCACCTCTTTGTGATTTACTGAAAAAGGAAGTAGCTTTTGAGTTTGATGACAGGTGTAGAGCATCCTTTGATGAGCTTAAAGGTCGCCTAACCAGCGCTCCTATAATTCAAGCACCCATATGATCTCAACCTTTTGAGATTATGTGTGATGCTAGCGACTATGCTGTGGGGGCTGTTTTGGGACAAAAGGAAGGAAGGAGCTCTCATGTCATCTACTATGCCTCCATGACTCTGAATGGAGTGCAAAGAAACTACTCAACCACTGAGAAAGAGCTCCTGACTGTGGTCTTTGCACTGGAGAAGTTTCGCTCCTATCTCCTAGGAGCTAAGGTAATTGTCTTCACTGATCACGCTGCTCTTCGCTATTTATTGACTAAGAAAGAAGCGAAACCAAGATTGATTCGTTGGATTTTACTTTTGAGTGAATTTGACATTGAAATCAAAGATAAGAAATGTGCAGAAAACTTAGTAGCGGACCACCTCAGCAGACTTGTCCAAGGAGAGGACAAGCCGGAAGATCAAAGACCCATTCACGGTGAGTTCCCTGACGATACACTATTTTATATAACTCACACTCTCTCTTCGCAGCTGCAGGAAATAACGGAAACGGAGGATGCTGCGCCCGCCGCCATGCAATCGTGCTGCGCCCGCCGCAGTGCAATCAGGCCCCCGTTCAATCCTTTTCCCTCCCATCTGACGAGTTAAGTCCTGATATTCCTGAATTGTTGATGGGTGTCCATACTCCTCGACCTTGGTTTGCCAATATGGTGAATTTCTTGGTCACGGGAGAATTTCCACCGAAATTTACAAAGGCTCAGAAGGACAAGATTCGACATGACTCTCGCTTCTACATTTGGGATGACCCCTACCTTTGGAAACATTGTGCTGATCAGGTAATTAGGAGGTGTCTGCCGGACAATGAGGTACAATCCGTCCTTACTTTTTGTCATGCTCATGAATGTGGAGGCCACTTTGGTTCTCAAAAGACTGCTAGGAAAGTTTTAGAAGCAGGTTTCTTTTGGCCTCACTTATTTAGGGATGCTAATGCCTTCTGTAAATCATGCGATAGATGTCAAAGGGTCGGGAACATATCTGCTAGGAATGAAATGCCACAAACAACTGTCATATTTTGTGATTTTTTTTATGTTTGGGGTATCGATTTTATGGGTCCCTTCCCTAGTTCTTTTGGGAATTTATATATTTTGCTTGCGGTGGACTATGTCTCCAAGTGGGTGGAGGCAAAAGCCACTAGAACTGATGATTCTAAAATGGTTGCAGATTTCCTGAAAGACACCATTTTCGCAAGATTTGGGGTGCCTAAGGCCATAATTAGTGACAGAGGGACACATTTCTGCAACAGGACGATCACTGCCTTGTTAAAGAAATATCATGTTACGCAGAGAGTGTCCACTGCCTATCATCCCCAGACCAATGATCAAGCGGAGATATCAAATAGAGAGATAAAGACCATTCTGGAGAAAACAGTGGCACCCAACAGAAAGGATTGGAGTCTACGGCTCAATGACGCTCTTTGGGCCTATCGGACGGCTTATAAGACTCCTATTGGTATGTCCCCTTATCGTATTGTATTTGGAAAGGCATGTCATCTCCCTGTAGAGCTTCAGCATAAGGCGTATTGGGCTGTAAAGAATTGCAACATGAGGTTGGATGAAGTGGGTGAATTCAGAAAACTTCAATTGCAAGAGCTGGAAGAATTACGTCTGGATGCTTATGATAATGCAGTGATCTATAAGGAGAAGACAAAGGCTTGGCATGACAAGCACATCCTACGGAAAGAGCTAACAATAGGAGACAAGGTCCTTCTATACAAATCACGCTTGACACTCTTCCCTGGAAAGCTTAGATCAAGGTGGGAAGGACCCTACACCATCTCAAGGATTTTTTCTCACGGAGCAATTGAACTCTATGATCCTAAGTCTCATGAGCTCTTTAAGGTCAATGGTCATTAGGGGTGTTATTCGAGTCGAACGAGCCGAGTAGTGAGGTGCTCATATTCGGCTCGGTACTGTTCAAGCTCGAGCTCGAGCTCGGCTCGAATTTTACTCGAGCTTAGAAGTAAGCTCGAACTCGGCTCGCGAGTATTTGAACAAGCTCGAGCTCGAGCTCGTTTTGCTCGTTTTTTGTCGAGCCGAGCTCGAGCTCGTGTTATTGTTTTAGCTTATTTTTCCTGGAAGTTCGTTTCTGAGCTCGTTTTTGGCTCGTTTTTGGCTTAGCTGTGTTAATAATAGTG
The DNA here is from genome assembly GCA_963922045.1 of Persicaria maculosa. Taxonomy (NCBI): domain Eukaryota; kingdom Viridiplantae; phylum Streptophyta; class Magnoliopsida; order Caryophyllales; family Polygonaceae; genus Persicaria; species Persicaria maculosa. The sequence goes on along the minus strand of OY998256.1, from coordinate 75,932,493 downwards.
TTATTACAACAAACCATACATAATTGAAAGTTTGAAACCATACAGTCCACACTTGAAAATTGGAAACCATACATAATTGCAACAAACTGAAAGTCTGAAGTTTGCTAAGAAAGTGCATAAACAAGAAGTCCACACTTGAAAGTTTGAAACCATACAATCCACATTTTCAGGTTGTCTCCGTCTCCAAGCAAACAACCTGAAAATAAGCAAAGAGCATGACATAGTAATAGCTTAATCTTTGAAAGCCACAAAAGAGGGTATGAATAGAGATTGAAAGTACTAATAACAGATTCAGAATGAAATGTAATAAAATACATGAACATCAAATTTCAAATTCAGAATTAAATCTGTAACTAACAGATATAATTCCAGATTTTTTATAAACTGATTTCAGCTTTTTAAATCTGTAACTAACAACTCTTTAATTTCAGATTTCAGATTTTTTACAAACTGATTTCAGATTATACAGATTTCACTTGAAATTGCAAATTTCAGATTATACAGATTTCACTTGAAATTGCAAATTTCAGATTATACAGATTATACAGAATTCAGATTATTCAGATTTCAGATTATACAGATTATACAGATTTCAGATTAATCTCAGAAACAATGGAACTTTAACTACAATGGAGCTTTAATCTTAGAAACAATAAAAACAAAAGTGTAGAAACTGATTTCAAGTAAGAACTCATTTCCATGGCGCTATTTTGATTTTTTACAAATCTCAGAGATCTTAACTCAAGAACTTTAATCTCAGATTTCAAGTTAGAACTTTAATCTCAGAAACAATGGAACTTTAATCTCATATTTTTTACAAACTGATTTCAAGTAAGAACTTTAATCTTAACTCAAGAACAACTGAACAAGGGGAAGAACAAGTGAACAACTGAACAAGGTCGAAACAACTCAAACAGAAACAAGATCTGATGGAGGAGGGGCTGAAGAACAAGGGGCGAAAAAAGAATCGAAAGCGAACTTACCAGATTTTGGCCGCCGGAGCCGAGGACTAGGCGACGCCGAGGAGGAGCCGGGGAGGAGGCAGATACCGGAGCCGAGATCTGAACAAACGAACTGCAGAAGAGAAGGAAACGGGGAGGAGGCAGACACTAGGAGGCGGCGCCGAGGAGGAAACGAACTGCAGAAGCGCCGAGGAGGAGCCGAGGAGGAGGCGGCGCCGAGGAGGAGCCAGGGAGGAGGCGGCGCCGAGGAGGAAACTGCAGAAGAGAATAGAGGATTGAGACTGGAAGAGGATTGAGAAATGAGAACGCTTGCCGCCTGGAGACACGGGACTGATTTGAGAAACCCTAAAACTAAAGGAGAAAAAGCCCAGGGGCAAAATTGTCCGAGTAATACGAGCTACTCGAGCTCGAGCTCGTACTCGGCTCGAGCTCGATTCGAGCTCAGGAGCCTGCTCGAATTCGGCTCGTTTTTCAAATGTGAACGAGCTCGAGCCGAGTTTGTCGAGCCGAATCCGAGCAGCTCGTGTCCGCATAACACCCCTAATGGTCATAGAGTCAAGCCATATCTTGAGAACATTCCGCTTAACGAAGAAGAGGAGTTGGTGCTTGCTGAACCAACCAACTAGGCCACTCAAGGGCCATTATGTCGAGCCAACGACTTGAAACAAAGGCGCTGCTCGGGAGGCAACTCGAGGTAAGTTCTCCTTTCTTTCTCATCTTTATTATTTCTTAAGTAGTTTTCATTAGTAATTATTTTAGGATTAGTAACATAGGTAGTTTAAAAAAAAAAAATACGCGTAATGGCCACCTCGCTTGCGGTGGCCGTAGCAACCCATGCAGCGCCTGCCGCAAAGCACAGCCGCAGCAACCCTCTCTAGCGGCGCCCGCCGCAAGACAGACCCGTGAACATTTTTTTTTAAAAAAAAAAAAAAAGACGAAGAAAGAATAAAATCAAAACATCACGGGATCAACCCTACCTCCCTTACTCTCATTCCCAGCCGCCCCATCCAAAGAATCCCACCTCCATTGTTGTCTTCTTCCTCCACTTCTCTCCTTCCATCACCATTCAAGCCCGAGCCCTCCTTCCATCACCATTGTCGTCCTCCTTGCCGGATCCAACTCTCCACCAAGCACAGGCCACCCCGGAGCCCCTCTTTCACCGGATCTGTCTCTGTACCGACGAAGTACGACGCCGAGGTCCCTGCTGCGGCCGCCGCAACCTCGCTGCGCCCGCCGCCTGTCGACTCGCCGGGAGATTAGCCATTTGGGCATTGCGAAAAAGGTTAGTGTTTGGACTGATTTATTCTCATTGTTAAGGTGAGATTGGTTGTTTGAGGTGTGGGATCGATATTCTAGGTGTTGTTTGGTGTTGAACTCTTGAAATCTATTGAGCTTTTGTGTGGTTAGTTGAAAAGTGGCTATATTTGTGTTTGGGGGATTTGGAAATTGTGAACTTGGGATTTGTTGTTAAAGGGCTGATTTGGTACTGTTAAAGGGCTGATTTGGTTGTGGATTAGTAGCTTGAGGTTTGTGGTGAGTTGCTTTGGTTTTGGTGGCTTGCTTGAGTTTGTTGAACTTGAGGAGGAATTTTAGGTCTGTTTTTGGGTTAGTATTACTGCTGCGATTTGGTCCAAAATGGTGCGCCGCTTGAGAAATGCGTCTGAGGAGCAGAAGAAGATCTTTAAAAGCTTTGATCCCAAAAGATTCGTTCAGACAAATTTTTTTCATATCCCAGCTCTACAGACATTGGGTATGATAGATGTTACACGGCGGATGCTCAGCCATGGCGGCTTAGGGGGGTTTATAGACCAGAGTACCCCTACTTACCCAGAGCTGGCGTGGGAGTTTCTGTCCACATTTCAGCGGGTAGATCACTCGAGGATCCGGTTCAACCTGTTGGATTAGCCGCATACTTGCTCACATGACGAGCTGAGACAGATTCTAGGGATCACTCGGGCACCGACCCAGGATTGGTATGTCATGGCGTCGGACCAGCTGTGCCAGGATTTCTGGTATGCGGCTACTGGCTCCAGCTTTGATGGCCACGGCGGCGAATATAACTACAAGTTTGTGCACCCATGCCTTCGTCTAGTGCACAAGGTCTTGGCAATGTCGTTGAGCGGCCAAGGCGATGTGAACAAGGTGCCATATGGTGATCTCTCTTGGTTATGCTGTTTTGCTCCCCAGTCCCATATTACGCCGGACTGGGTTGAGATCTTTATTGATAGCTGCTTGAAGATTCAGGGCAAGACCAAGGGACAGATTGGTTTGGGAGGCACTATCAGTCTCATTGCCCGCCATTTTGTGGAGCCTACACAGTGCGGTGCACCCATGTATGGTGGGTACACCTATACAGAGGAGCAGCTCAGGAGAGCTTTTGTGATTGAGGCTTCTGGTGATGCAAGCTGGATTTGGAAATCAGGGAAGAAGGGTGAGCACCGATTGCGCCTCCCTAGGGCCTTACCTTATGGCCCTACCAACACCACCCTATATATTATAGCTGACCAGGAGCAGGCTCAGGACGACGACGATGAGGATGATGAGGACGAGGCTGCCCCTGCACAGACAGATTACCATATGGGGGATGCACAACACGCTGCTGGCCCTTCTTCAGGGCCTCGCTTCTCGTCTGTTGAGGATGAGGCCTGGCGGGACTATATGAGCAATGAGTTCCACCGTATGTCCTTACGCCAGGATGCCTTTGAGTTCACCCTCAACGACATCGGTCGCACTGTGCGGGAGACGGACTACAACGTGGAAGCGATGCGGAGTGAGACGGTCTACCATTTGGAGGAGATGCGGAGAGAGCAGACTTACTACTTCCGCCAGCAATACCCTCACATCCCGCCATACCAGTCGCCGCCGTACCAGCCGCCGCCCCAGTAAGTGGTTAGTTCTACCTCCTTCACTCTGAGTTCTTATGTTTTATTTTGGTTGTCTGTACTGTTTCAGTGAGGACACTGAAAGCTTTAAGTGTGGGGGAGGAGATTATATGTATTTTATGTCAATTCTGTCATTTCTGTCAAGTTTTAGGACCATGTTGAAATTTATGCACAACATGTTTAAGTCTGTAATAGTTAGTTATTTAATTTCCGTTAAGTTGAATTTTTGTCTAGTATTTTTTTTTATTTTAGTTATTTTACTGCATTTTCGGATTTATTAAAAAAAAAAAATTCGAAAATCTTAAAAATAGAGCATGCATTGCATACATATGTGTTATTCAAATACCCATCTGGCTTAGTTTGTCCTCTATTTTAAATTTCAAGCATAATTCATAAAAATCCCATGGAGTTCTGGATGTTTTGATTATTATCTCTATTTGAATTTTTGTGGAACATGAGCTAGCAAACATAATTGAGCATGTATGATTGAGCTAAAGGTATGGTTGAAGTCCTAAAAACATGACCCTGTGAGAATGTTTGGCCTTATTTGAATTCTTTTGCTCAGTTGTGTGAATTACTCGCCTAGTGTTGCTACCTCTTGGCATTGACTGCAGTATCTATTTTTGAAGACCGATGCACATGTTTGATTGCTTGCGGAGTTTATGTTTATATTTTGAGTCTTTTGTTGAATTCATGCATATTTAGTGAATAAGGTGGCAATGGTTGATGCACTGAGTAACCGGATCTATGCATGACACCCATGGGTAAGATTCGCGCAAAAAGTTGTTGAAAACTATCCACTAGGAAAGAAAGCTTGATCATTGAGTAACCAGGGTTCATTCATGACACCCATGTTTGCAACTTGTGTCAAAAGATGTTCAAGTGGACTTCATTTTAGCAAGTTGAGGTGTTGATAGACCGGGGCCATTCATGACACCCATGTTTGCGCTTCGCGTAAGGAAAACACCAAGACAAGAAAAAAAAAAGAAAAAAAAAAGAGAAAAGAAAACAAAAGAAAAGAAAAGAAAAAGTGTTGCATTTTATTTTCTTTATTGTGTCCCGCAAGTAATGTCATTTCGGTAGAGAATTGGTGATATGGTGGTCAATGTCTATGAGCTTAGTGCATTATTGGTTTGAGTTGAGAGTTGTATCTTAAAGCCTAAACACATGAGTGAAACACATATTTCTGGTGAGGTTGGATAATATCTACTTCTAAGCTTTTGATCACTATAGTACATGCTATGACGTTTGTTTGTTTGGTTTATGTTTCCACCTGCTATAATGTTGCTTTTTGATAAAGTTGAAACTTGAAGAGATTTCCTGTGGGATACATTGATTCATGATCATTCTATCATTGCTTGAGGACAAGCAAAGGTTAAGTGTGGGGGAATTTGATAATGCATATTTTAGATAGCCTTATAGACATATTTAGTTTAGTTAGGTTGCATTTCTTTCATACTTTGTTGCTAAATTGCATCTTGTGATTATTTCGAAAGAGTTCGGATTCTGCGCAAATTTGTGTTTATCTCGCAGATTGAATCGGAACACAGTTGGGAGATGCAATATCTCGAAGAGGAACACAAGACACATGGGAAGGAACAAGGAAGGAAAGAAGCAAGACGAGAGGAGAAACCCGCAAAGGAAGCCAAGAGGCTACGGCAAAACACCTTGCCGCGGCCGCAGCAAGGCCCGTCGCAGCGGGGTATGAAGTAACAGTGTGCGGCGGGCGCAGCACCTATGCTGCGCCCGCAGCATTGGTCGTCAGCGATCCGCAGCGTTTTGATTAAAAAAACCCTAGATGTTCTATTTTGTTTCATGGCCGACTTGGATGTTTTTAGGCCGACTTTTAGTTAATTTTTACAGCACTTCTTCTATTCTATTCTTCCATTAGACACTTGAGAGATTTTGAGCAATGTCTTCCATGAGGAACTAAACTCATCTATTCTGCCTGCAATTTGAAGCTTTATTCGGATTGATTGTGAGTTTCTAATTCTCGCTCCTTGTTTCCTATATTTGAATGCTTCAACTTCTTTGTGCTTGATTGATTATTGATTTGTTCTATCTTGTCTGGCCAACTTGTTAGATCAATTCAATCGCTAAGGTTTTGTAGATTCCTGGTTGTGAACCTTAACCTAAGTGGCAAACTTGTTCCTTTAGGGCTGGTTGAACTTATTGAATGAGTAGGAAGTTGAATGTGTTGTTAAATCCTTTTTTAGGGACTGCAAATACCTTGGCTAATCTCTGAACTTAAAGCTATCAATTGGGTTAAATCCTTCTTTAGGGACTGTTCGATTGATAAGGGTTGCTAGGACTGGTTGGACTAGTAACTATATTAGGTCGGGACAAGGGCATTCATAGGAAACGTAATAGGACGAGAAGAAGTTACAAGGATCGCTTCAATCCAATAAAGTGGAAAATTGTAGGTAGAATTGCTTCTCCCAATTGTCTAAAACAAATTCCTTTACTTTGCTTTCTTTACTTCGCTTTGATAAAAGGCGAAACTTTCACATAAAAACCCCCAAACTGGTTACTTTGATTGACACCTGAACTACACTTGAGTTATAATTTTCCCTGTGGATCGATCTCTTGCTTATTGCTATACTTGCTATAGGTTTGAGTTTTCTTTGGCGGAATCAACGACAGGTTTACCCTCCGTCACCGCCCCTTTCAACCAGGCACTAAGGAGCAACTCATCTTCCTTCTCACTCCATTGCCTTCTCTCCGTACGTCCCGAAACAGGTTGTTCATCCACCTCTTCATCTTAGACATCGTCTTGGGTGCTATAAATTGGGAAGCTATCTTGTGTTCCCCGTAATAGTGGAGATTCGAATGAATTTGAAACGGGAATGACATTTGGAGTGGGATAATACCACAGGAGATTCATCATGTTGGGATAGTAGGAATCAGTGGCGGATCCTGAAGCTTTTCGTTGAGGGGGCGAAAAATTGATCTGTAATTTTTTTATCGAAAAAAATCATCAATATTTGAAGTTTTCCGGTTTAATTATAGTAGTAATGAGTATGATATACGTGTATTAATTAGGTAAATGATGTGAAAAATAATTTATATCGCTTCAATCTTCAAACGTTTATAACTTTTTACTCAGTTATCGGATTTGAGCTTATAATATATCAAATCGAAGCTATCGACGAGAAGAATATGTATATTAAATTTCATTTTTGATTGGGGGGGGCGACTGCCACCCCCGGTCCTTTAAAGGATTCGCCCCTGGTAGGAATGAGCTCGATCAAGAGGGGGTGGATTCAGGCTAGGATGGTTTGAGTTTGTATTGGGTTGTTGTTGGGTGTACAAAGATAATATATCAAAGAAGCTTGGGGGAAAGTTTTGTGCATTTTGATTTGGATCCATTTCAAGTGTCAGAGCGGAATTTGAGCTTAAAAAGAGATGAATCTGGATGGGTTGAGATAAGTTATGAAGTTGGGAGGTGCATCTATTAATAGAAAAATTTGTCATTAAAATTAATCAAACTTAGATTATAATTAATAAAGCATATTACTGTAATCGAATTTTTTTTAACAAACATATGCAAAATGGGTGTTTATGGGTAGATAAATTTAATGTCTATTCAAATATATTTTCTATAAATTTTTTTGATTAATTTTAACTTAAGAAAATTGATTTTTTTTTTTATAAAAAAAACTTCATTAACACATGCAAGTTGGTTTTTACAATGGAAAACAAATTCCCCTGCAAATATACCCATGTCCGTGAGCAGCAAAGGATGGGTGAGAACTCAACGTGTCAATATTTAATTGGATTGGAGAATGGTGAAATTTATTGAAAGAAGTGAAGCTCTCGGTTTGCAGTGGACTACTACAAGCTCACTTTTCCCCTGTACTTCCCATTTTCCTTTTTTATTTTATTACCTTAGTACATGGCAAGTGTACAGTAATGTACAAGCTCTAAGGCACCTCCTCCATCAGCACACCGACACACCGATTTTTCTTCACTCCTTCACTCATTCATTGCCTATATATACATATACTACAATGTATTCATCGTCAGGATTTCCTTCACGCTCACCCTCTCCCCCGAATGAACAAGGAGGTCCTCCTGATCGTCGTGAACGTGTAATTTTTGGTTAGTGGCTTTTCTTAGTATATTATTTATGACTTCGTATATGATACTGTAGTATTTTAGTAATTGAGTGGGTATTATTTAGTTGAATGTACAAAATTATTGTGGGTTTTATGTATACTAAGGGCTCGTTTGTTTAGATAATTAGGGAATGGAAAGGTAAGATATTAAATTTTAGGTGAAATTGCAGAAAACCACCCCTTAAATAGGCAACTTTGCACAAAACCACCCCTTAAAATTAAAATTGCAGAAAACCACCCCTTATATCTATTCCGTTAGCAAATCACTACCCATCCTTCTATTCCGTTATGTTTTCTGTTAAAAGTACGAAATTACAATTTTACCCATTGCCTTTTCATAGAACAATATAATTAATTAATTAGTAAGGATATTTTTGGAATTATGGTGCACTCCATGCCTCTTCTTCTACCTCTCTCTCAACAGTCAACACTGTTAAACAGTAGGAATGAAAACTCCACAACCACTGTCAATTGAATCCGATCATCATAACTTCTTCACCAAACCGAGCCCCAACATCGCCACCAAATTGAAACAGCCCCATGGGAGAGTGAAATTGTAGATAAATAAAGGAAGGAGGTGATGACTCATGAGGAATAGGGGAATCGAAGGACAAATTCCGAGACCCCAAACCGAGCCCCAACTCCCCGAAAGATGAAGATTAGCCCCGAAAACGAGAATCTGGAGACGAGATTTGGTCTTCAACAAGGTTGATTTGAAAGGGGTTTCACAATATATCCCTTTTTTAATTTCTCTTTATTTAGTTTACCGAAATATCCCCTTTTAATTCCATTTATTTTAACAGAAAATTTAACGGAATACATGGAAGGGTGGTGATTTGCTAACGAAATAGATATAATGGGTGGTTTTCTGCAATTTTAATTTTAAGGGGTGGTTTTGTGCAAATGTGCCTATTTAAGGGGTGGTTTTCTGCAATTTCGCCTAAATTTTACACATAAAATGTATATGGTTATCATTTTTTGTGAGCTTGGAGGAGATGATTGGGGGGATTATTAGCCCATCATCGAGATATTAGTTACCCTCCTTCAAATTAGGGAATAGAAGGGTAACAAATTTGTATGAAAAATGGGAGAAGTTAGGGAATAAAAGGGTAACAAATTTGTATGAAAAATGGGAGAAGAAGGGGAATGATTAGAATAATGATCAATGAATCTTAATTTAAATATGAACTATATTCATCAGGGTAATCATTACCTTTCCCTATTAAAAAAAAAACAAACGGGGGGTAAATTTACTTTATAACAACAATGGAGGGTCCCTTATTTAAGAAAGCAGTCAATACAAACATAGTGGATATTGCAAAGTGAGATAAGACGGTATAACTTCTCCGAATATCCACCAACTTTCAAGAATACTATATCCATCTCCAACAAATTGTTGAAACAATCTCCCTGATCTCACTATAATAGATTGTTATGCTATCCTTTCTTGAATACGAAATGCAAAGTATTCTCTCATAGTAACCACCCCCTCTTTCTAACGATGCCTCAGCTTGAATCCGAATACTGAATATCTCTAGTGTAGCTTCCTCGCCATATGGGACTGCAACTTCACAAGTACTTGGCATATTATACTAAAAATAAAATCATCAGAGAAGGGCTATATTATTTTAGCTAACTCTTTAGGCCCTGTTTGATTGCGAATATCCCGACTCTTCCGACCTTATTTGATTATCAAAAACACTAAAAAAAAATGGGGCATATATTATGACTCTCCAAGTTCGGTTTGATTGCAAGAAACACTTATATGTTTGTTAAAGTTGTTGCTAGGAGTAATAACTAAAAGGTAAAATGTCATGTATGAGATATTAGGGCATTAGGAGAAAGGGTATTGTGTATAAATACCCAAATATTCCATACATGATACAAGTTCTCTCGAAAATCGACTTGACTCAACAAAGGTTATATTCCGATTAAAAAAAGTGTATTCTCGTCCAAAATGACGCTATAAGTGAATTACAGGTAAAAGGCTCAACTTAGAAACTAACAATCATACAGAAGCCAAAGGCACAGGCAAATAGGCAGTAATTCTCAATTATTGTGGCAGCTTCTGGACTGTCCTCTTTTCATACCTACATTGCTCTTTCATATCATCACCACCAATCAAAATTGAATCAAAAAGGGTATCAAACAAAATTTCACTGTAAGCATCCATGTCTCTAAGCACTAACAAAAGTTTGGCTTCACAGAAGAAGTAGATTGAGAAAGTATGGGATCATGAGTAACCGATTCTCTTGACAAAATCGCCGGAAGTTTGTTTTAGGATGGTCCGAAGATACGACGCAAACGATCATAGTATTCCTTTTGCTGCTCCGGAAAGAAAGACATCGAAAAAGAGGCAAACAATTAGACAGGGTTATCAAATCAACAGTTCTTGGAAAGTATTTAGTGTCATTTTTACATACCTTTTCTGAAACTGAGGGGGTCACCTTGCCCAGTGCTTCCTCAAAATGCTTCGGTTTGATGGTGAAAGGGGTAGTATTCGAGCTGCAGTCATTTGATGAGAGTTTCTCTTCGAGCGCAGCCATGGCAGCTTCATTTATCTAGCAAGAGCAAAAGTGAGCTTTATCAAGGACTGCAAACGATCAATCTTACGTGCTAAAGAGATGATGCCACTAAACATAGCTGAATGTATATAAAGCGAGTCCAAACAAACCAGTGCAGAAAGGTCAGCGCCACTGAGATTTTCACAGGATGGGCTCTTTGCGATAGACGACAAATCAACACTCACATCTATTGGCTTTTTCCTAGCTAATGCTTGTAAGATTAATCCACGCTCAATGGGACTAGGCAAAGGCACGTAGAGGAGTTTTCCGAATCTTCCAGGTCGAAGGAAAGCCTGGTCTATCACCTCAGGTCTAGCATTGCACACATAAGCACACAATCAACATTTAGGGAAATTCTCAATGGAACAAATGAGAGAGGGCTAAAAAATTAGGCAAGATAAATAGTACCGATTAGTTGCCCCAATTACAAACACCCCGTTCCTCAGATCGGCACCATCAAGCTCAATCAAAAGCTGCAAGAGAAAACATAAAAATCAAATATTTGGCATTGTCAAAAAAAAGCAAAAGATGATTTTTGTGGTGTATAGTAGCGAAACTGACCTGATTTATAAGTCTCTCGACAACCCAACCCCCTTCTTTTCCACGTTTTGTTGTAAGAGCATCAACCTGCTCATAAAGTCAAAACCTTCTAACATCAGAAAGAGCATCACTATGTAAAATTAGATAGTGGGTAAAAAATGAAATGCAAAAGATGGGGAAAAAAAATTGAACCACAAACTATGTTCAATTGAAATTTCATCATCTAGGCTAAGATATATGATATAATTGCATCACAATGATTAACTGTTATTTCTTCATAAGAAGCTTTGTTTGTTTGCTACTAGAGAGATTTTCACCTGACATGTAGAGCACCACATAGGAAAGACCGAAAGACTTAGATCCCAAACTGATGTTGATAAGAGGAAACATCAAATACAACTACAAAGTGATGACCTATCAACAGCAAGCACATACCTCATCAAAGAAAAGAATGCATGGAGAACATGTCCTTGCACGACTGAATATTGTTCGGACAGCCAATTCACTTTCCCCGACATATTTATTAAGAAGTTCAGGCCCCTTAAGAGGAGGTGTACAAAGAGAAGAATAATGCAACTTAGATCAGTCTGCGCAAGATATATCAAACTCTAATGACAAAAAAGCTTTCACAAATAACTGAAAGGACTTGGACTTTGAGGCAAACCTTAATATGTATGAAATTGGCACCAGCCTCATTAGCAACAGCCTTAGCAATTAGGGTCTTACCACAACCAGGTGGCCCATATAGCAAAAACCCGGTCTCCAAATCCATTCCAAAATCCTAAAAAACCATAGATAATTTAAAGTGAGAATAAGAGCATTCAGATACATGTTATAGAGAATAAATAACCTTATGATGAGAGAAAGCACATATGCAAGTCTTTGATTTCAAATTTGCAAATTCAGGCATTCAAATCAAGGCAATGATCAAGGCAATGATGAAAAGAAAATATCTAGAATTACCACTTTTAATGCAACTATAAAATCCAACTTTGAAACAAGAAACGGACACCACAAATCCAGATTAATGTAAACGTAATCTAAGTGCAAAAATTGCTCAATTTGAATTCCAGGTCCAATCTCAATTTTCACATATTCTCACTTTCATTTCCGCTGGCACATTTTAAGCGATTTTCATTGTTGGATGTTGCTCAAATGTCAATCATCACCAGATAAGGTACCAAGGAAAATCAATCTTATCACGGAGAAATTTAAGTATTTAACTTAACTTCAAAAAGATAACAGGTAGCTAACAAGGCACTAACATTTCAATGTTTAATAATCGATTCAGACTTAAGACATTAAGAAGCAACAAGAAAAAAAAAATCACTGCCCTTAAGCCTGCAACCCAAGATTACTGTGACTGATCCTGTAAATTTCCAATTGATAAAATCATCCATGTAATAAAAGTGTAAAATTACTATACGTAAATTCCATTACCAACATTCTATTTTAAGCATTTATTCTCATTCATGCTAGGATGTTTTCATTGTTTTGAGGTCTTTCTATCGTTGAATGTTACCTCAAGGATCGTCAACCAAGGCACATATCCATCTATAACAGAGAGTTCCATGACTTCAACCAAATAAAAAAAGCTTAAGAAAGCAGCATTTAGAGCTTAACTAACCTTGTAATCTTCAGGGTGCTTTACACGCCTCACTATAAAACGCTCAAACTCATGCCTTAATGTATCAAGCCCTCCAACATCTACCCAATTAACATTTGGAACCATTGAGAAACCTTCTCTTTTTGAAGAAGGTTGAACAACTTTGGCAGCTTCCTGTGGGAACAATATTAGGGTTGGCAAAGCATCGGAGTAGGTTAATTACAACTGAAACCAAAATTTCAAACATTCCACCAAGTGATAAACCAGCGTATGCCATAAATTTATACACCAGAATAATAGAATAGTTTGGCTCTGACTGATGGTCCATTTTGCTGCTAAGTAATGCAGATAATTACCTCAAAATCAGCCATAGTTATGCTAAGCCCCTCCATTTCTTCAGGCAACCATGGTCGCTTCCACCAATCTTCAGCAGCTTCTTCATCCACGACCTCCAACTTCCTCTGGTCTATAATCCTCTTCATGGCAATATTTCCTGCCTTATTAGTTAGAGCTGACAAGTCAGCTCCAACGAAACCGGGCGTTGCCCTGGCTATTTTCGCTAAATCAAAGTCACCTTCAAGTCTAAGACTGCGCGTTAATACAGAAAGCATCTCAACCCTTGCATTCTCATCTGGAACTCCTAACACAATCTCTCGATCAAAACGTCCCGGTCTCCTCAATGCAGGGTCAAGCGCATCAGGTCTATTTGTAGCTCCAATCACAAGAACATACCCTCGCCTTAAGTTACCATCTCCAGTATCAGAATTCTTACCTAATTGACTATGGGATTCATCCATGCAGGTCATAAGTTGTGTAACTATTCGACGCTCCATCTCCCTTTGTAGATTTTCTCTCTTCGAAGCAATGGCATCAATCTCATCAATAAACACAATTGACGGAGCTGTCTTTTCTGCTTTCAAGAAAAGCTCCCGGATATTCTCCTCCGATGCACCTAATATTGCGAGTAATGAAATTTCAACCATAACAGCATAAACAGATTCTCAATTATATACTTCACAAAATCGAAATTCCAACCATTACAGCATTAAACAGATTCTTCATAGTTCATTGCTTACCGGAAACACCAGAGACGATCTCAGTAGCCGAAATCTTATAGAAAGGCACACCAGTCTCATTTGCAATAGCATGAGCCAATTTGGTCTTTCCACAGCCAGGAGGGCCATGGAGTAGAATCCCCGCCATAGGCTTCACTCCAAGCCAAATCGGAATCTGCGGGTGATAGAGTGGCACAATCACTTCCATTTTCAGCTCCTCAAGAACGCCCTTCATCCCACCCAAGTCACTGAAGCTCGGTCCTCCTTCCTTACCCTTCACATTCTCAACTGGTATAGAACTCTTACCCAGTTTGCTCTCTGTCACAGCAGCAGAACTCATCTCCTTAGGCCTCATTCCATCACCATTTAAAACACCAAGCACTTTCTCCTTACCATCCTCAACCTCCATGTTCTTCTCTACAGCCTTTGGCTTCTCAACTTTGGATCCGCCATAGCTCTCCCTAAGCACCGACCTCATCAAATCAAGCCCCGAGGAAGAGGAAGGCACAGAAGCATCATCGCAGTTAGACTCTGAGCCTGACTCCGATTCAGACTGTTCAATTCGCCTCTTTTTGCCACTAGGACTGCTCGATTCCAATCCTCGAACCTCCTCCTCGTCGCTCCCATAATCCTCCTCTAATTTCCGGCAGATCGGCCCGCCAGGGGTTCGACGCTGGAGGTCGTCGTGTGCACGGCGGACATTGTATGCGAAAGTTTGTTGCTTGGTTCGTGAATACTCGGAGAAAGATGATCGGAGGTAGCCGACGGCGTCATCTAGCGTTTTGCAGCCGTGGCTGTTGTACGCTTCTTCCAGGCGGCGGCGGAGGAGCGCGGTCTGGTTGCGCCCCCCGCCACTGCTCTTTTTTCCTCCTCTCATAATAGCTCCGCCAACTACTGCTCTAAATTACTCTTTCCGGCCGCTGAGATACGGCTGAGCAACCGCGTTAATGGCGATAAATAAATCAAAATATTGGGGTTATTTAGGTCAATTGCAAAATTCATTTTCGCAAAATGAAAAAGGTAAAAGGCAGTACCTGAAAATTGAACCCTATATATATGTATGGGTTTTGGAAGGCGAAAACCCTAGCCTCTTCGCCGGCAATGCCTCTCTTATCTCCAAAATTTTGAATCCATAAAACTGTTTCCTCTCCAACCTATTTCCGCGATAAACCCTAATTTCTACTAGAGCTAATGGGTTTCGATCCGACTGTGTCAATGTCAGGTTTGCTCCTTTTCTCTTGATTCTTCTCAGGATTTGCTTTTTTCGATAAACTCTTTATCGATTGCGTTACCTAATTTAGCGTCTGATTGAATAAATTGGCGGTGGGGGTGGATTGAACTAATAAATCGCTAAGCTTCATGGAAATGTTGACCTAATCAAGGTTTCAGATTGGAAGTTGTTTTTAATTGGAATGTGAAGATGGAAAAGGAACCTGGATGTATCCAGAGGTCGTTGTGTTGGGATTGATGGATCATATAAATTTTGAACTTTTTTGCTATCAATTGATGGATACTGTCAATAACACGGTGTACTTCAGTTTTGAATTGCTTTTCAGCACTTTCCTCGGTTATTTCTGTTAGCTGATATATCTGAGAAACTTTCACTGTTAAATGCTTACTGATATTGTTTAAACAAAAGAAAAGTGCAACTGCTAAATCCTTAGAAGTGGGCTTACAAAGCAACTAAAATCAATGTATTGCCTTTCATGTTTATCTTACAGAGCTTTGATTTTTAGTTAATGTTGAGTAGTTTGTGATGAAGAAAATCTACAGCTGAATGGCTTTCTAAGCCTAGTTCATGTTGTCTTGTAACAATCCAATTCTGAAGCTCCCTATCTTCATTTCCAACTTACCCTTTTTGTTATCTTTTTCTGCCCCCTGAAACAGTTTTGAGATATGATTCTTAAGTCTTAACCATGATCTGTTTGCTGATTTTCTTTTTGACATTTCGTGTTAATCTTATTAAGGTCAATTTAGATGGCGTAGCTTGTGAGGAAGAAAATCAACAGCCTGAATGGGGTTCTAAGCCTGGATCGTGTTGTTATGTAACAATCCAATTCTGAAGCTCGCTGCCTTTATTACCGACTTCTATTTTTTGGTGCCTTTTTTTTCTGCTCCTTACACAGTTTTTGGGGTATGAGTAGTTACCATAATCAATTTGTTATTATTTTTTTTTAAATTACATTTGATGTTATTCTTATGAAGGTTTGGTTTTCAATTTAGTTGATGTAGCTTGTGAGGAAGAAATCAACATCCTGAATGGCTTTCTAAGCCTGGATCATGTTGTTTTGTAACAATCCAATTCTGAAGCTCTCTACCAACTTACATTTTTTGATGTCTCTTTTTCAGCCCCTGAAACAGTTTTTGAGATATGAGTCGTAAACCATATTCATTTGTTGAATTTTTTTTTGACAATTCATGTTAATGTTATTAAGATTTGGTTTTCAATTTAGTTGATGTAGCTTGTGAGGAAGAAAATCAACTTCCTGAATGGCTTTCTAAGCCGGGATCATGTTGTTTTGTAACAATCCAATTCTGTAGCTCTCTACCAATTTACATTTTTTGATGTCTCTTTTTCAGCCTCTGAAACAGGTTTTGAGATAAGAGTCGTAAACACTAAACAATATTCATTTGTTGATTTTTTATTTTTTTTTGACAATTCATGTTAATGTTATTAAGATTTGGTTTTCAATTTAGTTGATGTAGCTTGTGAGGAAGAAAATCAACATCCTGAATGGCTATCTAAGCCTGGTCCATGTTGTTTTGTAACAATCCAATTCTGAAGCTCTCTACCAACTTACATTTTTTGATGTCTCTTTTTCAGCCCCTGAAACAGTTTTTGAGATGAGTATAAACCATATTCATTTGTTGAATTTTTTTTGACAATTCATGTTAATGTTATTAAGATTTGGTTTTCAGTTTAGTTGATGTAGCTTGTGAGGAAGAAAATCAACATCCTGAATGGCTATCTAAGCCTGGTTCATGTTGTCTTGTAACAATCCAATTCTGAAGCTCTCTCTATATTCATTACCAATTTAAACTTTTTGGTGTCTTTTTTCTGTCCCATAAACAGCTTTTGAGATTTGTACCCATAATCCATTTGTTGATTTATTTTTGACATTGTATGTTCCTCTTATGAAGGTTTGATTTTCAAGTTAGACAGTGAAGCTTGTGATGAAGAAATTTAATAGCCTGAATGGCTTTATAAGCCTAGTTTGTGTTGTCTTGTAACAATCCAATTCTGAAGGTCTCAATCTTCATTACCAACTTATCCTTTTTTGTATCTATTTCCTGCCCCAGATGCATATTGAGATATAATTCATAACCATAACCCATTTGTTGATTTCTGTTGACAATTTATTTTCGTCTTATGAAGGTTTGGTTTTCAATTTAGATGGTGTAGCCTGTGAGGAAGAAAATAAACCGCCTGAATGGCTTTTCAAGCCTGGTCCGTGTTGTCTTGTAACAATCCAATTCTGAAGCTCTCTATCTTGATAGAATAATAGCCAACTTTCTACTTTATTTAGATTTTTTTTTTCTGTCTTTCCACCTCAAAAATAATGTTTTTGACTTGGTTGGTGTCTGATTCTCATCTACACATCTAGCCATATTGACATCTATGTCCATTTTGGGATGATACAAATGTTCACATGCTCTTCAATTCTGGAAATTGACATGCAACCAGTTACTACTAATATCATCCTTCTATGCTCCAATCTATAGAGGATTCGATGTATTGCCTGGAGTCCATAATAGCACATGATGGCAACAATTATCTGTGATTTGTGTAGTTAGAGTTAGTTTAGAGAACATATATGGCTTCCATGGCTAATGGCTTATGAATGAGGTATTTCAATTCGAGGATGTTTGTGACTAAGTTGAATGCTTGGTGTGAGCTATCTTGTAAACAGGCCAATGTCATACTAAGAAAAATGATGACAGAAAAGTTTTTGATGTCATTAGTTTCTGTTTCTGCTTTATTTTTCCATTTACACTTATTCCAGTATCTTCAAGTGATAGCTCTTTTGTTGATTTTTGTCTTTTTTTTTTAACATTTCGTATTCATGCTATGAATTATTGGTTTTCAATGAAGATATTGTAGCTTGTGATGAAGCAAATCAACAGACTGAATGGATTTCTAAGCCTCATTCGTGTTGTCTTGTAACAATCCAAATCTGAAGCTCTCTATATTCATAGAATCATTACCAAAGATTTTTTTCCCTCTATTTTTCCCTAACCCCCAAAAAAGATTTTTCGAATATTGATTGGTTAACCGTGGTTCTCGTCTGCACACAACTTGCCATGCATGTTGTTCCTCAGAGGAATTGATCATGTACTCATTTGTTGGTGCTACTCTCTTTGGGTATTTTGCTCTGGTCAGAACACAAGGTGTTCAGTTTCTTCAACTAGCTCCGGGGGAGATATTCTTCACAACTTTTGAAGGTTAAGATGACTTACCCTACTCTCATTCGGTTATATTTTCCTTATTCCTTGCTTTTACTAGGATTTCTTATCATTACTATTATTGAGTTCGGCTTCAACCACCATTGATCCATCAATTCGTCAGCACTGCCATGATTTATATCAGATTTTCCTTTGAAAATCCAAGTAGGTATTGAACAAGGGAGTGTAAAAAAATGCAAAAAAATCATCACATGTGAGTCAGAATGAGGAAATGCAGAAGCACAGTCCACAAAGTGTTTGAATCAGTTGGCCAGCAGTCTCTCCTCCTCTCCTTGGAAGATTCGGTTTCTTGCTTCTCTGGCCTACAAAAGAACGACATCGGATCATCAAAACTTTCTCGTCAAATAGCAAACAAATCTTCATTGATGCAGAATAATGTCTACCTCCTTTTCCCAGTCGACACGAGCTGCTACAAAGAAGAGGAGAAGGGTTTGCAATGCAGCGCCTGCCAGGATCCCCAGCCACAGCCCCTCTCCCTTCAGCTGCAACCAAAATCCGAGCACTACTGCTATCGGAATCCCAAAGAGATAATACGCTCCCAGGTTCACAACCGCGCCTATGTGTTGCCACCCGCATCCTCTTGCAACACCTGTTTAGCCAAAAGCCTGAGTTCTGCATCAAATGAATCCCTTACATCACATGTTTGAGGAGTAAAGTACCTGAGATGACACCTAGGAGGCTATCAACTATGACAGATATGCAGATAAATGGAGTCATTTTGGTAACATAGGCAACGACTTCTTCATCGCTGCTGAATGCGTATCCGTATATGTTACGCACAGCAAAGATAGTCGAGCTGATGATTATTCCCTCTGAGACTGCAATGCACGTCACTGCATATACTGCTATACGTGCCCCTCTAGGGTTTCCTGCTCCTAGTTCATTCGACACCCTCGTACTGTCATTAAATTCGACTCGTGAAGTGTTCATGAGTTTGTTAACAACACAAGAGGGAGTTCAGGTATTTACCTTCCTGCAGCTCCAACTCCATAAGGTATTGTGTATAGTGTTGAAGTAGTTGTCAAGCTATTTGATTCCAAACATCCATCAATTTGATTTGTATTTGTGTGAAATGATCATGCTTTGGTGTTCAAACACATACCATATTGATAGAACTGAAGTCTCAAGCTCAGGATCCGAAAGCAGCCCGGATAAGAGGATTAGCAACTCAAATGACCACCACTCTAAACTGCAACCAAATCGGAAGCATACACAGTACTAGATCGATGATTGAGACGACGTTATAGATGATGAATTATCCGAAAAAGGGCACCTACCAAATCATGATGGCGGAGGGAATGGCGAAGCGAAAGAAGGCTAAAATGCCGCGGAAAACCTCCATGGTGAAGGGTGTGGCGCGAGTCTTGTCGCACACCGAGGAGAAGCTCATGTACAAAGCCAATGAGAGGACATTAAGCCACATAGAGACGTCCATTGCAACGGCGGCCCCAAGGCTGGCCAACTGGGTCTTGAAGACAAGGGCCCAACAGAGAGGAATGTGGATGAGGAGGGCAACCGAGGAGGAAACGAGCATCGGTACGATGAGGCTCTGGGACTGGAAATAGCGAACCAAAGGCTGGAGGGCGGAGTAAGCGAACAATGCCGGGATGAGGCAGGTCAAGAACTTGCCAGCTTCGTACGAGATGGACGAGTCTTGGCCTACTAGGTTGAGGAGGGTTTCCATGTTAGCCCATAGGACGGCGAGGGGGATGCACACCAAGCTCAGACAGAAGACGGCTGTGTAGGTTTGGATGCCGATTTTTCGGAACTGTTGAGCTCCATAAGCTTGGCCTGATAGTGTCTCAAGCCCACTTGCCATTCCCATCTACATTTTAAGAACAAATTGATCTTAATCTTTGCATTCGATCTATCCGTGCCGCTCATCAAGGATTACAGAGTCACAGATGCCAGTACTGATACTAGCATCTGCGACTCTGGTACACGAATGAGACAAAATACATCGTCGTGGCCGACTAGTCATACCTAGCTAATAGTACTAGATATAATGAAAGTAGTGGTACTCAAATCATTATATTGTACTACTTGATCAATTCAACTAATCTATATACTACCATATGTTTACAATTAACTACAAAAGTGAATATATATAGATGGAAAATTTGTTATAGTTGTAAGAGAAAAAATTGCTAAATTTTCTTTGATAATGATTTAATATCTTTTCAGAGTTAGAAACATGTTTTCAGATCAACAGTGACTTGTAGAGATACTTACAGATCGTCCATCAATAGTAACAATTCATTACCAAATGCATTAGCCAATCAAGATTAATGAGTGAAAGGAGGAATGTAACATACGAGAAAGCTGAAGCCGGAGACGGAGGCGAGGGAGACGGCGAGGGCGGAGCTGGAGAGGGAAAGCTTGCCGAGGTGGCCGACCATCATGATGGACACAACTTGGAGGAGGAACTGAGTCAGCACCACCGCAACCAATGGCGCCGCCAGGCCTCCCACCTTTATTATCTCCGCTCCGACGTCCGTCCATCTCACTCCTCTTTCCTCCGGCGTCCTGTCTATTAATCCCTTTTCCATCTTAGTGCTAATTGATCGATATGTACATACAAATGCAAGGACCTATATAACTATATTCAGACTTTTTCAGCTGCTATTTTTTTTTTGGGTGGCGTTTTTCAGCTGCTATTTATGCATAATTAAATGTCTTTTTTTTAATCTGAAAATTATTAAATGTCGTCTGAGATCATATATATATATATATATATATATATATATATGTTGGTTAGTGATCGACTTAGTGTATATCACATCTAGTTAATTAATTAATGAAATCTGTCCACCAAAAATAATTTACTTTGTAATTGGGCCGATCTGCCCAACTGTGCTACCGATCTTACCAATTTCCCAAATTTTTTTTTTTTTTTTAATGACGAGTAACCCACCTTTTTTGAAACTTTTTTGAAAAGGGGTTGATAGTTACACCGCTAATTTTTATTGGATACACAGCTAATCTTCGCAACTACTTGCGGAACAAGCTCCGCAACAGCTTGCGGAGATCGTCGAACGTCTGGCCAAACAGCGTGTTACAGTGTGCCAAACAGCCTTTATTCCGCAACTACTTACGGACTAAAAAAAAAAAAAAGTTCCGCAGCAACATGCGGAGTAAACATCATGCTTGTCAACCAGCAATGAAGAGCAAGTTCTGAAAAAAAAAAAAAAAGTTACGCACCAAGATGCGTAGCACTTTGATATATATTTTTTTTACATATATGTTAGGGACTCCGCATCCTAACGCGGACCTCTCTCCGCAACGTCTTGCGGACCTTTTGTCGATGGTCTTTTAGGGCGTGTTTGGCCCGATGCCCGGTGATGTCCGCAACGGGTTGCGGAGCTCGGTCCGCAGGGGGTTGCGGAGATTAGCGGTGGTTCAAGTAAAAATTAGTGGTGTATTTAGACGTTTTGAAATAATGAAGAAGATAGTTAAAGAGATTTAGCTTTGTTTGATACATCAGTTCGCTTTTCGGAACTTTTTGGTTTGATATTATATAATTTTAAATAAAATAAATATAAAATTTTAGTTTAATTAATTTTTGAAATAAGTTTCTCAACATGTACTTATTTTCAGAGGTTTTAACTCGCTCTAATCTTATTAGAAAGTACGAGAAAAAATGTTTTGTTTCGGTAGACATAACTACCATCAGAGAACTCTCATTCGTTCTCTACACTACTTATGAATCTCTAACGAGATTTAGGGCTATAAAAATATGTCATGGATCGAGATTTAGGGCTATGGAAGTAATCTGTTTATTCCTCAGATTATAACAGAAAGCAAGTTTGATCCATCGATTCAACACATTACAATGACTTGACATATAAAATCAGAAGTTTGTATTCTTTGTGCCTGTTTTCTTAATGGCTTCGATCTCTTTCGCTTTTCTAATGAACTCTTCAGATTCTATGTTTGTTCCGATCTCCATTGTTTAATAGATTAGCAAATGCAGAAGAAGCCAATACTTAGCACCAGCTTCCTTTTATTCATCCCTGTCAAGAGTTTGATACCGAAAGCTCCGCCTAGCTAGCTCAGCTCGGTGTCAAGACATACATCTTGACAGCGTGCAAATCCACTGATGCCGAGAGCTGCCCTTTGACATGGTACTGAGTTGAATGCTGCAACACGAAGAAGAATATAAATCACTCAAAAAGATGCCAACAATGGGATCAAGAGTAAGAAAAATGCATTGGAAGATAGATATATTAATGAAGTTCTCACCGTCCATAAGTCTCGTGCGTTAGCAACTGTCGAGGGCTTAAGACCTATGTCGGACCAGTAGGCGGTGAGGTTTGAAGGCGACCCTGATCTGTTCCATAGAATCACCGCCACCCTCCCGCCGGACAAAGGGCCTGCCCACACCTATTCAAGATGCACATTACCATGGATTTTAAGCCTAATAGGTGTGCTATGTATGAAATGTGGCTTGAAATACTCACCTCGAGATCGCCTTGTTTCTTGACCTTTCGCCCTTGAACCCCAAGCTTATCTGTAACTCAATAAGCAACATGATCTTTCGGTGTCAGCAAGCTTGATATGTGTTAAGTGTTTTTGCATAACATGATCTATCGCCCTTTGCTGACAAACAATTGTTTGTCAGCAAAGCAAGAAAAGGGAAGGAAAGCGCGACTATGGAGCTTAGGAGAAGAGAAGATATCGCACCTTGATTCACAGCAATAACCTCCGCGTTGCTAAGCATCTCGAGGGCTGTTTTATCTATTGATCTTACATCACATCCGATCACCAACGGTGCCTACACGCACACGTACACATGAAGAAATCTCAATCTCAATCTCAACTTTATCATTCGACACCAAAGAATTTATGTGTCTCTTACTTTGACAAGTGCCCATATACTAAAGTGAGAACGATACTCCTCTGTCGTCATCCCTCCATTACCGACCTCAAGCATGTCGGGATCTAATACCAAATGTATGTTAAGATAGATAGACAGATAGAGGATTTCTTAGTAATATATCTATACCGTTCCATCCGCCAGGACCAGCGTAAGATGCCCACAAGTCATTTTGATCCGCTATCGATGTCATGCTGGCAAAGGATTTGATATCGACGATCAAACAAAATCATCGACAAGCTAGCAAAACGATAAGGTAAAGTACTTATTTGGGGAATTGATGTATCATTTTACCTATCCCAATTGTCCTTGATGTCTCCTGTTGTTCTCCAACTGTTGCCTAAGCTTGGTGCCCAGGTTGCTGGATTCTCTATCCCCCTGTAGTTGCCAAGTTCACCATCAAATTTAGCGCAACAAACGCGCAAACAACACGTGTGATGAGAGTACATGACGACTCACCATTCGCAGAGAGAGAAGAAGATAGGCCTCCCACTGTTCAACAAGGCATTGGTCATCTTAGGGTACCTATGAAACACATACAACATACATGATCTTAGACGAAGGAGCTACAGGTGTTGCCTAGACGCGATTTTTAGAACACTGCCTACCTATCTCTAGGAGGAATTCCATCATTGTTGCAGTTGTCGTACTTGAGGTAATCGATGCCCTGAAGAAGGATCACATTAGAACATATGTATGCTAAGAAAACCTATTGAGGGTCATGGCTATTAGATGAAAGGCGAACCCATGAGGCGAAGGTCTTGGCATCCTGCTCTTCGTGGTGTAGCGAACCGGGCATTTTCATGCTGCAAGTGAGATTGCTGGATAGAAATATGCAACTTTGGTTAACAAACTAACAACGTTGATGGCTAATTGGAGTACCTAAGAAGGCATTTTATGTACCCTGCGTCGGAGTAAATTCCGAGCTTAAGGCCTCGTTTGTGGACGTAATCTGCAAGAGCCTTGATTCCCGAGGGGAATGTCGAAGCCTTGGCAACCAAGTTCCCCTTGATCGATCGATAAACACACAAGCAAAGTCTCAGAGATGAAGTGTTTGTTAACAACTTAACAAGGCATGTCTTTCACAAGTGATTTTAGGAATACTGAATCAAAATTAACTTTTATTTTTTGTTTCAAAATAGAAAAATAAAATACATATTTTTTAAATTATTTTTATTTTAACTTTAACAACTTTCTCGTCTAGAAGATTTGTGGTGTGTTTGGATTCCAATTGTATTATGCTTATAATGCAAATAGATAAGGTGATGTTTGGCTAATATAGTTTTTTAAGGTGTTTTAATTTCAGCGTTTGTTTGGATTTCACGATGTATTAAATATAATGTAATTATTTTAACTCGATTTATGTGATTATTTGGTTATATTATTATTTACCTCGATTAATATGTATGAGATTTTTGTTTGTATATAACCAAACACTCACATAAAATGATGTAAAATAATTGTATTATAATTAAAATGCAATGGAATCCAAACACACCTTTGGAAAATACTTCAAATTTGAGGAAGACTTTTTATTTTTTTGCTTCTTTATTTTGGAAAATAAGATTAAAAAAATTATTGGAGTAAAAAAAGGCTTAAAATGATGCAAAAATCCCAACATTTGAGGTGCTCTTAGAGCAACCCCAACAGGTTCTCCATATTGGGTTTTTGGTGAATATTAAGGTTGATTTTGGTCCAACAGTTTCCCATTACATTCTCCTAAATAGAGAATGGGGAGAAGAAATGGAGATCATTCCCTAAATTTGGAGAAAACTCTATATATTTTGGGGTAAACTCCATAATGGAAAATCTGTTGGAATTCAGCCCAAAAAAGTCCAGAATATGTGATTTATAATTCTCTATTTTAGAGAATTTTGTAGAGAAGCTATTGGGCATTAGTGGACAAGTACACAATATTTACAATATTTGGTTAGTGGGAAGGAAGTGCTCAAGTAGAAAAGTAGTGGTCCTTTTAGGATTTAGTGTCTTTTGATTTACGCTATGTTTGGTACTATCAGATAGCTTTTTGCACGCGGAAAAAAAAGGAAGAAGAGTGAGGCTTCAAAATAGCCTTTGAAAAGATAGTGTGGGAAAAAAAACTGCAGAGAATTTCTTTACTTGAAGAATGGGCTTGAATTCCACTGCAGGAAACTATATACTATTTATTTTCTTATTTTCCATCACAGGAAACAGAGGTCAATGGAGCGCAGTTCTTCAACTGGCCTGACCAAGTCAAGATGTTCCAACCAAGTGTTTGAAGAAGACAATTATAGAGATTGATAGTACAAAAAAATGCTCCATTGAGATTCGAAGACGATGCGAAAGTGCATTATGATTTGAAGATGATGAGAGGTACATCAAGATCGGAAGAAGATGAGAAAGTACATCAAGATTTTGATGATGAAGATTAGAGCCGTTATTCGAGCCAAACGAGTCGGGTATTGCTTGTTTATATTCCGTTCATTTAGTAATAGATTACATAGGTCTCATATTGTATAGTGGGCTAAAAGCCCGTTAAGGCCCAATACCTTTGTAACCTATATATATGTTATATCAATGAATGGAAACCCTCAAGGATGACATTACAATCAATCTCATGATCTAACATGGTATCACAGTCTAAGATCCAAAGACCCTAAATTTCTTTTTCTCTAACCCTAGCCCTAGCCGCCTCCTCTTTCTCTCTCCTCGCCGCCACCTCTCTCTCTCCTCGCCCCCACTCAACCCGCCACCTCTTTCTCTCTCCTCGCCACCGCCCTCCCGCCGTCGGCCTCCCCGTCCCCTTGCCGCCGCACCATCCCTCCCCTCTTTCTCTATCCTTCCCGCCACCATGTCTGCCGAAACCACCGCCACCAAATCACCCTTCCATTCCGCCCTAACCATCTCCAACATCAAAAATTGCATCCCTATCATTCTTGATCATGAATCCAGTACCTACACCATGTGGTCGCACCTCTTCACGACCCATGTTAAGGCTCATAAAGTCCTCCACCACATTGACTCCTCCGCCAAACGCCCTGAAAGCGAAGACGACGATCTCTTCGCTCAACTTGACACCATTGTCCTTCAATGGATCTTCAACACCATCTCAAAAGATCTATTGACCACCATCCTCGACCCCAAAGACTCCGCCTTGAATGCTTGGAAGAAACTTCAGGATATCTTTCAAGACAACAAGTCCACCCGTGCTGTCTATCTTGAGCACGAATTCTCAAATTGCAAGCTTTCTTCTTTCCCGTCGATATCTGCCTACTGTCAGCACATCAAGACCTTGGCTGATCAGCTCGACGCCGTTGACTCCAAACCCAGCGCCACACGTCTCGTCCTCCAGGTACTCTCGGGCCTCCCTTCTGAATACAATGCTGCTGCTACTCATATACAGCAAACGGAACCTCTCCATACGTTCGAAAAGACCCGGTCCCAACTGATCCTGGAGGAGACTCGCCTTCACCGTCAGACAACCGACGCCGCCAAAGACAAGACGGCGTTGGTCTCATCCAGTGACATCATCGAGCAACTTGCCCTCCAGCCCGGCCGCAGCAACGACCAGCAGGGACCAAGAGGCGGCGGCCGCGGCAGAGGCCGCGGCGGCCGCAGCAATGGCCGCCCGCAGCACTACGATCCCCGCCACCCCTCTTGGTACCCCAACCCTGGCTACCCTCCTTGGATGCCCTATGGCTACCCCGGTGCGTCGTTTCGTGGACCAGTCCCATATCCCAACCGTCAACAGGGCTTGTTGGGTCCTGCTCCCCGCCCGTCGTCTGATCAGGCATACTCGACTGATGTGCACAACGCCTTCTCTTCCATGCAGCTGACACCCCCCGACGGCGCTTGGTACATGGACACTGGCGCTACCTCTCATATGACGAACTCCTCAGGTACTCTCTCATCTCTTTCTTTTAAGGGTCCTGCTCATTCTATTATCGTCGGCAACGGTGGTCGCCTTGCTACTTCGGGCATTGGCCACACCACACTACCAACCCCTACCAACCCTTTGCACCTCAACAATGTCCTTGTTGCCCCAAAACTTGTCAAAAACCTTATCTCTGTCCGTCAGTTCACCACTGACAATAATGTTTCTCTTATGTTTGATCCGTTTGGTTTCTCTGTGAAGGATCTTACTACGGGGGTTACTCGCCTGAGATGTAATAGCACCGGGGAGCTCTATTCTGTGTCGTCGCTCTCACCATCCAGCCCGTCAAGTCCAGTCGCCCTCTTGGCATCATCATCCAGTCTTTGGCATGCTCGCCTTGGTCATCCCAGTCCTGCAGTTTTAGATTTACTTCGTTCTAAGAGTCTTGTCCAATGTAATAAAGAGCATCGCTCTACTTTATGTTCGTCTTGTCAGTTAGGCAAGCATGCTAGACTTCCTTTTCAGCGATCTTTAAACACTACATTCGCCCCTTTTGATATTATTCATAGTGATATTTGGACATCTCCTGTGCCTAGCAAGGAGGGTCATAAGTATTACCTTTTGTTTCTGGATGATTATACATAGGGATGGCAACGGGGCGGGTTCGGGGCGGGGAGTACCCTCCCCGTCCCCGTCCCCGTTTTCAAAAAGTCCCCCCGTCCCCGTCCCCGTCCCCGTGCGGGGATGAAAAATGTCCCCCATCCCCATCCCCGCCGGGTCCCCGTCCCCATCGGGGAATCCCCGTCCCCGCTTAATTTTCCCCGTTTGCATTCCCCGCGGGTTTCCCCGTCGGATTCCCCATTTAAAACTCATAGTTTCCCCATTTAATAGAAAACTATAAGATATTATTAAAGTTATGTAAAAAATATGATATGAATATTACATATAATATCTCATAAACATAAATTATAAGGTAAAAGTTTAAAAATAAAAGAAAAATTATTTAAATTTATGTAAGATCTAAACACAAATGGGGATTTCATACTCCCCATCGGGGATCCCCGCGGGTTTCCCCAACGGGGGCGGGGCGGGGCGGGGAACGGGGTGGGGACTACTCTCCCCGTCCCCATCCCCGTCCCTGCACGGGGAATCGCTTTGGCCCCCATCCCCGTCCCCGTCCCCATTTAATTTCCCCATCCCCGTCCCCGCGACGGGGATTCCCCGCGGGGATCGGGGAGTCCCCGCCCCATTGCCATCCCTAATTATACACACTTCTTATGGGTTTTCCCTTTGCACATTAAATCTCAAGTGTTCCCTATCTTTGCCAAATTCCACGCTTACATCAAAACACAATTTCACACCTCTGTCAAGTGTTTCCAATGCGACAATGGCCGCGAATTTGACAACAAAGATTTTCACACTTTCTTTAATACCAATGGGATCTCCTATCGCTTGTCCTGCCCCTACACCTCTCAACAAAATGGCAAAGCCGAATGAATCATCCGAACCATTACCAATATGATGCGCACTCTTCTTTTCCACGCATCCATTCCCCTCCTTTATTGGCCTTATGCCTTGGCCACCACATGCTACCTCCTCAACATACTCCCTTCCACCACCCTCAACCATCGCTCACCGTTTCAGGCACTGTATTGCACTATGCCCATATATGATCACCTTCGTACCTTTGGTTGCTTGTGCTTCCCTAATCAGTCATCCACTGCCCCCCACAAGCTTCACCCACGCTCCACCCCTTGTGTCTTTCTTGGCTACCCGTCTGATCATCGCGGTTACATTTGCCTCGATATCAAGACTCACAGGATCATTCTCTCTCGTCATGTCACCTTTGACGAGTCGCGATTTCTCTTCGCGTCTCCCACACCCCCTGTGTCGTCAACAGAGTCTGAGTCACCATTCCCTCACTTCATTCTTCCCCAAAGCTCTCCCGGTGCTCCTGCGTCTCCCCCTCCCCCACCTCCCCCACCACCATCTACCACCAGACCACACACCCGCAGCGTCTCCGGTGTCTTCAGACCCCGACAGATCATCTCCATGACCACCGACCATCACTCCGCTATCCACCTCCCATCACCTCAACAAACACTAGCGCCTCCCCTACGTGCGGCGGCCGCAGCATGGCATGCTGCGCCCACCGCAACCCAATTTGCAGCGCCCGCAGCCACAAACCCGTCCCTGGCGGCGGCCGCCGCAGGCTATGCTGCGTCCGCCGCAGCCCATGCTGCGCCCGCCGCCATTCAACATGCAGCGCCCACCGCCTCTCACCCCCCCGGCGGCGCCCGCCGCAGCCCATACTGCGCCCGCCGCATCTGCACCCGCCGCCCCCTCCTCCCCTTGCTTAGCCTCTCTTGCCCCCGTCCTTCCCGACTCCCATTCACCCTCTGCCTCCACCCAGACCTCCCTCTCCCCCGTTCCCACCTCCCACAAAACAGCCTTCCTCGACCCGAATTGGCAGACGGCTATGCTCGACGAATACAGGGCCCTTACGAAGAATGGTACTTGGGTTCTTGTTCCTCGCCCTCCTGAGGCGAACGTCATTCGCTGTATGTGGCTCTTCCGTCACAAGTTCCGCTCTGATGGGACATTGGAGCGCTACAAGGCCCGTCTGGTGGTGAACGGTAGATCTCAGCAGGCAGGTATTGATTGTGATGAGACCTTCAGCCCTGTGGTCAAGCCTGCCACTATCCGAGTGGTCCTGAGTCTGGCTCTGTCGCGCAACTGGACCATCCATCAGCTGGATGTCAAGAACGTCTTTCTGCATGGTCATCTGAATGAGACGGTTTACATGTTTCAGCCGCCGGGGTTTGCTGATGTTGGGCCTCCAAAGCATGTCTGTCTCCTCAAGCACTCTCTGTATGGTCTGAAACAGGCTCCACGGGCATGGTTCCAGCGTTTTGCCTCTCATCTGCTCCGTTTGGGTTTCACTAGCAGCCGATCGGATACGTCTCTGTTTATCTATCGCAGAGGCTCGGACTTGGCTTTCCTGCTGCTCTATGTCGACGACATCATTCTCACCGCCTCTTCTGATGCTCTTCGAACGTCCATAATCTCGCAGTTGAGTGCAGAATTCGCCATGTCTGATCTGGGTCCGCTGTCTTACTTCTTGGGAGTTGCTGTTCAGCGGCATGCGTCTGGTCTCTTTCTTTCACAGAGTAAGTATGCTGCTGAGATTGTTGCTCGGGCTAAGATGGTCAACTGTAATCCCGTCGCCACCCCAGTTGATACATCCAACAAGCTCAGTGCTCATTTTGGTCCTTTGGTTGACGATCCGACATTGTATAGGAGCCTCGCTGGTGCTCTTCAGTATCTCACTTTCACCAGGCCTGATATCAGTTACGCCGTTCAGCAGATCTGCTTGTTCATGCATGCCCCTAGGGAACCTCACTTTCAGGCTTTGAAGCGGATCATTCGGTACATCAGCGGCACCCTCGAGCTCGGCACCACCATCACTCCTTCCTCTAAGCTTGATCTTGTGGCTTACACTGATGCGGATTGGGGTGGTTGTCCAGACACACGTCGCTCCACGTCTGGTTACTGTGTCTTCCTCAATGACACTCTTGTGTCCTGGTCAGCAAAGCGTCAGTCCGTCGTGTCTCGCTCCAGCGCTGAAGCCGAATACAGGGGTGTTGTCAACGTTGTCTCCGAGTGCTCTTGGCTCCGCAATCTCCTGCTTGAGCTACGATGCCCCTTGCAGAAGGCCACTCTGGTCTACACTGACAACGTCTCCGCCGTCTACCTGGCTAGCAACCCAGTCCAGCATCAACGAACGAAGCACATTGAGCTTGATCTCCACTTCGTCAGGGACAAGGTTGCCATTGGACATGTCCGCGTTCTACATGTCCCGTCCTCCTATCAGTACGCTGATATATTCACCAAGGGTTTACCTAGACAGTTGTTCATTGATTTTCGTTCCAGTCTCACTGTACGGACTCCTCCCGTTTCGACTGCGGGGGTTTGATAGATTACATTGGTCTCATATTGTATAGTGGGCTAAAAGCCCGTTAAGGCCCAATACCTTTGTAACATATATATATGTTATATCAATGAATGGAAACCCTCAAAGAGGACATTACAATCAATCTCATGATCTCACATTTAGGATTGAACGAGCTTAAGCCGAGTCTAAATTTTGACTCGAGCTTAAAAATGTGCTTATACTCAGCTCGTTTAGAAAATGAATGAGCTCGATCCGAGATTTCTTCAAGCTTTAAGCGGTTCTACTTGCTTATTATACAGTAACTTAATGAAAATTTTCGAAATTCCATAAAATTCGAACTATTCGAGCTTAATTTTGTAGATGACTCTCTCATCTTACAAAAGATTGTGGAATTATGAATCAGGGATAGGTTGGAATATTGATCAAAATTTTTTTTTTTCAAAAATTGGGTTAAGGACTTGTTCTAAGTAATTGGTTTGTTAAACCATCTCCAATCATTTCTTTGAAATTTCTTAAATTACTTTTACTAAAACTTCTAAATGAAGAATCTGTTGAAAAAAAACCCTTAAAATTCTCTAAAAATTCCAAAATTCCCCAAAAGGAAATCTGTAAGAAGTTATCGATCTCATCAATTAAATCGAGAAGTTGATTTTCGTCACTTTTTCGAACTCAACAATAATGAAAAAGTCGGTCGAGATAAAGGGACATCGTTACCTTAGAATCTCTATTAAGTTCTCCCCAACAATCATCTGATCACATACATTTTATATGTATATAAGATTACTCATATAAGAAGTCATTTGCTACTATATAGATCATGAATAAACGACGAAGTTGAGACGTTTACCTATGTTGATGTACTTGTATCCATGGCGTACAAGGCCAGTCGATACCAATGCATCGGCTGCAGCAACACGTACATGAAATGATCAAATACACGTTTAGGATGTGCTAGTGAACTCACTTAGAAATAATACATAAAAGGAGTGCATATTATACCTGTCTCTCTTATCAATTTCTCGTCGATGTTACACGCAAAATGGTTCCAACTGCTCCACCTAAACTCACCATATACATTGAAAGTTAGTACATTGTTACATTGGCTAGTGTACAATCTTTTTATTGCAACCTTTGAAAAATCAACATTGGTGGACTCAAAACAAAGAGAAATGGATGATTAATTAGGAGGTGGTTGTTACACCTTCCACAATCACTACATAAGGTAATCAAACATTTAATTTGCTATTTATCCAACCACTCCATGGAGAGTAAACTGGAATCCATTAATTTGGACCCGGTCAAACTTAAGGTGTGTACTGAAGTCCGTTAGAACTCAGGACTGAAGGGTCGTATACACGAGCGCTTGTGCGTTAGTAATCTAGCACATAAGTCAAGGTGAGTTTTCATTCTAAAACCAATTGGTAATAGCAGGAATAGCCAATGTGGAATTCTTTGGTCTCTTTACATCTCTCAACATGTTTGACAGATAGTTGAAAAACTAGTTCAAGCTAGGCTAGGGTTGTCATTCGTGGATCGGGTCACGAGCAAGAATAATACATAACCAAAATTAGGACCATGCCTGACATAGAGAATGAACATTTATTTTAAAAATGATCTTATAAGATGACAGAAGCTACAAGACAAAACATGTGAACATGCTCTACTATTTGACAAATAGGAGATCTGATGCATATATTCTAACAACAATCCGGTTGTTTTTCTTCATGTATTAAACAAAAATTACTGTTGATACACTGAATTCATCACATTAAAACATACAGAACCTACAAAAATCAATAGATAGACTATAACTTGATGATTCAATATAGATATACAGATAGATAGATCGACAGACAGATGTCAATCTGGTACAATATATCCATAAAAAGAAGGGATAATTGAGATTTGGATAAGTAAACAAAGAAATGGAAACATACCCCATCTGAGGGGTAAGGCCAAGCCCATTCTTCAAGAGCATTCTCCTGAGATGAGTCTGGTGGTTGCTATGAGCTCCTCCAACGCCGGCGAGCAAGAGGGCTAGCACCACCAAGGCAGCCGCCAGGGGGCCACCGTGATAAGGCGGTGGTGGCCTAGACCTAGTGGATGGGAACATGGTACTAAACAAGCTTGGTGAACAAGAGAAGGAAAAAGAGAGTGAAAGAGGTGAAGGATGAGCTGGTTGCTTGTCCTTAGTTAGACCCTTGTTGCTTGTATGGCAGAATGGTAGTGGCCGGTTGTCGGCAATAAATACCAGAAAATGGATGTGCCCATTTTTCATATGGGGCCACATTTTGATTTTAAAAAAGATTCCTTTATTTTTCATCCAATTATACATATCTAGGTGTGCTATAATTAATTAATGAAATAGTATGGTGCATTTGTTTTGATTAAGAGAGTTAACTAATATTGGACATTTTAAAGTGTGTTATGTGTGATTTATTGTCTTTATATATACTAGAAGTTACATTTAGTTGTTAATAGAATTTCATCACTAAAGATTTTGGATGACAAAACATAATTTTGTGACTAGCTAACTACTTAAGGCAATAAAAAAAATTGAAACAGAATACACATTTTGTCACCAAATGTCGGTTAGGGTGATAAATTATTTTTTAAAGGGTGGTTTTGTAAAATTTTAATTTCGACAGAATAATATCGGAGGTGGTTGATTGGTGACAAAAGTTATTTAAAAGGTGGTAGTTTATAAACTAGTTGTATTACCTGCGATCTTTGCGGTTTTTTTATATGACTTTTATTATTCCTGCACAAATTGTATAAGATCATAAAAAGTATATAAATATTATTTTGGACCTTTTAATCTCATAACCAACATATGATAAGCATATATTATCTAAATGAATTATATAATTATGTATACATGTTTGTACACGTATATCCTTTATATGAAATAAATCCTTAGTTGTTGGAGTATTATATAATAAGATATAGAGAATAATTGTTTATTATTTTATATGAAATTTATATGCAATATGATTTAGTAAAAATATATTCAGACTTCATATATAAAGATAAGTATATATATTTCTTTTTTGAATCAATTTTTCAAAAACCACTCCGGCTGTTTAAGATTTGATTTAATATATTATATACCGTAATAGGATAGGATTTAATTCAATATACTCAGTATTAGATTATGTTAAATAGTACTAATAGATTATATAAATTAATCTAATCTTTTAGGATTATGTATATTTTTCTTAAATTAATCTAATCTTTTAAGATTATGTAGATTTTTCTAGGCAAAACACTGTGATAGAAAAGATAGGATTTAATTCAATATACTCCTTATTAGATTATGTTAAATAGTACTAATAGATTATATAAATTAATCTAATCTTTTAAGATTATGTAGATTTTTTTAGGTAAAATATTTATAAAATAACTCAAGGTAAAATGATAAGATTTGTAAGATATGAGGTTGAATATTTATAATAAAAAATAATTTAATCATTAATTTAAATGGACACATAGGATGACACGTGTATAAATAGATGAGATTATCGTTTAACATGGCTTAGCTTGATTGGATCATCATTAATTGACATGGCGAAAAACCCGGCCAGAATGCACCATAAAACGACATGTAAGCGAATCGTACTAGAGCCCGCCACATAGGATTTCCACGCCTCTGTTTTAGTATTATATATTGATTTGCACATTTAAAGAGTGATTCTATGCAGATTGACCCAAATATAATATCTATATTGGGCCTGTTATATTGGGCCCAAAAATACTTTGTAATGGCCAGCCTGTCCATCCCAAAACTTTTTGAAATAATGGAGAAGATAGTAAAAGAGAAAGTGAAATTCTTTAAATCTATACTAATCTCATTTAAATGGATTTTTTTTTAGAACATGATATAAATGGATTTGAAAGTGTTAGAATGATTTTTTTATATAAGTCAGATATTATTATTTTTTGCCTAAAAGATAAAATTCTAATTTATGTAGTTAGAAAATTAGAAAAGTAATTTTTATTTGTTAAGAGTTTTGAATATCATAATAAATAACATATACTCCCTCCATAACAGAATAATTGGCCTTTTGACCATTTCATAATTTTTAAGAAAGCTAAAAATAGAAAGAATAATACTTAAAATTTTAGCAAATAAATAATATGGAAAAAAATGGACCAATGAAAAAAAAAGAATAGTATGAGAAGTTGGAGTATTATTAGAGTATCTTGGAAATCAGATACAATCATACAATTAATTAGATTATTTGATAAAATTAGAAATTTTTTTCATTAATTAGGTTCAAAAGGACAAATATTTTATTACAAGAAAAAGTGCTCAAAAGACCAATTATTTCGTTACGAATAGAGTATTTATTACTATATATTTACTTATCCAATATAAAAGAGATGAGTATGATCTCATCTTTTTTTTTTTTTTTTGATCCGAAGTATGATCTCATCTCTAATATTAGAAAGTATGAGAACAAAAAAAAAGAAAGTATGAGAACAAACCATCTGCTTGGGTACAGTGGTACACACAACAACCACAACAGAACTCTTCTTCGTTCTCTACATTGCTTTTAAATCTCTAACGGGATTTAAGGCTATATTAATTACATTTTCATTATTCGAAGTAATCTGTTTATTCTTCAGATTAGAACAGAAAGAAAGGTTGCAGCATATAGTCTTGAGCATTCATAATATGATATTGTTGTATTCAGAAAGAAAGGTACGGTTGATCTATTTATTCAATATTGACCTGTCAAAACATAACCCGATCTGATCGCCCGAAATTTTTTGGGTTAAGACCCGAAAATTTTGACCCGGAAATTTTTTTCGACCCGAACCCGAAAAACTGAAAACTTTCCGGGTAATCTAGTTTTCGACCCGGTGACCCGATTGACCCGGTAATTTTGACCCGATTTACCCGATTGACCCGGTTGATTTATAATTAAATATAATTAAATTTTTTTATATATAATTAAAATTTATCGTAAAATTATCAAATCATAATTTTTTTAATTTAAAAAATAAATTTTGACAAATCCGAAATCGACCCGAAATGACCCGAAACCCGGTCAAATCCGGGTTCTAGTCAACCCGGAATACCCGAAATCCGTTTACCCGAGATCCGTTTTACCCGAAACACGAAGTGACCTGACCCGAACTCGACCCGAATAACCCGTTTGACAGGTCTAATTCAACACGTTGCATAACATAAAAAAAGAAGTTTGTATTCTTAATTTATGCCTTTCTTAATGGCTTCTCTTTCGCTTTTATTCATTCCTCGCAAGAGTTTGATGTCGAAAGCTCCGCCTAGCTAGCTACCTCGGTGTCAAGACATACATCTTGACAGCGTGCGAATCCATTGATGCCGAGAGCTGCCCTTTGACATGGTACTGAGTTGAATGCTGCAACACGCCGAATAATAGAACTCATGACTCAAAACAATGGGATCATAAGTAAGAAAAATGCGTGGGAAGATAGATCAGTTCTCACCGCCCATAAGTCTCGTGTTTTAGCAACTGTCGAGGGCTTGAGACCTATGTCGGACCAGTAGGCGGTGAGGTTTGAAGGAGACCCTGACCTGTTCCATAGAATCACCGCCACCCTCCTGCGAGACAAAGGGCCTGCCCACACCTATTCAAGATGCACATTGCCATGAATTTTAAGCATAACGAGGACATTAGTAATATAAGAACGTTAACGTACGGGTGCTATATACAATACTCACCTCGAGATCGCCTTGTTTCTTGACCTTTCGCCCTTGAACCCCGAGCTTAATTATCTTTTGAGTAACTCAAATATGCAACATGATCTATATATCGGTGTCAGTTAGCTTGATATGCGTCCAGTGTTTATCAGCGAAGCAATAACAATAGGATTGTTTGTCAGCAAAGCAATAATAATATTGAGAATCTCGACCCGAGAGGAAAAAAAAAGTTCAAGTGTCAACTCGATTCGGGCAGGTCTACTGAAGTCCGTTGGGACTCGTGATCGGGGGTTGTGTGCACACATGCGCCCATGCGCGCCTAGCACATATATATAAGCCGGGTGTGGTTCCAGTCTAAAACCAATTGGCAATAGGAGGAGTGATCCACTGTCTTATATACTAAGACTTCTTTGTTCATATTAATCAAGGTGAGATCTTTGTTTCTTCACATTCTTTCAACATGGTCGCACTTGAGGGGCGTTTTGGGATTAAAAAGGTCCCACATCAGTGGGAGACCAAATACAACAACAAAATATAAGGGGAGGTGATGCTTCTACACAATGGCTTACCTAAGCCTAAACTGCAGTTTGTGGTTAGATGTCAATCATGTCGTAATAAAGCTAATTAAGATATATTGGAAAGGTTAGAAGATCAAATTGCTCAAACATGCAAAATTCCAATTGAATATCATGTACAGGTTAGCCATTAAGAACTTGTCTTTGCTGAAAAATTGATGAGAATTATAATTCATGTTTGTTAATATTTGTACTAGCTAGGTGTGTATCTAGAAAGCAAATTTATCAAAGTCTAGAGTCATTTCCCATGCATTAATTCTTTATTAGTTGGACTTCATTCAGTGTTGAATATTTCCAAAGTTTGTTGATTTTGGTTAAACTCAATGGAATTTTATTCAATTTTATGGAGAAATCATGAGCTTAAGTTTTTGCCTTTCATGCCTGGATTTTCCCTCCAATTGAGACCTAACCTTGAAAGAGCTATTGGCAAGGTTAGTTAGGCACGAGTCTGACTGTTTGAGCGAGCCATGAGTTTGTATTTTGTAGGATTGACTTCTCAAGAATTTCTATTATAGTTACAGATTTTCATTCATGTTTCGAATATCATCCATTTACATCTTCGTATCTCCAATTCCAAATGCTTCAATGTATTCACTTCAACTTCTTCATCGGCAGCATAATTCAAGTCGAATGTATGTCCCAGCTTGCCAATTGTTTTTTCGGGGGTCACACTGCCTTCGAGAATTGTCAGATAGTTGAGATCAAAATCGTTTACAATCTTTTGATCTTTGTTTGACGAGGTTGTATATCTTCCGAGATTGACTGCATTGTTTCCCTCATCCATTAGCTCCAAATAAATGCAAAATCAATTATGTTCCACTTGTGAAATTTTTATCTGCAAAAACATTAATCCAACTACCACATTAGTATAACATAAAATACAGTGGTAAACTTGATACAACAAAACTATAAATTATATATGCTTTCGTAAATAGACTTTCAGCAAAAATCAAATTACACTTTAAAAAAATAATATAAAACTCAAAAAGTTTACACCTTCAAATTATATCCTTTACATCCATATAAGAGTTGTGTGTTAAATTACTTGGCTTGGCTTGTCCTAGCCGAAAACAACCTGCATAAACCCTCTTATAAACAATATAAAACAAAGGTAGACTTTACTGATGAATCGATTTCCCAATCCAGTTGGGTATTTTCCCAGACAACACATTTTGGCTGACATCCAAAAGAATCAACCTAGGACTGTTCAGAACACCCTCTGTGAAACCAGTGAGGTTATTTTTGTCTAAATGCAATGTCTGAAGGGCCTTCAAGTTCTAGTTTAGCGGAGGGAATATTCCCCGAAAACTGTTGTTTGATAGCTTTAAATAAGTAATGCTGAAGCGATTCATGGCCAAGGGAGCTGGTACCTCACCAGACAGGTAGTTGTTTGACAAATCTAAGGAGTTAAAATATCTCATCTCACCAACTGAATCAAGAATAGGACCTCTCAGTGCATTACTGGACATGTTTAAGTACAGCAAATTTGGCATAACAGATCCCATGAGCAAGGGTATTTCTCCACTGATATGATTGCTAGACACATCAAGCCAATATATATGTGGATTGTGGAAACTGGGATTGAGATCAAGAGTTCCGTGGAGTGAATTGTTAGAGAGACTAACTCACTCTTTCTAAGCTTGTGTTGTTTCCTAACAACCAGCTTAGGACATCTCCTTTGATGCCTGTATTGTCTAGGTGTAGGAGTCTTAGTTGGTGTTGCATTAGTAGGAAGGATGGTATAGCGCCAGTCAGCTTATTGAGAGTACAACCAGACAAAGTAAGAACTTTCAGCTGGAATAAAGGAATCCAGCCAGGGGGGCTCTCTGTGTCAACATCCAATATGTTGTTATTGTCGCTGAGTTCAAAGACCTCAAGATTAGGGTTCTTAGCAAGTGAGCTAAAAGAAAAGGATCCCTCAAAGCTATTTGAAGAAAGGGAGACATATTCAAGAGAGTTTAGACTAGCAAAAAGAGATGCAGGAACCTTCAGGAAAGGAGCCATTGATTTTGCCATCTCTGTTAGGCCATCCAAAAGACAGATATTTCAGAGAGGTCAGATCTCCAATGAATGATGGGAGATTCCCGCTGAAACTATTTCTGCCCAAATTCAACATCTCCTGTTTCTTCAATGCAGTTACCTCTGCTGATGAACCCAAAACCATGCATACACATCATGAATATTGCCAAGAACAAAAAGTTGCAAGGCAAAATTATAAAGTATAACTTGCAAAATGCATACCAGCAAAGCTTATCCCAGTCACTTGGGTGATTGGATCTAAGATTCAGAATCTTAAGAGAAGGCAGCAAATGCACCGATGGCATGGTTTTTAACCAATTGAAGTGCAAATCCAACACCTCCAATTTGCCAAGTTTCGGTAATTCTTCAAGACCTATTTATGAAAATAAACAACAAAACGTTGTGCTTATTTTCATGCAAGCTCACATATCACACATTACAGCTAAAGAACATTTGTGCGCCTCGATTCAGTTTGCAAACATAAAGTAAAAAATGCTACATTTCATATAAGAAAGAGAAACAGACCTTCGAGTTGGTTGCCACACAAGTTCAGAACCTTAAGGTCCTCAAAGGGAAGAAAGATGGAGGCATTAAGTGACCAAGTTCGAAATGGGTCGGGATGGAACCTATAGGGTCTGGCGTTGTTGAGGGAAAGCCCAGTGACTCTGTTGGTGAAAGGGTCACAAGAGACGCGTTCCCATTGGCAACAGTCAACATTAACACCCACACCCCAGGAAGGGAGAGATGATAGATGATCCATTTGGGTGATTGAATTGAGCTTTGAGACTCAAGAGCCCATCTCTTTCGCTCTCCAAGCATCCATGAGCTTCTTGTTATAGCTCCATCCCACAAAATAGAATCACATGAATACAACACCACAGCAGTAGAGTTCTCAGTGAAGGATAAGTAGGAGAGTAAAACAATTCCATGGCAGGCAAAGAGCGTAACCTTTTTAAAGCTACTCATCCTCTTAGGAGTTCATTATATACGAGCAGTGCCCTATTTGGACCACGATCTTATCAATGTCACTCGTCATCCTTGTAGGTCTTTTGTCAACCGGAGGGCCCCAAAGGCGGATCTCCATTGTGATAACGTCACTGATGAGTTATGCAAGTAGAAACTGTTCAACTGGAACAGCTGATGTACTTGAGTAAGATGAAGCAATTCTTCGAACAGATGGTGTGCATCAGTACAACTACAATAAATCGTTAAAAAGTTGATGCTTTTCTCCAATTATTCAACTGATGCTCTAATTTTTAACTCAACCACACAAATTCAGAAGCAACATTGAACATCTGAAAAATCTTAAAAGACCAACATTGAACATCTGAGAAACTGTCTGGAATTAATCCACTCAAGTAGTTGTGGGACAAGTTTAACAATCTGATGGCAAGAAGAATCGGACCTTTCAACTTGTTGCGTGATGAAAAATCCAAACCAAACATATAATACAGAATTTGTGCCTCAATAGTCATTAGATTCATCCCTCTTCTTTGTAACAAATTGAACCAGCCCAATCTCATCACACATATAGTAATCTCACGCAGGCTGTGTCATAGAGTGAAGATTATTTTAAGGAGTGCAAAAGATGGAGTAGGCTATAGCTAACCATATTATACAAATTATTTTTTTTTATAAAAAAAACATTATGCCAACTTAACTTAAAATATTTAATCCGACTACGCGAGATTATAAAAATTAAAAGGAATAATCATAAAAACAACAACAACAACCCAGTTAATCCCGTCATTAAGCGGGAATCACGAGATTAAGGCAGGGAACTAAAAGTGTCATCAATTAACCATAGAATCAAGGTTTGAATCCTGTAAACAAAATAATTTGTGCCTCTACTTGATGCAAGCTGCACTAAAATGTCATCAATCAATAAGCTTTTAACCTAAATTTGAACAGTGGACTGAAGAAAACAAGTCTGAACTATTAAACTAACCACTATGCATACATGGATTGGAACAAAATCTTGGCATTTGGGGAAGCCCGGCTATAACTTTCCAAATTGGTCAACAACTTTGAGGTCACATCAGGACCAAGTCGATGAAGAGAAAAAATGGTCATGGTCTCAAGCACCATTGAACTCTTAAGCAAAATCTTCATGAATTCGATCTCGTTAGGAAGACTACCAAGACCACCCATCTCCATCTTCGTCCCAAAAGGATTATCACTGTCATCAAACATTTGGATGTCTCTCAGCCTGTTGAAGGTGAGATTGGGTGCCCAGCCGAAATCCGAGTAAGATATAGGTGCAGCTTCTGATACATTTAGAGAATAAGGAGTCTGCACAAAAGCATGAATACTTTTTTAAATAAAAATCACCATGCAAACAAACAATTCACAATATCAATAAGAGTATATAGCATTATATGGAGTATTATATATCATCACTTACTTTTACAAAGATCACAAGCTCGTGTAGATTAGGGGCGCCCATAATGAGATGTGCAACAACTGCTATCTGTTTCTTACACTTGAAATTCACTCCAGATAGCAGAATGGACTTTAGGTGATGAAACACCAAGGAATGGTCATAGGACTCAATGCCAATGCTCAAATACTGCCAACAAAACAAACAAACAAACAAACATAAGAATTGATCAGTGGAACTAAGACTCTCCAAAAGGTACTGAAAGACAGATAAATCAAGTACATATTTGATCGTTACCTTTATGAAGTTTTCGTATACTCCCAATCTCTCAAGATTAGTAAAACCACCAAGGAACTTGGTATAATTACAAACTGAACTTTGCTGCTGTTCAGCTGTGAAACCAACTTCAGAAAATGTCACAATCACTTTGGCCACAACTGGAGCATACAGGCTGATTTCTTTGAAATCACCCGATAAAGCGAAACACTTGAGATTTGGGGCACTAATCCTTAACTCTGCATTAGCTGAGTCACAAGATTTGAAGTTCTCAAGGAGAGGAGAATTAGCAACAAGGCTTTCAACTACATCAGAGGGCACCTTAACGTGACTAAGAAAAAGGCTCCTTAGGCATGAGAATCCCTTGAAGGTCAAAGGGGGTGGGCGCAATTCACATTCATAAAGCGTCAAATGGGTCAGCTTTCGACAAGAATATAGACTACTGTGCACCCTAAACCTACTATCCAACAAACGATACGATATGTCTAGGCATAACTCCCTGATTTCATTCCTAGACAAGCAAAGTAACCAGCGATCAGTAGCAGGGCAACTATTCAGTAATGAGGTATACAAACTGAACTTCTGAATAGGTCCTTCATGAAGGAGAAGCGCATTGGTGACGATATTCTTTAGGCACTCTGATTTGCTTTTTTTTTTCTTTTTTTTTTGAAATCCCTCTACTGATTTGCTTCGATTCACACAATTATCATCGAAGACAAGTTGAGGAAGACTAGCCCATTTGTACCTCCACGTACTTGACAGGATGCAAGTTCTGACAGCATCTCTAATCGGAACGAGAGCAAGAATGCAATGGATAATATGCAAGGGAAGATCACTTAGGAAATCATGATCTGACCGATTAACCATCTTTCTTTTTCTCGAAATGGGCTCATCATCATCCATTACAATAACAAAAACCCTAGAAAATGCCAAAACGAGGATCAGCAAGAACGATCTAACAAAAGAGAGAACCATAAATCAAATTGATTTCATTCATTCACTAGACAATTAGTCCTTGAATTAAATCAGCCGCAAATTGGAGACTGGTTATTCATCATGATAACAAGAACCCTAGAAAATAAAGCAAAAATCAGAAAAAAAATACCGAATTGGAGACAAAAACCTTGAATGAAGAACGGAGAAGTTGGAACCACGGCAGAAACACAAGCCTCCCTCCCAGCCGAAAGCAACAGACCTCAAATGAATGAGTGGGTCTGAAAATTGAAGATAAAGTGGACAAGTTTCCTCAATTCTTCATCTTCCCTAATCCCTACTGTCATAGGAAAAAAGAGGAGCAGCAATGATAATTTTTAAACTTTCAATCTCATTCTGATGCCAAATTCTGACAGTATAGATAGAAATTCAAACGAAAATGAAAGGAATCTTAACAACTCATATTCTAATGTTTAACACAATGAAGGAGAAGAAAAGTATCCAATATTTTGCCAGGATGATCTCTCACAATCTATCTTCTCTTATATTCCCAATCAAAATGCAAGTAATTGTCTCTAATACATAAGTGGGATGAGTGGATGACACTTCCAAACATCAAGCTAATTAACACAAAATATGAAGTTCGCCCCCTCTCGCTAGTGCCTTCAACTCTTCAAGAACATTAGGGAGATTTACCCAAGGAAAGCGCTGGAGTC
Organism: Persicaria maculosa; assembly: GCA_963922045.1. NCBI lineage: Eukaryota > Viridiplantae > Streptophyta > Magnoliopsida > Caryophyllales > Polygonaceae > Persicaria > Persicaria maculosa. The sequence goes on along the minus strand of OY998256.1, from coordinate 75,889,030 downwards.
GGCCTCCTCAAATTGAAAAACTGGTCCATAGATCCAACCCCCAAAATCTCAAATCGAATATCATATAACTGGAATCAAACTCGAACAAAAATCCTCAAATTGAAAAATCCCCAAACCCTAATTCCTAAGGATACTTACCTAAGGAAAGCGTCGGCGACAACCTCCTCCCTTTTCATGTCTGTCGCTCCTAAGTCGAGATCTTCAGGGGGCTCCTCTCTCTCTCTCTCTCTCTCTCTCTCTCTCTCTCTCTCTCGCTCGCTCGCTCTCTCCTGTGTACCTTCCTCTTCCCCTGCATCGCCCTTATTTCTTCCTCTCCCCTAGTCCCCTGGTGTAGGTTCTCTCTTCTTTTGTTTTTAATTTTTTATGAAAAAAACTTACGGAGCAGTTAGAGCATCAGCAATCAGCAATGGTGGGGAGGTGGGTTGTCCAAGTTGCTTTTTGCCTCGAATCAAGCAACTCGATCATTGTGGTCTACCTCCCCATATTTGAGGCGCCCCAATATATTGGGGACCTTTCCAAATCCGAACCCAATATCATTTCTTTTTTTTTTAATTTCCCTTAACATATTTTAATTACAATATTAAAATTTTAATTAAATTGTTTTAAATTATAAAAATTAATTATCTAATATAATTATATAATTAAATTAATGATTTTTTCAATTATTTCATTTATAAACAATTTGATTTGAATATTTCAAATTATTTAAATTAATTATCAAATATAATTATATAATTAAATTAATATTTGTTTATTTTAAAATTTATTAAAAATTTAGTTAAAATATTTTAAATTATTAAAATTAATAAGAAAAAAATTAAATTAATATTTTTTATTTCTCGGATTTATTAACAAAAAATTAAATTATTTTAAAGTATTAAAATTAATTATCAAATATAATTATTAAATTAAATTAAATAAATTTTAAAATTTCTAAATCAATTAAATTATTGTAATATTTGAAAGTGGGGTATGGAAAAGGTGATGAAATGAATTATTGGGCAACCCAACCATTGTGGAGTATGATAAATGAATTGGGAAGGGTTGAGTGTAAAGTTGGTGGAAAGTGAGGTGGACGAATGAGAAAAGGAGAGAGAAATAATGGGGAACCCGACCATTGCTGATGCTCTTAGTATAACTAACGGGAGGGCACCAAGCCAACTCAATGTAACATTAATTTACAAAATATTTTAATATATACCAAAATTTGTAAAATGAGGCCCCGTAAAATCGGAGGCCCAGTGTCGTCGCCCACCTTGCACTTGCCCAGGGCCGGGCCTGGTTTAGGCAACGAAATACATGCTTTGGGCGATGAAACTATTTGTCACTAAAACTGTTTTTCTTGTGGTGAGGGAACCCGAGGGACAATTGAAGTGGCAAAAATAAGCTCATTAAGGTCTAGGGGCAACATCACCTTTTACATGGTAAATCTTTATTTAACTCTGATTCCAGTTATATAAGTTGAATGATGATGGCTAGGGTTAAGGAGGCTCTTTGGACGAGATAAACTCTTACTTGAGCGTCAGAGTCTTTCCTTGAGAAGCGAGCCTCGCCTCTTTATTCTCCTTATTATGCGGGAACGTGGAGAAGGAGGACCAATCGAGAGCACTCAGACCATCGGAAATAATCATCCACGATCATTGTCATTAATGTAATTGATGTGTCAAATTTTATCCAAAACAACCCTGATTGAAATCTTTTGGTTTTAACTAAATGGGGACGATGTGAAAGGGTCTATTAAACGATACGTAAAACAGAGCACTCTCATGATATCGCCTAAAACGATTTTGATCTTATATAGTATAGATTAATTAAATCAAATCACCAAATTTTGTCTTCCACTCTCACTAGACGCTGGTGTTGTTCCACCACCACTCCATCTCTCTATACCCGACTTCCTTGATTTTGGTAATTAGAGAGCGATCAGAGGCCTTTTGGGATTCGAAATAGGGACCTTTGTGTACTACCCGAAAGTTCTTTTTACAAAAACAACGCAACCAGACCGAAGCACAAGCTAGAATAATTTAAATTTAAAGAATCTGAAACTTTTTAATTTATACTCCCTCCGTTCGGAAATAAACGATGCTTTGACTTTGGACACGTAGTTTTAGGAGCTAAAAACTATATAAAATCTTATTTTTTTTAATTTTTTTTTCATAATGTAATAGTATTACATTATGAAAAAAAAAATTAAAAAAAATAAGATTTTATATAGTTTTTTGGTATTTCTGAAGATGCAAAAAGATTTAAAAAAAATTCATATTGAAAGTAAGAGCTAAACAAGTCACTAAAATATAGTCTCACTTGACGTACTTAGAGCAACCACAGGCATGAGAGTATCTTAACTTGAAAAAAAAAGTAAAAAAAAATCAGAAAATGTCAGAATGGAGTTTCTTGCAAAGAGAAAAGGTTTGTAGAAGAAGACACTCATCTCACATGGGAAGACACTGTTCCTGCAACTCTCACTGGCATCTAATTAACTTTTTTTCCTTTTAAAGTTACGACACTCTAGCAGGGATGTGCATTGAAAATGCTCCTAGAGTACAAACACTCAAGAGTTAGAATGTAATTTTTTTTTTAAAAAGTAACTCATCAATCTAATGCAAGTAAAAGGATCAATCTAATCTATTTCCCCCCCTAATATTTAAGTATATAGACTATATAGTAGTTCATCTATTTAGCATTACATGGGAAAACCGTCCCCACAAAATAACATTTGGTTGACAAGCAGGCCACCTTATACAACATAAGATTCTTATCTTCTCCATACAGATATTTATTTATAATGATGTCAGTCAGGTTCTCAATTATTCCCTATTTATTGAGCATTTGCAGACGCTTCTAGTCCAAATAATTTAATACCTTACTCATTATATAATAATTAATAAACCTATTATGGTTATATAATCGAACCCCATTGTTGATTTCTTAAATTTTATTGGGATTTATGATAATCAGAGCGGTGTGTGCGGACGTATAGTAGTTCAATCAGTGTATAGTTCTCGTGCGGTTTTTTATTAAATAATTAAAATAAATTAATATTATACCATTAAATAAAAGATTAGTTTAATATTTTAAATTAAACTTATAAAAATAAACTAATAAGAGAAAAGAATAATATGCTTATTTAATATGAATTCCATTGTGATTAGGGATGAAATTGGTATATTACTAATTCATTTTTTTCATTTACCATGTACCAACCAATTTAAATTGGTAATCGTACAACCCCCTATCATTACCAACCACTAAAGGGGTTGCGCCAACTTAATTGGTTACCAATTAAGTTGGTTTGTACATGTTGGTAATGCTTATTTATCATCTTTTGAGTTTTGAGAAAAAAACATACAGATACAATACAATCTAATTAAAACTTAGTTATTACAACGTTGAAGTTTTCTTCTGAACCGACAATATTTAAGTACTAAAGCAACATAAAACTTATAAGTTATTACAACACATTTAAACTACGAAGGAGAAGGAGATGACTTGAACTACGAAGGAAGGAGACGAGGTTGTGGAGGAAGAATCAGGAGTCGGGACTACGAACAAAGGAGATGAAGATGAACTCTATGGGTGGCCGCCACCGTTGAAGGATTTGAAGCCGAAGAAAACCTAGATATGAATTTGAACTCTCAGGGCAGCCCAAAAGAATTAAAAAATAAAATTAAAAAACTAAATATGCATATTGGTAGGAATTGATTGGTATTATCGTTACCAATCAATTTCAAATCGTGTTAATGGTAATACCAACTTTTCAGTTTTCATTACCGTTACCCTATCAAGTTTCGAAACTTGGTTCGGTTGATACGTGCTGGTTCGGTTTGTCGTGGTACATTTTGCCGAACCCTAATTGTGATAGTGTATAAAGATTTACAAATAGATACTCCCTCCGTTCGCTAAAACATGTCATTTTAACTTTGTGCATAACTTTTAAGAAAATCAACAAATATATACTCCTCATTTACTACACTATTTTTTTTACTTTATCGAAAACTACAACTAACAACCAATTAATCATTACAAGGGCATTTTCGTCAAATAAATGTTAAATTCAAATACCTATATAATGACATGTTTTTTGGAACAAAATTGCTACTCTAAAATGACATGTTTTGTCGAACGGATGGAGTATAGATTATTAATTTGATATTTTGAATTAAACTTATTGGTTATATTCAAAGATGAAAATCAATTGTAAAAAGCAAAAAAAAAAGAAAGTGATTGGTTGATAAGGAGATGATTAAGGTGGATGTGTCACATAGGCGAACACTCTTATGTTTTAAGAGTATATAGATATAGGGTTCGTATGGGACGGAGTTAATAAACTGACTAAAATTATAAACAAGGTAAAATTTATAAACGGTTGGTAAAAAGTAGCTAAAAATTTATGAAAAAATATAAACTCCGTATGGGACGAAAAACAGTTTATTTGTAAAAAGTGGAGTTTATTTGGTTGTTATTATGGGTATTATGGTATTTTCAAATAAAATAAACCACGTAAACTCCCAAAAAGCTATCAAAAGTAGCTTCTTAAATAAACCCCCGAATAAACTAAAATCTACTAAATAACCCCTCCCCATACAGAGTTAAAAATAAAAAACCTCCAATTTTTAACTGTTAAAAAAAATAAACTGGCAACCATACACACCCATAGATATATAGATAGATTGACAATAGGAGGAGTAGCCTCTGACTTATATAGTAAACTTGTTTTAGTTTATACTTTCAACATAATTTTTTTTAACCTCTTCACATCTCAACAAATTAAACCTACTTAATTTTGGTAAATAGAGAGCGGTCATTCAGAAGTCGAACCGAAAATATTCAATACTATCCTGAGGTCCTTTCCAACTCGATCACCCGAGACATACCTTCGAAAAGAAAGAAGCAAAAGGGGAGGGTTAGAATGTACAAAAGATGAAAACTTGGGGGATAAAAGCTAAATAGAAAAAATAATAATTGAGAGAGGAAGGCAGAGAGGGTCAGCTTTAAATCACATCTCATATCTCATTTTCCCCCGCAATCGCATCCGCATGCCATTCCCATCCAAACACTCCCCAACAAATTTGCTTTGAGATGTGCTCTTAAGGGCTGCTGATTGGAATGTTTCTTCTTTGTCCTTTTTATTTTTTATTATTTCTTTTTTTTTCCCTCTCCATATATATATTTTCATTACTATATATCTTCCTTACTATTGCAACTAATAGTTGTGTGTTTTTTTGTTTGATTTTGTAGTAGAGTCAATGCATGCTATGATGATGTTTTCTTTCTTGTATGAAATCATGTTTGGATGGTATAAGCTTATCCACATTTGATTGATGTGAGACATTTATATACCTATCTACTACTATAATGGACAGTAAATTTTGCATCATTGGATAAATTATAAGTTATAAATAATGTAGTTTGTGCTACATTTTAAGTTCGAATCAGCTCGACTCGAGCCAGTTCACTTACCTAAATAAGTCGAGTTTGAATAAGATTTTGACCTTAGTTGAAAGCCCGACTCGTTTGATTTAAACTTGAATAGCTCGAATTTAATAGAATTTCTAAAAATTCCTATAAGTTAATATGTTATGACTTATGACCAAGTAGAACTGATGCTCGAAAAAAAAATTCAGTTTAAGCTCGTTCATTTCCTAAACAAGTCAAGCTTGATAAAAAAAAACTCGTTTAAAAATTGGACATTGCTTGGCTCGAACTCGTTTAACAACTGAATTAAGTTTGAACATGTCAAGTTCGTCTCGTTCGGCACGAATAACATCCATACAAAAATTATCTATTTGATAGAGAGGTTAATTATCATTATCAAATGAAAATTTATAATTTATTTATGATGATTAAGCTCTTAATAATGATAATATATTATCATTTGAAAGATGGTGAGCAATATTTATCTTGATGTTATTGTTTTAATTGACAAAAAAAAATTAGAAATTAAATCCATAATAATTAAAGAAATGCAATAAAGGAGTTGAAACAAGAGGGAACATCATCATAGGGCCTATAGATTATTCCCACTTGTAATGTTTGTCCATTTGCACTTTTCTTCCCTCACCAAAAGAAGGAAGAATATAGATGCCAAGCGAGAGAGACATTACCTAACATGGTGTTATGGTATAATTACAACATAACGTTAACCTAACCCAAATATAGATCAATGCATACTTTAACATATTATCTTTCATTCCAAACCTTGTAAATACTTAATTAATTATCTTCTTTAGTGTAATGTGAGTTAGGATTCTAGCTTCAAACTAATCTCCTTAAACCAATAGAGAACTTATTTGTCCCCATTTTAGAAATATATTTAGAAAGTTGTTTGTAGTATTTGTTACTCACGCTTTTGCACATTTTGTTAATAAATTATATTTTATTACTTAATTAATTATATTAAAAAAAATTAAATTTCATGTAAAAATTAAATTAGTTTATTTGATTTTTTTTTAAAATTTTCAATCAATCATAAAATAATATGTTTTGTAACGACTTAAGATCTGAAATGGAGAATTAATATAAATATTTTAGTGGTAACATTTTATTGTTCAATGGATAATTAATTAATAATGAAATCTTATAATTAGATATAATGAACTAAAATTATCAATCTTAACGACTACAGATAAAATACTTCAAGGTACAATATTTATAATTAAAATAACTAATGGTAAAATGATAGATTTTGTAACAACTTAGGATATGACATGGACACATAGGATGACACTCGAATAAAATAAATAAGGTCATTGTCTAATGTGACTTAAATATGTTAGTTAGATCATCATTAATATATTGACGTGTAAAAAAAAAACTCAAGTAATATTGCATCAGAAAATGACACATAAGCGAATTGCATAAGAAAAGACTTTAAGTCTTTGCTTTAGTATATTTTATAGATAGATAGATAGATGCGTTATTTTCGAAATATTGCACCATTTGTATTAGTGATTCTATTATCCTATATATCCAAATTAAAATGTGTTGTTTAGGATTAGGGCAATTTTCCCTATGAATAGAAGGGTTAAAACTTTGTATACCTTGTTGTGTTAGTTACTCCAATCCACACAAGCTATGAGCTTAAATGGACAAAGACCAAGGACACAAGTGCATGTTTACAAGAGCAACAATTAACTATTTGCTCTTCATGACATAACAAACTTGAAATTAGGGTGACCACCTACTATTGGTGTCCATATGCTCTTTGGGCTATTTATTTTGCCAAATAACATGCTTCCAAATACCTTTTACAACATAATTGAAATTTGAAATAAAAGGTATAAAGTGGACAACCTAGTCATTAAAGTTTGTATATTGTTGACAAATAAAATAAATACAACTTACATATGTCAAATTAGTGATTTCAACTTTGATTAAAAGTTAAACCCTTGCAATATTATCTCAAAATATCAGTTTAGATGTGACATTGTTTGTTGGCCATTGCTTGTTTGTGAGCATTATTTACTTGTCTCTATTGTGTATGTATACACAATCCCACACTTACCCATGTTATGTTTGCTTAAGAGTTAGTCAACAAACATTGTATGATGTATCAACTCAAAAGCGTATATAGAAACAATCAACTAAGACAAATTATGCTATATTCAACCTATTTATAATGTAACTTTACCTAATAATGTACAATTATAATATACCCGATTAATCTTACTTAAAATACTTTCATTCAACCTGGTTCACCAAATGTTAACGATCATAATCTTACACTCCATCTGTTCAGAAATAAGTGTCATTTAACTTTTTGGTACGTATTGAAAAGTCAAATATTGATACTTATTACTGAGCGGAGGAAGTATATATTTGTGCATGATTTAAAATAATGTTGCTCGATCTGGAAAACATAAACACTCGATTAATCTTACTTAAAATACTTCACATGATCGATTTGATAAGTTATTAACCCGTCAAACTTTGGTTCTCTTCTCTAATCTTCTCATGCTTGAAATCGTCTAACACATGGACGATCGAGTTGAACTTGATGACTACTCGATCAGAATCCGATTCATTCAACCCGATTACATGCATATATTTGTGGGTGATTGATGACTATTCAATTCGATCAGAATCCGATTCATCCAACCCGATTAGACGATTACATACCTATATTGTGGGTGATTGATGTATATGTAGGAAAATGTTGTGTGCATACCCACTCAACTAAAAAAAAACCCTAAAAAAGGGGGCTACTACTTTACCCAAAAGCAAAGCTAAAAAAAAAGAGGCTTTGGGAGAGTTAAAAGGTGAGAGACTCCACTGACCACACAAACAAAAAACCTTATTATTCCTTCAAACATACCCTTCCATTCACTACTTCCTAACATTCTCTTGGACTCTTCCTTTTGCCCTCTTCTCCTTTATCAGTTCCTATCAAAGCCTATATGCATAATATTTCTTTACTTTAATTCCCTTCCAACAAAGTGATATGTCTCTCTTTCAAAAAGATATTGCCTTCTTCAACCTCTTTCTCCTTGGCCTCTTCCTTCTCCTCTGTCGATTCTTCCTTCCATTCTTAATCTCTTCGTCGATCTACGATACATCCTTCTCCCACTAATGATCTTGCCAATAGTTTGATACGATCCCATGTGTGTATATATTGATGATATGAGTTTACTTGGGAGAGAACTATATATTAGCACGCTAGAACTCGAATCTCAATCACATCGATTATAAAAATAGAACAAATTATATGTCTATTAGTATATATGATTTAAATTTTTGTGTAATCTTGAACTTAGTGCATATGTTGCATGCTCAAGTACAACTTAACACATGTTAAATATATTATAGAGAGAGGGGTAGGATCCCGTGCAAGCAGATCTTACGATATAGTAATTTGTAAGCATTGAAATTATTCGTATGTATAAACAAGTGTAATTATTTGTATTTAATAAAGGATTATTCATATGTATGTACATACAATAATCACTTGGTTCCTACGAATAATGTCACTGTTCATAAATTACTTTTAATCTCAGTCGTATGATCTTCTAATCGGATGCTCTAAATTTGTTCACAAATTAGGCTGATTTATATGTGTTTTCATATATCCATTTAGGTTCAACTATTCCTTGGAGTAACCAAAGTGCCACATATATCTATAAACTAACTTATAAATTAAGCATCATAAAATATTTTATACTATGCCCATAAATGATCTAGATTAATGAAAACACCCTTTTTATATCAATACATTGAATAAATTTAATTAAAAAAGGAGTGCTTATAACTAAGTTAGACATTCTTCTTGAAAACATACACCTATGGTCCTATACATATAGCTAGATTTTATTTTATATTTATATATAACAAAGTACACGGTATTTTAGAATCAATTTAGTGGTTCAAAAAAATAGATTGAATTTATTTAATCAAATCAAATTAAAAATCCCCCAAGAATCTTGGCTCCCTATATATACCCCCATGCAAAACCCCATCATCATATGCATCTCATCATCTCTCTCTCTCATATATATATAAAACCCTAATCAAAGGCACCTTTAAACCCAATTCAATCATCTTCACCTTTTCAACCCTAGCTCCCCAAATCCCCACTCCAATGGCGATGCAAAGCGGCGGCGGTGGCGGTGCAGCCAAACACGGCGTAATCCAGTCCTCCATAGCCTTGTTGCAGGAGAGGTTCAGGCAGCTGCAGAGGGAGAAGGAGATGAGGGAAAGAAGACAGCTTTTAAAGAACACAACAACAACCATCTTATCCTCCTCCTCTCCTTCTCCGTCTTCCTCCTCGGATTCCGAACTCGGAAGCTACTATTTCAGTAGCCATAGTAATGATCACTTCAAGCTCCTCTTCGCCGATGAGGTGGCGGCCTCTAGGCCTCCGGTGGAGGCTTCTCCACACCGCCGCCGCCACCCGGTCTCCCTCTCCCTGTGGCCTGGGGGACCGGATGTCGGCGACGGAAGAGGTGAGGCTTTCAAGGAAGAGTATAAGGTGTATTCATCATATGGATGTTTGGGTTTGGATGTTAAATGTGATGATTCCAATGTGTGTGATGTTGATACTTCCCTTCATCTATGATGATCAAGTTAAGATCTCTATGTAATAGTACTTAATTAGTATGGAATAGTTTATTTGATTTATTGTTGGTTAATTAATATATTGTTGTACATATACCTAGATTAAATGTTTATATGAGTATTAATTAATCATAATTAAACAAAATATATTAACCCAAAATTAGGAAATTAATGAGAAAAAATATATAGGGAGGAAAAAAAAACTCTCTAAAAAATAAAATAATTTAATTAAGAATATAAAATATGAAAGTAGCTACGCTGAAAAGCGAATTTAATTTTAGTAAGGAATATAAAATCGATCATTTTCACACTTAATATATAGCTCAGTTTTATAAAAATAAACACTTGTTTACATGTAAATTTTAAATTGAGGGTCCTCTATTGATTTCCAAGCTCAATTTTTAAAAAAAATATATATGCAGAAAAATGAGTTTTTCCTTTGACAGTATACTTATTTAGTAATTTATTTTGCATTCTTCTGCTAATATATTTTGTAATTAATTTAATTCAATTCACTTCATGGTATTTTATATGCAAAAGCTTGCTTATGCATGCTACATAAAATTATACTATTATTTTTCCGACCAAAAAATAAAATATTATATATATTACTTAATTTTTTTTTATCAAGATAAATATGAATGAGAAAATTACAAAGCAGTCGTTATAAAATGGCTGAAACAAGGTAAGGGGTAGTTCTACCGATGATGTGAAACTTTTCCTCTTAAAAAAGATTATCCTTGACATAGAAAAAAGACAATTCAACTACAAATTCATTGAAAGTTGGGAATTAAGAATTTCATATATATTTTTTTTCATTTTTTTTACAAGGCATGCCAATTAATAGAACAATATACTTTTGTTTTTGGAAGTACAAAAGGATTGAACTCTTTTTTGTTTGTTTACAAGACATGCCAATTAATAGAACAATATATGAAAGTAACTACACTGAAAAATAAATTTGGATATATAGGTTTGATTTGTGTAGATTATTAGAAAAATGAATAGGGTTGTGCATTGGTCTAAAACCGAATCGAATTAACCGGGTCGAATCGAGCCGAATCGAAACCGAAAATCTTAAAATTTCAAAACCGAAAGCATTAGGTTCGGTTCGGTTATTTACCGGTTCGGTTTGTGTTCGGTTCGGTTTTAACATAGTTGAACCGAATTCCCACAAAAAAAAAAAATTAAAAAAAATTCTTTTTAAAAAATTCGATTTAACACAAACCGAACAAAAAAAAATGTATTAGTGTATATATGTGTGTATATACAGTTATACACTGTATATATGTGTATATATACACACTACACACACACAAAAATATGTGTATTAGTGTATATAAACACTGTATAGTGTATATATATGTATTTATACACTTTATATATGTGTATATATAACGTATACAAATATATATATAATTTATGTAGTGTATAAAAAGTAATATATATATTGGAATATTTTTTAAAAAATCGGTTTAGCACAAACCGAACCGAAACCGAACACAAACCGAACCGAAAATGAAAATTCTCGAACCGAAAGCCGAACCGAAAAACTTCGGTTCGGTTCGGTTTGTGTTGGTTCGACCCAAAAAATCGGTTTGGACCGAATCATGCACACCCCTAAAAATGAAGATACATAAAATATAAAGTATATGTCCGGGCGCTTCTCATCCCTTGGCCTGACGGAGATTGTGAGAGGATTTAGTAAATCATGGTGACTCAACCGGTAACAAGGGTTCTGCTTCCTCATTAATTTGAGATGTTGCTCGATTGTGAGAGGAAGTAAATCATGGTGACTGTCTGCTCCCTCATGGGTTCTGCTTCCTCATGGTGACTGTCTGGCATGAGACACATCATGGTGCCTCAACCGGTAACAAGGGTTTGCTCCCTCATTAAAATTTGAGAGGTTGCTCCCTCACTGTCGCTGGTGAGACTCGATCCTTAGTTCATACTTCAAATGTCACCCCTGTGTACGATTGAGCTAATTAGGTCATGCGGGCATTAATTAATAAATATGATTGTAGTTAAAAGATTTGTTAGCATTATATTATTTATACATGTACAGTTACCATTGTACCCTCGGGGTTTTCACCCATTGATATATATACAGGAATAGGCCTCTGAGATCCGGCAAAGACTCAGTTATCCAAACACTTACAAGATTTTGTATAATTTTTTGGTCATGCCTATAGTTAAACATAATTGGATATTGGATGAAAAAAAAATAATAAAATAAATTAATTAGATAAACTCCCTAGAATGAAAGTGGTTTTGATACCGATCTCACAAAAATTAAACTCTTCCATTTAAGAGTTCTATATATATATAGATTTTGTTTTTGGTCAGATTCTATATAGATATATAGACTATAGCTAGATATAGTTAGATAATCTACTCTTTGATGAAAAATAAAAATAATTTAATTAAGAATAAAATTGAAAAAATATAAAATATTATTGATGAAAAATTATGGATATCTTCTAAAACATTCACAATCTATTTATTTGGATTTGCTAATCGGAATTATTTCCCTTATATACACCCAATTTAATAATTGATAATATATATTATGGTGTTTCAGTAGCGGATCTAGAAATTTTGTTTAGGGGGGCTAAAAAAATTTTGAGGATTTTTTTTTGGATGTATGGATGAAAAAATAATTTTTTGTTTAAATATATTAGAAAATACTTTAAATTTGTGATTTAAATATTCATTTTTATAGAGAAAAATAAAGGAAAACAAAAATTATTTAAAAAATGAGAATTTTGTTAAAATATATTGGAGAAACCCTTACCTTTGGGATTTGAACTCATGACTTTAAGTTAATAAGTACTCTATTCGTCCCACAATTGTTGTCTTTTGACTATTTATGCACGCTTTTTAAGGATTTAAAAACTATATAAAATATCCATTTTTTAATTAATTTTTTAAAAATAATTCTATACTTATTAGTAACATGCATGATATTATTTAAAAATATTTAATAAAATGTTGATATTTTATACTTTTATAGTATAGTTTTTAGGTTCTTAAGAAAACGTGTATGAATACTTGAATAGTTAAAGACTATCATTGTGAGACGGAGGGAGTAATAAATACCTCTCATTTATAACTGGTAAATTTGCTAAAATGACCTCCATATCCGGAAGGTTTGCAAGAGTAACCCAATCCGGAAAAAATTTGCATAAAAGCGGATAACCGCATGACAAGGGGAGCCGGTGGCCGGTCACCCTGTGGGGTACAACTGGACTCCACTCTCGGTGGGAGGGGGGCATCTTTACTCCTGCAAAAGCAAGGACCAATGAGAGAGGAGGGAAGAAGTAGCTACTGCAGTGGCAGAGGACAGAAGAGAGAGACAGAGAGACGGAGAGAGAGGGAGAGAGAGGGGTTAAAGATAAAAGTGCAGGCTGAGAGGACAGATAGATCAGTGAGAGTGTCAGTGAGGGGGAAAAATATTGTTTCAACTAAATGACATATTGTTTAAGATAAAACCAATTGAAGAAGGAAGGGTCTGGGGTTTATTTTACGGATCACGTGTAAGCAGTAAGGTGTAACTGGACATCCGTATTCGATAAACATGTCATCTATTGGCTTTAACTGGACGCGATTATAACTACGAAAAACACAGGTCATTAACTACCATAATCGAATGGAGAAGATTTATGGGATAAGCATATTCTCTATAATGACATATTGTTTTATGTGTGCCAATTATAATATTTACCCATACTTGGATGCCATGATCTCGTTATCTGCGGCCGTCACTAGCATGCTTGACCCATATTGGAATCGAATGGATAAGATTGACAGTGAGGGGGCATAAACATACTTATAATGACATGGTAAGGTGAAGAGAAAAACCATAGAATAACAATAAAGTGGGTGGAGGTAAATTCGTGGACCGACTGGTAATCCCATAGTTTTTACTGGACACGAAATAAATACGACATGACAGACATTAAAATATACTGGACACAAAATGGCGGAGACAGAATCACTTGCATTAATCAAATACGACACAGGAGCAAACATGTAAAAGATAGTAGGAGAGGTCCTCAACATAGAAGACAGTGAAAACCAAACTTAAGGTAACAAGCCTTCAAATTGTGGCTGCGTGGTGAATCTGTATCCATCCCAATCGAAGTGTGGGCGCATATTGCGGGCACGATGGTCAGACGTCTCGTCGCTGAGTGGGAAGTAGACCGTGAAAATTCGGTTACTCCCATAACCGGACACACCAAGGACCCTCCCGGCCCAAAACCCATCGTTGTCGCGGCAGTCGACACGGTCTTCGGGCATGTAGGCGTCGTAAGAAATACGAGGCGGCCGTGGACGAATTCGTTGAACCGGGAGGACCTCCCTCAGCAGCTCTCTTCTGTTGTTGCGTAGGAGGGTCACATATTCGACCTCCCAGTGGTTAGGGTCCAGTTTGCGCACAAGGGTTGCCTCGTAGAACGACCCGAGCATCCCAGACTCACCGCCGACAATCTCTACTCTTTGATTTCGTCGGTATGACGGCGGCGACATTGGTCCTGCATAACATGAAACAAATAAGGTAGTATAATGATACAAGTAGCACAACTGAAATCTACACAAATGAAGTGATCGACAAACCTCCATCGTCTGATTCGTTGGATGATATAACGATGGGGACAGGTCGGGGAGGGAGGCCAGATGAGGAGCTGGGGTAAGAGGATGCCATTTCGTTGAAGGGTTGTTGGAGAGGTTGTTAAATGGAAATGGGGAGTTAACTTCACCGATTTGTGGGGAGTATGGATGGTGAATGGCTATCATATAAGTGGGGTGTTTGTGGGAAATAGCAACACTGTGCCAATGTGACCGTTGAGGGAGGGAAAAAAGAAACAAAAAGCAAATTGGATTGAATGGCCGTGTTTTGTTGTTGTCTACAATGAACATGGCAGTGGACTCATCTACACATGACACGTGTCAAATCTGACATGACAAAAGATAAAGTGGGTTTACTTCTTGTCGGTAGACGCTACATGACACCCCTTTAAAAAAACTAGCCGGTTAATTAATAGCTACTGGATAACAAACAGTTTTCCACTATACAACTTTAGCAGTGGTTTTAGTAAAATTTTGACCTTTGTATAAAATTTGGTTTCCCACTCACCATTAATACTAAAAAAATGCAAAACCATAGAGAGAGGAGTACACCCATATTAATTTAAAACCACGAAATACATTTTCAAACAATATATTATGTTGAAAGAAATGAATAAAATTTTGACCCAACAATAACTTCAGAGAGACCAGGGGGGGAATCTCGCAGAGGGTAGGTAAAGACATTTGATAAGACAGGAGAGAGAGAGAGAGAGAGAGAGAGAGAGAGAGAGAGAGAGAGAGAGAGAGTGTGTGTGTGTGTGAGAGAGAGAGAGAGAGAGAGAGAGAGGGCGGGAGGGACAGAGAGATGGCGGGAGTGAGATTAAATCTCCCGCCCTGTCATTTACCCCTTAAGAGAATAAGAGGGAGAGGAGGGAGGAGGGGGAGTCCATAAACCCATTCATGCGCTTGACACCTACTGGGGTTAACTGGACAGACAACGACTTCTTGGCGGAAATGAGTAAGTCATCCTTCCATTTAGGTTATGCGATACATCTCTCCTCACAATGTGTTCTTCTCCCTGTAAAACTGAATGTCCCCCCCACTAACTAATGGAACAGGGGAGAACTCGTCCGTGTGTATCACTGTATTGTTTGGCGGATGGTGGGATTGTGAAGAGGGCATTTGGGTCGTGAAGTCGTCGAGGAGTCAAAAGGCCGTACTGGTAGACGAAAGTATTGATTACATCTCGCTGAAGAAACAACTGATGGCCAAGTTTAATGTCGATGGGAGGAGGCATGACGTTGAGCTCACATATGTAAAGCCGAAGAAGGAAGGGTGCAGACCTTTTTCCATTGGGGATGATGAAGACTTGCAGGCCTACAAGTTCGTAAATGGTCTTTCCGGTGAACGATTCTGGCCTATCGACCTCCATGTCTCCCTGATACACAAGGTTGGCGGCGATTTCACCACTACGGAAGGATCCACAACGACCCATCCACTCGGGGGTGGGCCACACTTGAATTGACCCTAGAAGATCACCCACAGTTACAAACTAAAACCCTCTTGGCAGGGGATGAGGAATTGGAAGTTGTGGTAGCACAAGGTGTCGATCGAGCAAGAAGAGTTGTCCAGTTAGAAACTAAGAGTGTCCAGTTAGAGAGCTCACTTGTCCAGTTAGATAATCCACGTGTCCAGTTAGAACCAAGTGATGCATTGTACAACGCAGTTGCTTATGACCGTGGGAAGCAGGTCATTTCTGTGAGCAGTGACGTCGAGGATGTAGTCAGCCCGTGGGATCACGACGCGGAGCGAGTGGTAAGGGAAGTAGAGGAAGCATACCAATGCGGAAAAGGGAAGATCGGAGCATTTCCGACGACTGTGAAACTTGAACCAATAGAGTGGGCGCGTCCCGCTAATGGGAAATTTAAATTGCAGAAGCGCCGCCGCACGTAGCGGGGGCATAGGAACTTCCATCCGCGGGGCCTTTCGGAATGAAGTAGATAGTACGCCCATTTTGGTTAGACGCCTTTCGCAAAGAATTATGTTGGCTATCTGCAACTTCGTATGGGGGGTTTTGTTCTAGTTTGTTCTAGTTCTAGTTTGTTCTAGTTCTAGTTTGTTCTAGTATGTTAACGGGATGCCATATGACATTACCCCCTTTTGACATGACACTATCGGATTTTGGCATGACAATAGTTTCATATTGACATGACAGTTGCTTCATATTGACATGACATGTCATAATTAAAAAACCAACGAATACAACAATCCAGCAATAAGTACATATCCAAATGTCTAAAACCAACAAACATAAGTGCATAACCAAATGTCTAAACCAACTAACAAGTCTACACAAACCAACAATGTTTATAAAACCAATGGGGGAGTTTTTTTAAGGATCGGATGGGGTTGTAAGACGTCCGTGAAACATGGAAACACAAAGGGCATGGCGGTACGCCGCAATGAATGAATCGTCCAGGCCACGGAACTTGGTGTCACCGGTCGCGAGGAGCTGCAGGAAACGGATGGCATATGGACCGCAGTCGCCCCTACATCAAAATAACGAAAATTGCTCACACAACCTGTGCCAATGTTTTCTAAATGAAGAGCCGATAATGACTTACGATTGTTTGTTTTGGGGAATCCCCTTCACCCTTTTGTACGCCAAAGGTTCCGGGACTTTGCCGACCCATTTGACTCGAAGTTCAGGGTGGCCGTTCATCAAAATGGGGAGGAGGTGGGTAACCGCCTTCAGGAGGCCCGGCATATGGCGGTCAGCGACGTGGCTTGTGTCGCAATCGTACACGTCCAATGTCCACTCCGCGAAGTTGATGTCAAGGGCCACCCAGTGCTCGTTCTTCAGATTCCAAGGTGCCAACACGCGGTCGACATCGGCCCAACCCGTCGGAAACTTCTCCGGCAACTTGCCGTCGAAGTATTGGGTCATCGTGTCGTCCCCCTTCACCACCTCAAGGTCCCCCTTCGCGTCCGCCAGTTTCTTCTGCTGGAGATACCCCCACAAGAAATCCAGAACGGCGACCCCTTCGTACTTGTCACCGGCGTTGATGTCCTTCCGCAGTAGGGCGCAAGCTTGCTCAATATGCTGGACGCAAGGAAAAATCTTTATTTTGGAAGACCATATGAGGAAGAAGGTGATGACTCGAACCACAATGTGGGAACGTAACTAACCTCGGATGACATCCAGTTGGTCGGTGATTGAAGTGTCCCAAAGAACTGCTTCGCCAGTAGGGTGCCTTCCACCGACCGGACGGGGTCACTTCCGTCCTTCATCCACGCAGCGAACGCATCAGCATCTGCCCTGGTCGCCATGCCTAGCTCGACGGCATCCATTGGCTTCTTGCCCACACGCGGCTTCTTCGCTGGCTGCGTTTCCTCCGCCTGGGACAACGTATCAGGATGTTGACGGGTGCTTCTTCTCGGCCGTATGAGGGGCACCTCAGCCTCAGCCTCAACATCAGAACCGGGTGCCACCAACTCCTCCTGCAACTTGAAGCCCATTGCGCATGACATGACAGTAAACACAAATAACATGACATCATTTATATATTCACATGACAGTCTCATGCACAAACCTTGTCCTTGTCCTTCAACTTGTCCTCCTTCAACTTGGCCTTGACCTTCAACTTGTCCTCCTTTCTCTTGTCCTTGCCCTCGTCCTTGTCCTTGTCCTTGCTCTTATCCTTGTCCTTCCCTGATCCATGAACCTCAGCACATGACCTCTGCGTAAATTAACATGACATATATAATGATAAACATGACATCTATATGAATTGACATGACGATTATGATCTGATACCGGGAGAACCTTACCTCCTTTCCCAAAACTTCCTTGTCCTTGTCCTCCTCCTCCTTGTCGTTATCCTTGTCCTTCACTGATCCCTGAACCTAACCACATAACCTCTTATTAACATGACATATACTGGAATTGGCATGACATGTATTGATACTAACATGACATACATTACTAACAACATGACATTTACAGGAGATGACATGACGATTGTGATCTAATACCAGGAGAACCTTACCTCCTTTCCCAGAACTTTCTCTCGCTCCTCCGACTCCTTGGTCCCCTTCCACCGCAGTTCCCTCCTCATGTTTTCAATCGCCTCCTCAAGCGTCGCCATCTTCGAATTTACCTCCGCGGATATACTCCTCAGCAACTCGTCCATCTTTGCCACTAACCGTGACTCTATCTCTAACAGGGTAGCTTGTGTCTGCGTGCCTTCCCCTGATTCTTGTGTTGACCCACTTGCTCCCTTTGGTTGTTTCTTTGCTGAGGGTTTGACATTTGCTGATAAGAACGCCCGGGCTATGTCGTCGAAGAAGTTGTCCCGCTTGTCGTGAGTGTTTCGGGCATCGCGGTATAAACCGGTTGCTCTCTCCACATCATCGGGGAGCAGAAGAGGCCTCACGGCTGCAGGGTCATTGAAGTGCCCCAGCTCCTTCGCCTCCTGCAGTCGGGTTTCGATTGAGGCATACTCGAGGTTCAGGTCTCTAAACTCGTATCGCAGACACCTGGGGTACAGCTTCTCGTCTATGACATTCGCGAATTGGTCGGCCATTGGAGTGAGGGCTTCGTACACCCATAGCTGCAATTACATATTGTCCAGTAAATAATCAGTTAATGTCCAGTCAATAAATGTTAGACGCCTAGTAAACCAGTATAGGGCGTCCAGTCATATCTGTGTACGAACCTGGAAGGCGAGAGGGAAACCCATCAGGCAATAGGCCGGGCGTGCATTGGAGCTGCCCTCATCCCGTTGGAGCTTCCTCTCGATTGCACGGTGTAGGAACTCGTTCGTTCGCTCGTAGCAAAGCCGACCCCACGGAAACGCCAGGAACCTGTCAACGTCGCCGACAAGGTCGACCACCCACCCATGAATGTAGTTTTTGGGTTCCTTCCCGAACAATACTCCCTCGACCAGCATCAGCAGGACAAATTTCAACTTTCTGGTGGACGATTTCTCAGATGCCATCGCCACACGGAACTCTACCTCGAACTCAGACATCCTCATCTTTGAAACTCCAAAGAAATCATACACTGCCTTCTCGAACCCGTCGTCGTCCTCGGGCTCTTCGCCATAGCCACAGTTGAGACCGGTGACAATGGAAAACTCAGCTATTGAGAACCTGGCGACCGCTTCATGGATCTTGTACCATGTTTCATTCTCCTTCTTCGACTTCAATTGTCGTTGGAGAACATAGTGTACAAGCTGTCTCGAGAACTGGACCCTTGTGCCCAGTCTTGCAATGCCCCCCAACGGGCTGTCGGTCAGGCGCTTCCAATGGGACTCGCTCAACCGGTTGTCAATGTTAACCAGGAGCGCCATCCGGGAGTGTTGGTTAATTTTTGCTTTGAAGTGTCTTTCTTCCTCTACGGCGTACACAACCTGCACAGACTTCAACATGTCAGCCACACTGCAGCACAACAATCACAACTTACATTACTCGAACGAAAGCCATATTACCGCGCCGGATGTTTGAGCTGTACGGTCTACAATCTTCTTCATACTTCGCTGCGACATTTTTAATATTCACCAGATATCCTGCACAGTGGAAGACCCAAATTCAGTATTCTACACATCAATTCTTCTCCCCCAACCCACGGTTCCCTTCATATCAATATCAAATGTACCATGACAGAAACACAATTACACATGACACATACACATATACACATGACACATGGTTGTGAAAACATGACATCATACGTATTCAATCTGTCCATCTCCATTTGCACACAAGTAATCCTATTCCAGATAATTTCGATTCCACATAAACTTTTCACCCTTTCTACAATTTTCTCTAACCCTAATGCGCCGCATTTCAACCAATTTCCCCCAAATTCCCCCCTAATGCGCCGCATCTACAGTCATAAGCCCCATTTCGCCCAATTCCCACCTAAACTGAACGGATCTACACTCCCCTTCTCCTGATAAGTTGGATTCAACAACACAGTTGTCCAATTTCCCCGTTCCCAAAAATCCCCTTCTCTCCCAAACGCGCAAACCCCAGTACCCAAACTTTCCACCAATTGTTTTTAACTTGACGCCGGTTACTTCCTACATGACAGGGCGATATTGCGTACCGTCAACCCATTCGACCCCTTCTTCCCATTTTCACACAATCCAAACCAGTTTTGTTTCTTCAAATCTGTTCCTCCCCTACCAATCGAAGCAAAACGTATTTAATCGGCATTGTGAGGGTTTACTTACTTCGAAGTCTCGTCTCCTCTTCTGCACTGTCGTCCTCTTCCTCGCCTTTGCTTCTTCTTTTCCTCTCTCGCTCTGTCGTCTCCTTCCTCTTCTTCTTCCTTCTCTTCTTCTTTTCCTCAGCCTTGCATGTGGAACTGTTGCCCTCTCTCTCTCTTCCTCTTTTGTAAGCCGTGAGAGCAGTTGGGGTCGACAGTTTTCAATTGAAACCGCTTCCACTCTCACTCATCCACTCTCTCTCCCACAATAACTTCCCCCACTTCCACTCTCTCTCTCCACAATAACTTCCCCTTTCCTCTCTCTCTCCACCCCGCTTTCTCTCTCTCTCCTCCTTTTACCTTCTCTCTCTGTCCGGGTTAAATCTCCTCTGTCCCGGTTAAATCCAACCGGCAATTATGCCTTTTTTTGGTGGGGGGTATAACCTTTGCAAATGTTGTGGATAGGGGGTTAGGCTAGCAAACCATTTCGGGGCAAGGGTCGTATAGTTTAATTCCCTCTTTATAACTAAGCTAAACTATCTTAATGATTCATTATTTTTTACACTCATTTATCTAAAAAAAAATTATAAAAATTACCAAAAAATTCCATAGTTTTTCTCCTACATTTTTTTCGCAAATTATGGGGGGGCTTCAGCCACTTGAGCTCCTTGGATCCGCCATCTATTTATATTTAGAAAAATAATTTTCAAATTCGACTTGTAGTTGGTGCATGGATTAGACTTATTTATACATTACGATTGCAGATGATTACGTTACGGAGTACCAATTTGTGAAGGACTGAAGGTTGGTCGTCCGTCGTACACCTAAAAAAGACTTGAAAGAATACGGCGTAAATGGAAAGCGTGTGAAGAAGAAGGTGGTCAACGAGATCAGGTGACCCAGTCAAAGCAAAATTGGACTTTGTAGACACGGAAAGAGATGGGTTTTGTTGTGTGGGTACTTCACTTTATCCCAAAATCATGTATTGCCGTGTATCTTTCCCTTCATTCATCTTCCTGCACAGGGTCCTTCGCTGAAATTTCGCCCTCCGCAGACGCAACGACCATCGCTGAATCAGTCAGGTAACTTGTTACCATCGCTGTCACTTCAATTGTTCTTCTGAGTGCTCAATTTTGTGAAAGACCGTATCTTTTGGTATTGAATTCGTCTCTAGCAGTTTCTAGGGTTCCCAATTTAGTGTCAGTGGAAGAATTTAGGGTTCCCACTTCCCATTTTATTCCTGAATTTTTGCCCTATTCAAACACAGCGCATCGCTGAATCATTCAGGTAACTTGTTAACATAGCTGCCATTTCGATTGTTCTTCCGAGTGTTCAATTTTGTGAAAGCCCGTGTCTTTTGGTATTGAATTCGTCACCAACAGCTTCTAGGGTTCCCAATTTTAGTTTCAGTGGAAGAAACTAGGAGCTAAAACATTAGAGTTCCTAATTTGTATGCTGAGTTTCATTTGAAGCATGTAAATTTTGGCTGTTGATCTTCCTTTTATTCAGATTTTGATATGTTTATGATATTGAGATTTCAAGTTTTTTTGGATGTGTAGGAGGGTAATGAGGGCGTTGGTTTTCATAAGAATATAACATTGGTTTTTGGATGAATTTGTGCTGCTAAGCTGACATCCACTCAGCTTCACGAAAAAATGATGTCCCTTCGCAAACAGCCGCCCAATCAGCACGAACGCGGTTCGAATTCTAACCTGGGGCGTGAATCGCCTGCTGAGAGCGATAGCTCGCAGGAGACGTGGCCCACTGCTAAGGCTATGATGGCAAAAAGGATGATGAAAGAGGAGTGTGAGAATGAAGTCACAGAGCAATCTGTTGTCCGTCGTGTTTCTAGCTCTGATAGGATGTCGTTGCAAGATGTTGCAGGGGGGAGAGTGGATTTGATAGCTGATCAGATGCGGCGTCTTTCTGATGAGTACCTTGAGAAGCTGAAAACTCAGCTTCGAGTTATCCTAGAAGGGAATGGAGGCTCTCAGCAAAGAGAGGAGTTCCTTGTTCTCCAGAAGCTTATCCAGAGTCGTTTTGATTTGACCATTGAAAACCTGACCAGAGCTCATCGTTCACAGCTCGAAATTCTTGTGGCAATCAATACCGGGATTCAGGCATTTCTTCATCCGAGCATCAGTCTTTCTCAGACAGCTCTCATTGAGGTTTTCCTATATAAGAAATGTAGAAACATAGCATGCCAGAGTCAGCTTCCAGGTGACGATTGCACTTGTGAAACGTGTACTACCAGGAAAGGATTTTGCAACTTTTGTATGTGTGTCATATGTAATAAGTTCGACTTTGAGGTAAACACATGCCGATGGATCGGATGTGACATGTGTTCCCATTGGACACACACTGACTGTGCTATACAGGATGGGCATATCTATATGGGTGCTTCTAGGGCCGGTTTGGGCCGCCCAGAGATGCTTTTCCGATGCCGGGCTTGCAACAAGACATCCGAATTGTTGGGTTGGGTGAAGGATGTGTTCCAAAACTGTGTAGCGAGTTGGAATAAGGAGGCCTTGTTAAGAGAGCTTGATTACGTATGCAGGATATTTCGCGGCAGTGAAGATCTTGGTGGGAGGAAACTTTTCTGGAAATGTGAAGATCTCATTGAGAAGTTGAAAGCTGGGTATCCGGAATCCATGGCCTCTAAGGCAATAGCGCTCTTCTTTCAAGGTACAGTCCATTTACATTTCAAATAAGAAAGTTAACCTTCTTTCGGGCCGCCTATTTGATTGTGATATTGTGGCTTAAGAGTTTATTTTACGAGATCATGGACTTATGATCCCTTGGCTGCCGAGTTATGACTCACTTAGTACTCTAATGTAACCTAGGTGGAATGAATTTCTCTAGTTCGAAGTAAAATTGTGATCCTTGCCTTTGCCAAATGCATTTGAGGAGATGCTTGCATATAACTGATCTTAGGAATAGAGTATGTTAAAGTAGGAAGGATCAAATTTAGGTTTCAGAACAGTTTTTTTCCCTACTTCAAGATCGCCTATCAATGCGATTATTTGTGCTAGTAGCCAACTATTGCTTCTGTTATAGTCTCACATTCCGTGTCTGTGATTTTGCTTCTCTAAACCAAACTAAATTGTAATCATATAGAGCTTGAACTGGAGACATCGAAGAGCCCAGATAACGAGGAAAGCGGACAGCTAGTGGCTCCCCAGGAGGCCTGCGGTCGGATAGCCGGAGTAGTCCATGAAGCAGTGCGGAAAATGGAAATGGTCGCGGACCTGAAGATGCGGATGATAAAGAAAGCCCGTCAAGCACTCGAGGCATGTGACCGGGAGCTGGAAGACAAGGGAAGGGAAGTCGCGGAGCTGAAACAGGAGAGGCAGCGGAAGAAGCAACAACTCGAGGAACTCGAGAGCCTCATGAGGCTGAAGCAAGCCGAAGCCGACATGTTCCAGCTCAAGGCCAGCGAGGCAAGAAGGGACGCCGAACACCTTCAGAAGATCATCCTCAACAAATCCGAAAAGACGGAGGACTATGCAAACACCTATCTCAAGCTTCGCCTGGAGGAGGCCGAAGCTGAGAAACAGTTCCTCTTCAGTAAAATCAAGCTTCAGGAAAGCACCAGGGCTTCCGGCACAAGTAATTCCCATTCTCTCTGGGACTTGGGAGCATGAAATTTTCTGTTAGATTGTGTCATTTACTGTTTCATATAGTATAAGTTAACAGTAGCTATTAGTTGCAGTAAGTGCGGTTTTACGAACATATTTTAGCAGCAGCGTTCGTGTTAAGTAGACGAAGAACCAATGGTCTACAACATTTCATGTCCTTGTGCTTTATGTATATCATATGATGCTTAGTTTCCTAGTACTGTGCTTTTGAGATCATGCACAAAATGGGTATCTGTATTTCCGTCTACACGGAAATACAGATACCCGAAGTGGTCCAAACTAGACAGCAAAAATAGCACCGGTGGATTCCATTACAATCTACCATGAAGGCTTTTTGGAAGATTGCATCTCAGATTTGTTTCAGCTTTGCTCCAGCCTGGTTTTGGTTAGATCAGTGGTTATTTTATCGTCGAAGGAGCTAAAGTGCACCCTCACATGGCTTGAAGGCTAAAACTCGAGACATCTGACGAACAGGTACGAGACTCTTGTAGACGATTCTTTCAGCCTTTCGCATTTTCTATTCGGTTTTGCTCGGGTTCACATCCACTTTTTCTGCATTCTCAGGAAGGTTCCTTCACACAAGACTCATCTTTGATTCTGTTGCCTCATGCCCTTTACGCCTCCTGTAAGTAAAGCCATTCAGATCCATTGGAATCCATTAATGGGTGTGAAAGGAGCTCATGTGAAGCCACTTTTTTCGGTCCCCTATACCGCCATTTATACATCACTTGCAGCTGCAGCTGCACCTCAACATAGAAGAATGTCATCTCCCTTCATACTCATCCTCTCTTTGATTCTCCTGGTGTCGGTTTCAGTCAAATCCGGTAACCCTTCATTTGCTTCGCATTGATGGATATGTCATATGTATGATTAGATTGTCTATGATAACAATGTGGTGTGAGTGATTGGGCAGATGAGCAGCTCGGAGAATGGTGCATCGCGGATGAGCAGATGCCAGATGATGACCTGCAGCGCGCGCTGGATTGGGCATGTGGGCCCGGTGGGGCGGACTGCAGCCAGATCCAAGTGAACAAGCCTTGCTATCTCCCTAACACACTCAAAGACCATGCCTCTTATGCCTTCAACAGCTACTACCAGAAGAACAAGCACAAGGGTGCTTATTGCTACTTCAATTCAGCCGCCATGATCACTGACCGTGACCCTAGTAAGTACATTACCGCACCCTTGTCCGAAAATGCGCAACTTATTGCTTATCTGTGTGTGTTTTTCTCCGTGGACAGGCCATGGCGGATGCAAATACGAGTACTCGCCTTAAGTGAAGTATGGAGGAACAAATGCAGCTACATTTCGTCTATAGTTATACTTGTTTTCGGATTGTTAGTTTGGAGAGACAGTGTTATCTTCGATTTTCGTTCTTGCAATTTGCCCGACATTTGAATTCGTTACGAGTTTATGAGAACAAAGGAAAGAGACTTGGCAACAAAGCTAGGTGAACTAAAGCAGTGCTGTAAATTAGACCTAAAACGGGATCATATCAATGAGAAGTTCACAACTAAAATCACTCTTGATGGAGTGAAATTGATGGATCAAATTTGGCCAATTTGAAATCTTGATCAAACTTTCAATTGTGGGATTTTCAATTTTTAATTCGCCATCACAAATGAATTCCATAGAAAGAATATGTTGGTGCTTTTCTTTTTTATTTGTTACAAACCACATTTTAAAATATGTTTTTTTTTTTTGTTGTTACTATTCACACGGTCAATATCTCACCAAATACATGACCTCCCCACCGACACCGGAAGTTGAAGTCGACAAACACCCTACCGACACCAAAGCCAACAAATCACCATCCACCGACACCGGATGTCGGTGTCGGCAGTCCCACCGACTCACCAGCAGTAGCCCTCCACCACGCCTAACACCACCAACATCACAAGTTTTCGGCTCCGGAAGTTGGTGTCGGTGCACTCATCGTGCATTTGGCGAGATCGAACAGTCCCAATAGCAATCAGATTTTTTTTTTCAACAAACCATATATTTTTTTCACAAATCACTTTATATTAGGTAATATAATTCAAATGAACAACCCAACTATTCTTCAAAATTTGAGATTGAAGAAATCAAATTGCTTGTAGAAAAGTAGAAGGAAATAAAAAGTACCGGAGTACCATTTATCAACACATGTCGGTGGCACATGTGAATACGAATCTCATTCGTACTTGATCCGGGTAAAAACTCTCAAAAAGATCGATAATGCTTTTTTTTTGTAAGTGTCGGGGCGACGCTCCACTGCTGCGGCTGCGGATACCAGGGATGTTGCGGCCGCGGCGACTGCCGCCTTCTCTCTCCCGGCCTCTGTGCTATTGGTTTGGCTTGGGCTGGTTGTTAGGAGAGGTTTGGGGGTAAGGGTCCGTGGGCAGGAAGTCCTTGGAGGACACAAGGACATGGGATGGTGCCTGAGGGCGGCCCTGACGGCTTTCCTCTCTGGAGAGCATGCTGCGAACCACCAAGAAAGTTGGCAGTGGTGAGGTGTTGCTGATCATATCACTGACGACATCAAATTTGGTGGAGAGGCCGTTGATGAGTTGAAGAACGAGACGCTCTTCACTGACCTTGTGTCCGACGTCGCCAAGTTGATCGGCGATGGCCTTGATGGCAAGGCAATAGTCGGAGACGATTGAGAAGCTCTCATGACGGGTGTTGATGACCTTGCCCTCAAGATCCGCAGCCCTAGCGGATTGATTGTCATGAAAAAGGCCCTTGATGCGGAGCCAAACATCGCGAACGGTGGCGCCGGGTTGGAGGACGGTAATCAGAACATCCTCATATATGGTAGCATAGATCCATCATAGAACGATGGAATCAAGGCGGTTACAGAGAGACTCGGGGACATCATCCGGACGGCCAGAGCCGTCGATGTGGGCCATGACATCATGACCCTTACAGGCAGTATTGAAGAGTTCCGCCCAGGTGTGGTATCGAACCTTCTTGAGGTATAGGGTTAGGGGAATTTGGTTTTTGATGTTGGTAAGTGGTAACGGATTGGGCGGAGTGGAAAGGGTTGTGGGGCTGCGGTGTGGGGTTTGGTGGCGGCGGCGGTGGGTTAGAGTTATTTGAGGGGGTCGTGGAGTCCACAGTGGAAGACATCGGAAAGGAAAAGGTAGGGCGGCAGGAAAGAGGCGTGACGGCGGAAGAGGGGGGGTGCGGCGGCGGCAGGGGTGGGCGGCGGCGGCAAGGACATGCGGCGGCGGCGGATTGCTTTGTGAAACGAAAAAAGTTTAGGATTTCACAAAAAAGTCTGATACCATGTAAGTGTTTGGATAACTGAGTCATTGCCGGATATCAGAGACCTACTCCTGTATATATATATATATGAGAAGATGAGAAGTAAGCCTTATACCCCTTAGATTAAAATAATTTTTTTTATATGGATATATAGGACATATCTAATGATAAATATATCAATGTTTTTTTAAAAAAATTATTTTTTACGCTATTTATCTAGAGGGTGATTTAAGGTTCATTTTAGGGTTTTTATGCTAATTTAAATTATCTTTTTCATTCATCATCTAAAAAAATAGCATAAAAAATAATTTTAAAAAAACATCGATATATTTATCATTAGATATGTCCCCTATATCCATATAAAAAAAATTATTTTAATCTAAAGGGTATAAGGCTTACTTCTCATCTTCTCATTTAAATGTTACTTCTCATTAGATATCTCCCCTATATATATATATATATATATATATATATATATATATATCAATGGGTAAAAATCCTGAGGGTACAATGGTCAATATACACTATATGGACAAATATAAAATAATGTCTGCTAACATTTTTTTCCCCAATTGCATTCGATATATACATGTGAATACGTTCTAGCTCTGCTTTCACATCTAGGCGAGGAAAATGTCGTGTGGTTTACACTTCTTCAGGAATCGTTTCTTACATTATCATAGATTTCTTCTCTTTGTCTTCCGGCAGTGAGAGATCATGTTAGCTTCCGCTATCCCATATTCTCATTATTCACGTACTGTTCTTAGACCTCCACATCGATCTTGGTGCTGCTTGTCCAAGGGTTGTCGGGTTTTTCGTTTAGATTGTTTATTTGGTCTTTTGTTGTATCATGACAGTCAGTCCGTCTGGTGATTTTCACCCTCTCGTTTCCCAGACAGTGATTTGTTTGGTATTTCGAGATTATGGCGCCAATCTTGTTTCTTGTGGGGAAGACTTGTGCGTGCTATGTTCGTCTTTGGTTGTGGAAAGTCTGGGTTTGGCTGCAACAAAGAGCCTTAGAATCTCGAGAGTTCGGTTGAAGGTAACAACTCGACGATGATCATTGTCTTCAAAAGTATTTGGATCTGTATTTCATACTTGGTGCTGCTTGTCCGAGGGCTTAGGTGAGTAGTGGATGAAAACTATGATTTCAAAAGCTAGTTAAATTAAAATCTTATATTTATTTCATTTAAAACTATACGATATCAAATCCACATGTTCTCAAACACTATTTATAGTGCCAACTGCCAAACATAGCCTAACAACATGAAATAAGCAAGCAAGGGCTGATTGATACACGTTGCAATCACAGGATAAACTCCACCAACTTGGATCCATTAACATGACACGCCTTCACCAACCTTCTTCCATTTATAACTTTTAGGTTTGTGGACCTTCTTCATCATTTTCATTCCCAATCATTTTTTCTACTTTAAATATGACTCTTAAACATCAACAACCTCATATCACAAACCGCCTAGTTAACTATTTAAGCTTTTAGGTTAGAAGTTGAATTCAAAATTGAAAACTAATGAGACATCCACCAGATCCGTTAGATTTAACAAGGAAGAACGTGAGACGAAAAGATTGGAAATCCCAAAGACATTATGTAAAATATGCAAAATAGTTATATACCTCGCGAAAATTACAATATCTCAGGACACCTCGTGAAATTTCCGAAAAATATACAAGAATTTAGCTAGATTGCCATTTGGCCCATTTCCTACTCAATTTGGCAGTTTCCTTGAATGCTTTTCCAAACCCTTAATTTCAACTTGCCTATCTTGTTTACCCAAATTGCACTTGTCAAATTGCAAATGTATGCACATATTTTTTTGTCGACAAGCAAAGAACTCCTCATTCACTCACAACTCATTCATTGCTCTAGTCTCTACAATATCTATATCACCAACTCACAAGTAATGGGCCATCATAAATATCTCTTATCAAATTGAGAGGGCTTAAAGATTCTTCCACAGCTGATCAAATTCACAGTTTTCACACACCCATCAATATATAAAAACCTCTCCACACCTCCTTATCTCCTAATCTCTCTCCCTTGGGAATAGCTCCTCCCTTCCATAACATGCATTGCAGACAAATTAAATCTTGGTACTCTCATATTGCTTCTCTATGAATTGATTCTTTTGCTTTTATGTGACCACCAGAGATGTTAATTTGACAGTGAGTACTCTACTGCATTTAGAGTGGTTCCATTTAATTTACAAGCTTCGCTTTAAATGCTCTCATAATCATAATAGGTCAATTCCAATTTTTTTTTAAAAAAATTCACAACAGGTTCCTAACTGGTCATAGCTTAGCTATTAAATGGAAGCAATAGTTTTGGAAATATTGTTGGTTTTTGTTAGTAATTTCTAGATCCTACATTTCTATGTCTTGTTCTTTAAAGTTATATTTTTTTTTTATCAGGTAAGTTGATATGACAAACAACGAGATGTCTGTTAATTCAAGAGGTGACGAATCGACAAACGAACTATCTGTCAACATACAAATCAACAAATGATTTTGCTTGTCTCATTAAAGTTGTAGATTTGTGATTTATCATCTAATCCATAATCTAAAATATCTAGATTTTTTTTAAAAATAATAAATAAGAGGTGACTCGTTTATTAAGTGAGATTAATCTCTGTAAGATAACACTTTGCAAAAAAGGGTCAAGAAATATATGATCAACATCGGACAAGTCTATGTGTCAAGAAATTACCTCTATGACTTATATGTCCATAAGAAATAGACATGAAATTAGATTTCTCCAATGCGCTTTGTCAGGTGATTTGACAAGTATTCACTTCTCATTTTGGTCTTGTTTATTTGGCTTTATACATAGCTAGCTTATTTAGTTTTACTTTATGTCTTTAGATTATGAATAACATAAGTTATTTCTTTCCTCTTTTTATTTTTTATCTTCTTATTATAATTTGACATCTCATGTATTTTTTTCGTTAAATTAATTTGTATTTTTTTCTAACTATTTTTTAGATGTTTCCCTTGTAATTAACATCGGTTACCTTGTTTTCTACTTTTTCTACCTCACTATTTTTATTTATAAATAAAATTAACAAGTGCTTATATTTTTTATTTCATGTACATGAAAAATAACAAAAATAATACACATTTGTAGGCTTTTTCTTAGCAAATTGATATATATTTGGATTATAGTTTGGGTAATCAGGTCTTGAATGATTATTAAACATTTATGACATTATTTAAAATCGAGGATTATTGATAAGATTTGGATCAAAAGAGATATTTAGAATGGTTGAGATATTTGGATGATTGTTGTATCCATATATAGTTTTTTATATTTTATAAGTTTTTTGTTGTTTTATCAACCTATTTATACCGAGTTACTTTCCGTTATAAAAAAAATGACTATTAAAGTCTTCATCCACTTCTTTCTGTGTCGGTTCTACATACCGTGATCTTTTCTCCTCCTTTTCCTTTGTTTGTATGTATCATTAAAGTTAGTCCATTTATCGATTATTTTGACCTCTCAATTTACCTGGTATAGGTGATGTCCAGTTTTTTAAATCTTTACCTTGTAAAAAAAATGACACCCATCATCCCTCTCATTTTCACTTCACCCCACTTATGAGTGTGGTAGGAACGACGTCCATTTGAGAAGACTTTTCTTTGGGGTGGGATTTGGCGATTTTCTACTCCTATTTAAACCTCTGCATTCCTTATTTGGGTTTCCATAAGTAGGCTCCTGCATTTCTTAGAGTGAAAACAAGAGTCTTTCTATATACTTCAAAAAGGGAGAAATTTAAAAGAAGAAGAAGAGGAAGAGGAGGTGAAATATCAAATTCCCACCCAATCCATATAGCAGAGGGAAAAAAAAGATGAGTAATTTAGTGAGTGTTTCTGCAACAAGTCCTGGTAAGGTGCCAATTTCCCACAGCCATGTGAGCAAGCCCATGGTCGTTGAGAGGAGGGTTAGGTCTATTGAGCTTGTTCTTAGGGTTCTGATTTTTGCTTTGGGTGCACTTGCTGTTTTCCTCATTGTAACTGATACCCAAGTCAAAGTCATCTTCACCATCCAGAAAAAGGCCAAATTTACTGAAATGAAGGCCCTTGTGTATGAATTCCCAGAAACCCCTCTTTTCAGGTTTCAAATTTTAGGGTTTTCAAATTTCTGATCTTGTTCCTGATTTCTTGAAATTCAGGTTCTTGGTGATAGCAAATGGGATCTTGGCCTCTTATTCACTGCTGCAAGCTGTGAGATGTGCTGTGAGTATGCTTAGAGGAAGTGTCCTCTTTCACAAGCCCTTGGCTTTGGCCATCTTTTCTGGTGATCAGGTATGGTTCTGAATCATCAATTTTATCTTGACCATTGCTTCTGGGATTGAGATTTGTCTTGAATTCACATCAATTTCTGTCATACTTTTTGCTTGAAATCGAGCTAAGGCGGTGTTTGGTAAGAGCCTTTTCCGACCGAGAATGTTCCTGATTCCAACCCAATACCTTAAAATTTGCCAAACACTACCTAAATAGTCAAAAGTGATAGTTGAGAGGAGATATGGTATTGATTATTGTCTACTGACTACTGATGATCTTCAATGCACACCACTGACAATGACCACTGGCCTCTTCTTTGGCCATTGCAATTTTCCTATATGTATCTGTTTTTGCCTATATAAAAAAAATTTCAATTTTAGTACCAAAAGGCAAAAGCTATCACTCACCAACTAAATGTCCTTTGTTTTCTCAGTCCTACCGGTCTCATTTATTGCTTGTACTGAATCTAGTGATGCATAAGCATGTGGCATACATGCACAAATGCTTTGCCTTGGAAACCAATAGCTCTTCAATGCCTTCAATTTTCTGATCTTAGTTTCCATTCATTCTTTACACGTTTCACATTTCCCCTGACCCTACTTGCAATTCTCCCTTTCTTTAATTATGGTTTAGAGCCTGTTTGGCTGAGCTTTTGAAAACAGTGTGAGAAAGATTCTTGTGACTTTCAAGAAAACAGCTTTGTAAAATGCTATAGATCATAATTTCATTAGCAATCTCAAGCTAGATCTCAATCTTAAGTTGAGATTGAGACTGTAGCTAGAATGGTTAAAAAAACTCATTATCAGCAAATCAGTAATAAACTCATTAGCAATTAGCACATTGAGCCAAGAAGACTCTTTTAAGGGCTCGTTTGGTATAAGATCGTGTAGGGTAAACGGAATGGAAACAAATTTGTATGGGAAAATATATTGTATATAAGTTTTGCGAGTTTAGATGAGAGAAGAATGCTATTTTTTTTATGAAAAATAAGATAGGAGGAGTAATGATTGAACGGGGGAAACAAGACCAATTTTGTACAAATGTTGAGAGAAGAGGGTAATGTTTAAATTTTTTTAACAATGTATCTTAAATTATAAGTGGACTATGTTCATTTTGTTTCCCGTTGCTTCTCCAAAATTTAAACCAAACAAGCCCTAAGTTTGTTATTTGCTTACTTGATGAAAAAACTATTTGGATTATGGGATAGATTTCGTGCGAGGAACATCTGATGTTGTACAAAGGATGAGTTTCAAGTTCTATTATCTAAATATTTGGAATTTGCTGTTGGTTTGTGTCTTGGATACGACTATGTTAACTGAATTGACATTCCCTCTTTAACTGTATTGAATCTTGCTATGGAGAAGTATGAACACCTTGACTTCTCTAAGGAGTTTAGATCTCATCAAACGGGTTTGATGCTCAGTATTGATGAGAACAAGATTTTTCTTGTCAAAAGAATGATCTAAATTTCTTGAATTAGACGAACTGGCGTAAGAGCTGCAAACTTATTCTGTGGGCAGGTGATGGCATACTTGAGCTTGGCAGCAGTGGGAGCGGCGCTCCAATCGTCAGCCATAGCGAAGATGGGGCAGTCAGAGCTGCAGTGGATGAAAGTATGCGACATGTTCGAGAAGTACTGCAACCAATCCGCAGCAGGCATTGCGAGTGCGGTAATAGCCAGCTTATGCACCGCCATAACTTCTTCCATCTCTGCTTATAGCCTCTTCCGGCTTTTCGGAGGCAACAAGGGCAAGAGCAATGGGTCCTGGTGAAGACCCTGAATGAGAAGCAGCCCAGAATCCCACTGCAACCGAACCCATCTCTCGTGTAGTTAGAATGATGATGAGGCGGAAACCGTTAGGTGTGCTTATTACTTTAAATTGACAAGTATTGCTAATGAAATTCGCAAGAAAATGAAAGCTTATATCGATTCCGAAAGTAGTATTGAAGAATAGGTTTGGCCTACATTACACTGGTGAATTTGAATGTAATATGCCGTTGCATTGTATTGTTTCTTGTTGATGATCATTTTGTTAGTTGTTTCATTCGTCCCATTTCTGAAAGGGTATTGCAATCAAAACATATGAACAAATTTGGTTTTGATTCAAATTGGTATTTTAGGATAGAGAGTGACAATCTAAGCATTTAATGGCAAACAAAAAAGGATGAAATCTTGAATATTTAATGATGATCATCAAATGCGGAGGAAAATCGAAAATTTACCAAAAATTGCAGATTGCAGTTGAAATTGCCTAAAATTGGGATTTGGGTGTGATGAACTGATGACAATGAATTTCTCCATCCCCACTGCTACTGCTGGTTGCTGAATTTTGCTTCGTCTTCAAAACTTACTTTCGTCCTTTCTCTCTCTCGCTCTCGATCGTTGCAGTTCAATTCAACTTGTCTTCGAAACATGGTAAGATGAATTTTTCGAAATTTGTTCATTGCAACTTATGAAGCTCCGTTTCTTCATCTCTTGCTGCTGTATCTGCGTTTCGAAGTTCCAATTCCGGTCCTTTTAACCACCGCAGTGACTCAATTCGAAAATTCCAGTGTGCTTTATGTCAATTCATTACTGTATCATACGCAATTTGAAGTTTCTGATTTCAATTTTAGCTTAGGGTTTACTTCGAGGTTGGAGTTTGATCCTCTTCGTTTAAGTTGAATTCAGTGAATCTGATTGTGTATTTTACAATTCCGATTGAAATTTGAATGGAATCGATGACAGACAACCTCCAAGCGCTTGGCGGAGAGGAAAGTAGCCAAGTTCCAGAAGAACATCACAAAGAGGGGATTAGTTTCAGAAACCTCTT
Source organism: Persicaria maculosa (assembly GCA_963922045.1). Classification (NCBI taxonomy): domain Eukaryota; kingdom Viridiplantae; phylum Streptophyta; class Magnoliopsida; order Caryophyllales; family Polygonaceae; genus Persicaria; species Persicaria maculosa. Next base: position 75,854,201 of record OY998256.1, on the reverse strand, counting down.
CAAAGAAGGGATATGATTATCCCGTCGGACCAATCCTCCTCGGATTCTTCGTCTTCGTCGTCATCGGATCATGTACATTCTTTCTCTTCAATCCATAACTTCAATTTCTTCAACTGATATGATAATCTTGATCACAATTAAATTGGATTTTCATCTTCATTCTTTGCAGCCCTCTTTCAGATCATCAGAACTGCTTCTAATCGCGGAATGATTTAGGTTTTCGGCTTTGTTCATCTTATCAGTAACAGATTGTAGTGAACCTTTCTGAAATAAAATCTTCATTTTATGCTATTTTCATTATAAAGATACACATTTTTATGGAAAGAAGATGCAACAGATACAAGTGCAGGAAATTATTGATGTAAAAATGGAGTTCATCCTCAAAGGGAACAAAAACCGGACAACATTCAGAAAGGATATGTTTTCGCTTATTACTTCCGGTGAACATATTTGCTCTCAGCTGATCTGCACGGTGCACGGGTACCGCTCCTCCCTGGCTTTGTCTTTTGGTAATAATCGGAACTTCTAGACACCTTCCTGCTTATAGGTTCGATTCCAAAATCCAGCCCCTGTGCTCTTGTTCTGGTCTTCATGAATGATTCATTGTCGTCTTCTTGGGAATCATATCCAACCCCTTCGAATCCCTGCAATGTCCGAAGATGAAATTCATAATCCCTGGTGTACTTTGTGGTACGAAGTCACTCAGGAATGTCGGATTTGATACCTTGGTTTTCTCCTTGATGGAATAGGGTGTCAAGCAAGGGTTGATATCCTTGAGAAACATGTCGTCTGGACTTCCCGGCGTTGCAGGGTCACATGAACTGAAATCCTGCATCGAAACCAAATCCGATTTAACCAAACATATCAATGGGATTCTGCAATGTGTTTCTGGATGAATGGCCTTACAGGAGATAGCAAGGCGTCGTCGTAGTCATAAGCTAGCGTCCTTGGCGAGCTGAAGCTGCCCCCTTGACTCCACACTGTCGGCGAATACTTGTCTGCCTTCACCTGCCATTGCACCAGCATTGACTCAACAATTTGATCCACCATTAACCAATCCGAAGCAAACCGAGGATAGAAATTCACCTGAGCTAGGTCTTCGGAGAGGAACTGAAGCTGGCCGGTGAGTGAAGTGATCTGCCTTTGGAGGTTCGGGATCACCTGCCTCGCTTGCTTCAGCTCCGAGCCTTGCTCCTCGAGGAGGTCTTGGAGCTGAGAGTTCATCTCGTCCGGGAAAAGTATCGCGCTCTTCAATGCCTTGATCTCCTCCCTTTGCTTCAGACACAAATCCTTCAGCTTGTCCACCTTCAAATCAATTCCACACATTGATCAGATCCATTCATTCAATTGAGTTCTTATTTGAACAAAATCAAGACTGAAAGTATGAAAGTCTGAAACCCTAGCCAAGTTACCTCCTTGCAGCGGTCATCGAGCGAGGCCTTGAGCTCGGAAATCTGAATCTCCTGCTCCTTATTCAAGCCGAGCAGCTCCCGCTCGCTCCGCAAAACCATACCCAAAGTCCTCGTGTTCGTGTTCGCCTTGACATCGGTCAACGCCGCCTTGGCCTTCTTCTCGCCGGACTTCCCAAACAACTTCTTAGGCAAAGCGGCGAGGGCTCCGCCCTTACGGGCCGACTTCTTCAGATCCTCGGCGATGAAGTCAGCCGGGACGATCAGAGGGGCGGCGGTGCGGTCTCTGGAGCTTGGCTTCTTCTCCATGAACTTCTTCATCATGGAGGTGAAGTTGGATTGCTCAGGCCTGGGCTTCGCCTTGACGATGTCACTGGATTTGGTCCTGGAGAGTGAATTGGAGGCCAATTTGGGGATTGATGGGGAGGTGAGGTCGGCTGAGGAGGAAGGCGAGGCCTGGGAGTTGAAGGAGCTGTAGCGGGAGGAGGGTTTGGCCATGGCCGCCATTGATGAGGAAGGAGAGTGAATTTGGGGGTTTCAGATACAGAAAACGATTTGGGAATTTGGATTTTGGAGGATTTGAGAGGTGGGTGTGTCAATGTCGTGTGTGATTGTTTAGATTCAAATTTTTTTAGGGCGGGATTTATTTAATGATTAAAGATTTTATTTTATGCAGAAATAAATAAAGAAATGTGAAAAAGATTTGAATTTTGAGGTGGGCACTGTTCAGGTTTCTGGCAATGTTTGGTCTGGAAGGGGAAAAAAAATTCTGACTTTTTTGGGGGTTTGTGGGCCCTTTTGGGAAAAAGGAAAAATAAATCTGATTTTGAGGAGTGAGTAATGAGTGTTTGTCGATGACTTTTGCCATTTTTTGCGTTTCTTTTGCCCATCAAAAGGTGATATTTACCTCACACTTACACAGTTATAAAGGGTTGCAATTTAGAAACCTGCATATTTTTTTTTTTTAGATGAGAGAGCAAACAATTTTGCTTCATTTAAATTTGTATATCAAACATTTGTTTTTTCTGAAAATTTCACGAGGGACCCTAATGTAAAGCGTAATTCATGCAGTGTACAATTATTTGATATATTTCACGCAGTGTACAATTGTTTGATATATTTCATCTCATCCTAGCTCGGAACTCCGTTCGCTACCTTAGGCGGTTAGACCTATCAAACTGACAAGAATTATGTATACTTTTTTCAAATTTTAAAGTTTTTTTTTTAAATACTACAATAATTTTTTGTTGTTTTGTATAATTTACTAAGCACTCTAAAACATTTAAATGGTTGTGGTTAATTGTTCAAAAATAAAAAACCAAAATTGGGTGGTTGTGTGAAAATAATACTCCCTCCATTTGGAAATATAAGACATTTGACTTTTATACACATAGTTTAAGGAGCTAAACACTATATAAAATATGAATTTTTTTAATTAATATTTTTTACATTCTAATACTTATTAATAATAAGTATTATAATGTAAAAAAGTTAATTAAAAAAATAAATATTTTGTATAGTTTTTAGCTCCTTAAATTACGTGCTCAAAAGTCAAAATGTCTTATATTAAAAATATGAGGGAGTATATTTTTATGACTATCTTATGATTTTACCTAAATTTTAAAAGATTTTTAACCAATTTGGTTAACATAAGAAATTTGTCCAAATCTCATGGCTACCCTACGGAATTGGTAGAAACCTCATAGTTACCATGCGAAAAAAATGTCAAATCTCGTGGCTACCAGCGAAATATATCGGTAATAAAATTATATACTCGGTATATATCATACACCTTATAATGGTATGAAGTTTCAAATGAATAGTAACTTCCCATTTGTAATTTTTAATTGTTTTTTTGGGTGAAAAATACCTATTTTGCCCTCATAAATTATACTCCCTTCGTTAGGCAAAACTTGTCATTTGAACTCTCTACACAATTTTTAATAAAGCTAATAATTACACTCCCTTTTTACTAATTTACCCTCATTTATTACTCTACTTTTTACTTTATCAAAATCTACAACTCACAACACATCAATCAAAATCAAGGGCATTTTAGTAAAGTAGTAGCAAAAATATCTAAAATGACAAGTTTTTTCCGAACAAAAACAAAACTCTAAAACGACAAGTTTTGCCGAACGGAGGGAGTACTGTATTATCATCTTATACTCCGTATTAACTATGTCCTTTTAAGTAATTTTCATCTTTTTTATAAAATGTCTTTTTTTTACCCTTAAAAGTTTGAATTTAAAAATATTAATTTTTTTTATTTCAATGTCTTTTTATGTCTTTTCAAAATTATGACTTTAATGGCCCTTTTTCAAACCTAAATGTTAGCACAAACAATAAAGTCACAGCTATACAGTTAAGTTGCATTAATATGGATTGATTTTATGTGAGCCATTTATGTGAGCTAGGAGGGACTCAACTCAAAGGCAAAGCCACAAATTATGGAGGCCAAAGATCAAGGGATCATTGATAATTGCAAAATCGATCAAGGCATTGTAGAGGATCCAAAGGATATTCAGATTCAATCCGAGTCATCAGAGGTAAATTCCTATTCTCTAAAGGATGGGGTTGTTGAAGTTCCGACTTCCCTCCAAAGAATTGATTGAATTGGTTACTCTTGATTTATTTATTTTTTGGTGAAGTGGTTACGCTCTTGATTGAATAAACATGAGATTAATTAATTAATACTCCGTATATATGGTAATTAATCACCTCTCCCTCTGTGTCTGAATCCCCAGTTTCTGCTCCCCTTGGGCAAAAATTGAAACCAAAATTGAACATGGAATGAGAAAACCCTTCCTTTTTGTCGATCAAACCGAAGCAACCCTACCCAGTAGCCGCACCAAGTCTTTTATTAAACATGGATGAAAATTTAAAAGGTGAAGCAGATAATTTGAAGGGTGAATTAATCAACTTCCATGGGAAGGTGTGAAGAATTTAATTTTGCCGTTCATCAATCTTTCTCTAAATATACAGATTTTTTTTCTCTTTCCTTGCCTTTCTCTATTTTGTAAATTGGTTTCCAGGAGCTGTTGGGGTAAAAAAACACCACTTTTCTCTAAAATTTCCAATTTCCTCTATTATACAGCAACTATTGGGGTTGCTCTTAGAGGTCGATCTTAGTGTTAAGATGGCTGATCCTACTCCGGCAGATGGATACGGCTTCACGATCGGAAGAAAGTCACAGGAACGGAACGAATCAGGGAACGGAAGGCGGTCTCCTCCGTCAACTAATGATATCTCCATCAAACCATCAACGGAGCCACCGGAGACGGTTAACAATTCCAAGGTTTGTAATTTATATATTCCGGCGGCCTCCATTGTGTTGTCAATAATTAAACTTGCTTTATCGTTTGGTTAATTTCTCGAAAATCATCTTACTGCAGGGTGTTTGTTGCTTTCTATAGAGTATACGAGGGACATGAGGGTATTTTGGTAATTCGACATTAGGCAGTTGGTTAGCTGGTTGTTAGCTTATAAAAGCTTCTTCAGCTCTTCATTGTCGTCGCTTCTTGATGTAACAGAATTGATTTGGTCCCTTTCTCTCACAGTGAAATCTACTACAATTTGTTCATCTTTCTCGTTCGATCTCGATTTCTGATTATCCATTATCTTCAAACTTTCCATGGTGTGGAAACTGATCGATCGACCACAATTACGACCTACTTACAACGCACACAAAGGTGTTTACCAAATTAAGCTGATATTTACCTCACACTTACAAAGCTACAAAGTTATAAGGGTAACAATTTAGAACCTTGCAATTTTTTTTTTATTTTAGATGAGAGAACAAACCATTTTGCTTTTTTTATACAGTAACACACACTCTCTCTCTCTCTCTCTTAAATCTCCGCCATAAAGACATTTTTTTAGTGATTTGTATCCTTGCCTATATAAAAATTTAAGTACGGAGTATTCTATAGTGATAAGAAATAAAAAAGAGCTCATTTTCTATTCTGTCAACCTTATCCTCAGTTCCGTCACACTTTAACACGTTATAGCATGAATTGCTTCAATGAGAAAAAAGTGGATATAAACTAATCTTATATCCTTAAATTGAACCTAACAGAGTTCAAGGTTCAAGGTTCCTTCGATCTTATATATGTCGTGTATGCGTTTGTTGCGTTGATTTCGGATTTGGACTTGATTTCGGATGCTATTTATTTGTCCTTTTTTATGGCTCTAATTTGAGATTTGCTTTGTCTGTATATGGATTAATTGTCGATAATATATGCTGATATACAAGCAAACGAGTTCAAGTAGTGAATGTTCGATCAAGCTCAGTAGTTTGTAAATGAGCTTGAGCTCGAGCTCCATATGGAAAGGAGCCCAAGCAGGTGCTCGAGCTCGAGCTCGTTTATATATACTCGAGTCCAGCTCGAACTCGTCGAGTGAGTGTAGCGAGCTAGTGGACCAGATCTGCAAGCGAGAGTAGCTGTACGTCGTGGCGTCGACTGAGCGTGGAGGCAGTGAGAGCCAAGGGGACTAGATCTAAAAGATTGTCGGTAGCTTGATGGTTGGAGGCTGGAGCTTGGAGGCAACTCTGAATTGTGCAAGGCATTTGAGTGAGGGTAGGGTAATTAGGTAGAAATAAAACCTAGGGGTAAAAATGTAATTACACTTTAAAACGAGCCAGCTCGAGCCCGGATCCTCTAGTCCACTCCAATGGTCCATCCGGTGTATCAACATTTTAATATAATACAACTTTAATTATCTATATTTTTAAAACATGATTCTTCATAATAAAATTTTATAAACATATTAATATAAGGATATATATATATATATATATATATATATATATATATATATATATATATATGGAATCTAAAAATATGATTAATTTTTTTTAATGTTTATTTATACTTGAAATATTTTTGTGATACACCATAGACGCCACCGAAGTAGACTAGAGGAACTGGATTGATGTATTCTACATGTCCGTCAAAACCCGTAGAAATTTCTTATTTTCATAAGTTGGAGGTCGATCGAGATTCGAGCCTCCGACTTAAGCTTTTGTGGGTGGTATAATTTAAGCTTTTGTGTTAGGAGTGATCTTGACTTTATAACCAAAAATAAAATAAAAATCTACGAATTTCTTGGAATTTCACAATTTATAAAGTGTGATGCAACATAAACCACAAAGTTGGGCCGGTGGATCACTGGATCATCCTTCCGAACATATAAGAAGATTTTACGTATTGGATATGTAAAGGATGTCACATCAATAAATAATGATGCCCGGGCCCACGAATATCCATTCGACGAATCTAAAGACTCAATTCTAAAATAAGCATTCAAAATTCCAATTTTTCTTCTTACTATATATAGTTACTAGTTCTTTTTTTTAATAATATTTTCGATCAAGTTTGGTATATTAAACAAAATATTCGACACATCAATTTTCTACTAACATATTGCACATGATTTTTATCATGTTGTTCTTTAAATTTTCTTTTCTTGAGATTATCGATACTTCAAATTTGGCGAGGAATAGTAAATCAACCTCTTCCACGCTTCTCCTAACATCCGTCCTGATCGAGGTAAAGAAAAGAAACCTTATACTGTTTTACTTAAGAAATTTGAGTTTGGATCCTCTATGATACTTTATCTATTACACATCATGTTGCACCTTTTAAATTGGTCTAAATTATAAAATGATTTGATAAAGATACCTTAAGTTTAAATGTATAAACCCTATATAGCTAAAGAATAAAAAAATGATATTTAGTGTGTGTGTGTTTTATAATGTCTTAGACACTTAATTAGAAAAATGTACCCTATGTTTAAGTATGAACCCTAAGAGGTCAAAACATTAAACTCATCAAATCACAGTGATTAAATACTTAGTTGCAATGATTAAACCCGTCAAATCACAATCGAAACCTTCTATTTCACTTGAATAACACCAATATCGTATGATGAAATTTTATCAATAATTTATAATATTCAATTTCACAAATTTCATCAATGGAGTAAACTATTCATTACTATCTAAATATTTTACACAACAGAAATATATTGGAACCCTTGTCAAACTTCAGGCTTAAATATATGATAGGTTGAGCATCGAATATTTTTTTCCTTATTGTATTTAATATTGAAAATCAATTTTCATAACCATAATAAATTTCAAACCATGGTTGTGAGATGGACTGCAGAAAATGAATGATTTATGTTTTTTTACTTGTTTTAAGGTCGTGTGTATTTTAATCAGAACTCAATTACTTCACATTTCCCTATAATAGACTATTTTTTTTAGATATTTTTTTTAATATTTTTGGTACTTGTTATTCCTATTGCATTTAATATCGGAACCTAATTTTCATTGTCATAATAGATTTCACACCATGCCCGTGAATAAGACGGAATAAAATGAATGATTTATATTTTACTTGTTTTAAGGCAATGTGTATTTCATGGGAGTCCAATTATTCCAAATGGCATACAATATACGATTTGTTTTTAGATGTTTTTGCGTTTTGATTTATTTATTCTTATTTTATTTAGTATTGTAACCTTATTTTACGGAATGAGATCCTCTCATAATAGGAGATCTCCTTATATCCTCCTAATAAAAATCAATAGTCTAGATTTTCTTTATTAACTAACCCATTAATTGTAAAAACAATAAGAAAAAACCAACAAACCCTGCTACTTGCCTACTTCTCCGCCTTACCCACCACCACCAGCATAACCCTAACCTCTTCACCACCTCCATTGATAGGGCAGCCTAAACACCACCGTACCACCATATTCCCAACCTGCTCACCACCTCCATGCCTCCATTGACGACTGAATACCCCGGAGACACTTGAGGACTTGCGGGAGCATGACTCGATCAGACAAAGGTTCGAGACTTTGAGCTCCTCACGCACACTACTTAGGTTCCCTTTCAATGTTACTATGAAGTCTGGAGAATTTAGAATCGAAAGCGAGCCTAATTTACCAATTCAATCTATTTAATTACAACAACTTGTAATCCAAAATTGATCCAACCCAGAATAAAAAAGGTTTAAGCTTTTCCAAATGCCATCGGAAGTCAAGACAATTGGAAGAAAAAAATGCCAAATGCCGTCGAGTTCTCCAAACCCGCACCATCAGTAGAAGGCGGAGGAGGAAAGTTAGGGGTATGCAGAAAAACCCGACACGACTGACACGACACGAAAACACGACACGGAAAAACACGAAACCGAAAAGACACGACACGATAATGACACGAACCGCTAAAACACGACATTAAACAGTTCGGATACGATTCGGGCATATCCCCTTGTCGGATACCCGACACGAACCGTTTAATTTTTTTAAATTTATAGGTTCGGTAATATAGTACTAATATATATACAATCCTTAGAATATCATTAAAGTCTGCTAGCCTAGTTGGTATTGAACTTAAGCGTGTTAGCAACCCATCTCAAGTTCGAGTCCTAATGCTGTCTATTTTCTCCACTTTTTATTTTTTAAGCCCAAATCGATTTCCCTTTTAAATTTTTAAGCCCAAACTGATTTTAGGCCCAAATTAAACAAAGTTTTACAAGGCCCTAAACTATATGCCGATTAAACAAAACCCTAATCTCTCACAGCCAACTGTTCTTCTCTTGTAAACTCAATTGAGCGATAGTTCTCCTGTTCTTCTAGATCTCTTCTTCCATTATCTTCTCCAGTTCTCCTGTGCTTCCAATCACCATGGAAGCAGCGATGGCGTCGGAATCCAAGAAGGAATATCTAGTCTCCCTGGAAGCAACAATCGCCCTTATTCACAAACTAAACAATCGTCCTTCTTCTATTCTATTCTCTTCCATGGCGGATGAAGCAGTGATCACCTTTATTCTTCTCAGTATCTGAGGCTGCTGATTCCGAAGCAGAGATGGACAGATTCAGTAAATTAGCATTCAGCAACACAGAATTGCTCGTAATATCTTGCAATTTGTCCTTAGATGGAATCTGGTCGGTTCTTTCAACCAGAGATTGTTGCAGAGACCTAACCACATTTCCAGATCTAGTAACCAATTTCTTCCTATCACTGCCTAAATCCAAACTCTTACTCAGCGGCTTTTCGGTACTTACCAGTCTTGATTTCGCCGATCTGGCATTTTCTGAGTGTTCTCCGTTTCTCAGAGTCATCACCGCCGACGCTGATTTTTGGGAATTCAGCGGTGAAGCTGGCTTCGTCTTGCCGATCGGCGTCAATATCGACTCCCCTTGGAAGGAGGCAGAAAAACTTTGCTTGGAAGCTGACATCAACGCCTTGGCCGCCGCGGACATCACCCATCCCTCCCTCGGACCCCTCAATCCTTCAATTCCAGAGGCATGCTCTTTTTTAGAGCGAGTGCGTCGAGCAACCGGTTCCGAGGCCGCCGACGAACCCACACCGGCCTGGAACCCCTCGGTGGCGGCGCCATCCCCCTGGTCTGACCGAGAACCCAACTTCGCAACCGACTTGAAAAGCGCCGAGCGGAGATCCCGTTCTAGTTTCTCTTTTTCTTCGAACTCCAATCCAGATCTGGCTCCACTGTTTCTACCATTCTTCTTCGACATAACGGGACTGCCGTCGAACGACCACAGGGCCGGTGAATCGGGCGGCACACAACAACGCGCAGGGTACGGAAGAAACGCCCAAACAATCACCCAAAAGAGAGAGTTTTTGATGCAGGAGCATTTTTATCTTTAGTTAGGATATGTATCTTTTAATTAGGATTATCTATTTTATAGGTTTTTTTAAGATAAATTAGGAATTTATCTATTTATTTCATATATTTTTATTGATAGGATTTTATTTTGCCTTAGGGCCCAAGTTGAGAACTAGGGTTTTCTTAGGGGTATTCCCTATATAAACTCGTTGTAGTCTTTATTTTCATTGAATCTGAATGATGAATTTTTAGAGAGTTTCTCTTTTATCCCCTTGGTGGATTCCAAGACCCCTTTCTGGTGGATTCCAGACCTATCCTGTAGGGTTTCGACGCTTGCGAACCCTTTATCCGTGAGAACCCGCGCTAGCGTGTTTCTCGAAACTTCCGTCTACGTCAATTGGTATCAGAGCAGGATTCTCCTGTCTGTTTTCAACTTAATTGGAGCACGATGGGAGATCAACATCTGACCTGGGCGGATCTTCATCAAGAGATGATCATGGATTGCCATGGTCTTCGAGGATCTGACTGATCAGTTGAAGATGGTGTTCAGCATCAGCAACGGAGGCGACTTTGGCAGCCAAGAATAGCCGATGGGATCCAACATCTAGAAGATAACTCGGGGTCGAGTTCTTGAGAGGTGGGAGAGACTGATGCAGGAGCATTTTTATCTTTAGTTAGGATATTTATCTTTTAATTAGGATTATCTATTTTATAGGTTTTTTTAAAATAAATTAGGAATTTATCTATTTATTTCATATATTTTTATTGATAGGATTTTATTTTGCCTTAGGGCCCAAGTTGAGAACTAGGGTTTTCTTAGGGGTATTCCCTATATAAACTCATTGTAGTCTTTATTTTCAATGAATCTGAATGATGAATTTTTAGAGAGTTTCTCTTTTATCCCCTTGGTGAATTCCAATACCCCTTTCTGGTGGATTCCAGACCTATCCTGTAGGGTTTCGACGCTTGCGAACCCTTTATCCGTGAGAACCCGCGCTAGCGTGTTTCTCGAAACTTCCGTCTGCGTCAGTTTTGATACGCCCAATTTCAGTTTTTGGTATTGGCAAGCAATAGAACATGGAAGAAAGTGAGAACGTGGGGGAGAAAGTGAAAACTGTATTTCTTACCTTTACTCAGAGAATGACACGTGGCTCATTCTTTTACAAAGACTCTGCTTCTAAAATAATAAATATAAGGGGTGGATACACACAACTGCTCCGATAATTTTAGAAATGACGGACGGATGGACCATCATGAATATAAAAGAAAATTAACTACGTGAAATCAAAAAATGAAAGAGATAAAGATCCAGATATCTATCAAACCGACTCATGTGGAAGTTGTAGAAACCCCATATATGAATTGCGAGTAACAAAAATAAAGAAAAGTCAATAGACTATTATAAGGAAATGCGAGCAGAACTTACCAATAGATAAAAGGGGCAGTTGGCCATATTTTTTGCCCATATTAGGAAATTGTCCCACATCCTCTCCATATTAGTAAAATGTCCATCAATTTTCTGACACTGCTGAAACGAACTTGCTGAAATTATTCCCAGTTTTTTTTTTGAGTTTTTTTTTTCGCAAAACTGCTGAAACCCCTGTGCCACCCTCTGTTTCAGCAGTTTTTTTTTCGCGTTTCCAGAGTTGCTAAAACCCCCGTGCCACCCTCTGTTTCAGCAATTTTTTTCTTTTCGCGTTACTGCTTTTTTTCATGTTGCCGATTTCAGCACTGTTTTTTTTTCGCGTTACTGTTTTTTTTTCACGTTGCCGAAACCGGGGTTGCTGAAATTGTTGCTGAAACCGTGTTACGAGATATAAAATTTAGCCTATGCGGGATTCGAAGCCACGTATTTGCGCATAGCACATTGCTCTACCGTTGAGCTAAGAGCCTAAGAGGCTTTTAAAGGAGATTTAAAGCAAGTTCAACAACAAAAATTTCAACAAATTCTCGTTTTAAAGCAAGTTCAGCAACAAAAATTTCAGCAAAAGGAGGGACCAAATTAAGAGTCATCACCAAAAGAGTAAAAATATTCCTCTCACGAGTCTAACTCCAAATTTCTTTCGCGTTTCCAGAGTTGCTGAAACCCCGATTTCAGCACTGTTGTTTATATTGAACCCCCGGTTTCAGCAACGTTGTTGATGTCAAAACTCCGGTTTCAGCAACGTTGTCGATGCTGAAACCCTAGTTTCATCAACTTTGTTGATGCTAAAACTCTGATTTCAGCAACGTTGTTGTTGCTGAAATGGTTATTGCTGACATTACTGAAAATGTTATACATATAAGCTACTGGAATGCTGAAATACTGAAATGTTGAAAGGCTGAAATGCTGTCATATATGCTTGTAAGATATAGTAGCTCATAGAATTTTATAAGAATCAATTTCAGCGAGGCAAAATTTTTTTTTCTGAAATTGTCAATATCAAAACTCTCAACAAAGCAAACTCAATCAAAGTAGCAAACTAACCAATTCACATAAAAATATCAAACAATAGCAAACTAACCAATTCACATAAAGGGTGATATTTACCTCAAACTAACACAGTTATAAAGGGTTGCAATTTAGAACCCTGCATATTTTTTTTTTAGATGAGAGAGCAAACAATTTTGCTTCTTTTAAATTTGCTTACCAAACATTTGTTTATTTCTGAAAATTTCACGAGGGACCCAGATGTAAGGCGTAATTCACGCAGTGTACAATTGTTTTATATATTTCACGCAGTGTACAATTGTTTGATATATTTCATCTTATCCTAGCTCAGAACTCCGTTCGTTACCTTAGACGGTTAGACCTATCAAACTGACGAGGATTATGTATACTTTTTCCAAATTTTAAAGTTTTTTTTTAAAATACTACAATAATTTTTTGTTGTTTTGTATAATTTACTAAGCACTATAAAACATTTAAATGGTTGTGGTTAATTTTTTTTAAAATAAAAAACCAAAATTGGGTTGCTTGTGTGAAAATAATATATTTTTATGATCATCTTGTGATTTTACCTATATTTTAAAAGATTTTTAAATATAAGAAATTTGTTCAAATTTCATGGCTACTCTATGGAATTGGTAGAAATCTCATTGAGAAACTCTTAAAAAGTTTGGGCATCATGCGAAAAGAATGTCGAACCTCGTGGTTACCAAGCGAAATATCGGTAATAAAATTATATACACGGTATATCTTTAATAAATAAAAACGAAGGAAATTGACTTTAATGGCCATTTTCTAAACCTAAATGTTAGCATAAACAATATACACGGTATATCTTTAATAAATAAAGTCAGAGCTATACAGTATTACAGTTAAGTTGCATTAAGAGCACCTGCATTGGGTTTTTTTAACCCAGAATTTAAGAAACCTAATAATAAAATAATGGGAGAGAGATAAAACAACTTAAGCAACGATTTGACGGGTTGCTAAACAAGCAACCCTTAAAAATCGGGAGAGAGAAAAAAAACACAAGGGAGTGGGTTATCCGGGAGAGAGAATGTGAGAGAAAAAGATATAGCCGGGTCCCAATAAAATAAATAAATGGGGTTTTTAAGGGTTGTAGGGATGTGGGTGAAAATTTATATTGGGTTGTTTAAGGAAAGAGAAATATAAAAAGTTGAGTTAAGGAACCCGATTGATTTTATGTGAGCTATTCAAGTGAGGCAGGGACTCAACTCAAAGCCACAAATTATGGAGGCCAAAGATCAACGGATCATTGATAGTTGCAAAAATCGATCAAGGAATCGTAGAGGACCCAAAGGAAATTCAGGTTCGATCCGAGTCACCAGAGGTAATAAAATTCCTATTCTCTAAAAGGATTGGGTTGTTGAAGTTCCCTCCAAAGAATTGATTGAATTGGTTACTCTTGAATTTTTTTTTTTTTTTTGGTGAATCACCTCTCCCTGTGTGTTTGAATCCCCGTTTCTGCTCCCCGGAAGACCAATTGTTCTCATAAGATGGTTGATCCTAGTCCGGCAAATGGATACAAGTCGAGAGGAGAGCCACAGGAAGGGAGCGAATCAGGGAACGGAAGGCGGTCGATTCCGTCGACTAATGATATCTCCATCAAATCATCAACGGAGCCACCGGAGACGGTTAACAATTCCAAGGTTTGTAATTTATATACTCCGGGGGTGGCCTCCATTGTGTTGTCAATAATTACGAGAAATATTAAAAATAAAATATTTTAGATCAGATATAGTATATAATTACAAGCACTAGAATTTATGAACAACGTCTTTAATTTTAAAATTTTAAAATTATTCGAAATTATAAAATCATGATTTTTAAAATTTTAAAAAGAAAAAATTGACAAACCCAAAATCGACCCGAAACCCGGTCAAACCCAGGTTTAAGTCAACCTGTATATACCCAGTGTCGGACCTGAGATTTGAAAGGCCCGAGGCCAGATATAAAAATGGGTCCTCTACTATTTTTTGTTGGAAAATTTTCTTTATCATTTCGTTCCTCTATTTTATTTAACTATTTTTATATATAAAAAAGCTCAATATGAGTGGTTTTAATTTTTTTTTTATTTGTGATTTTGAGCAATTATTTTCTTAGAAAGGGTTTGTGAGAATCTAAATTTTTTGTTTAAAATGTGAAGTTGCAAAAGATAAAAGGAAATAAAATATTATTTATTTTCATAACCATGTATAATGGATAATTTCTATTTTATTTGTAGTTTTTAGTGATTATTAAATGAAATTTTAAAGGAAAAATACAACCAAATTAATAGGTAACAAGGATAATTGAATCATGGACTAATTATGAGAAAAAAATGAGATTTTTAATCAATACACTATAATGACTTTAGTTAAACTTACTAATAAAAAAATACATATACTTAAAAAATATAAAAATGGGCCCCTTATAAATTTTGGGCCCGAGGCGGAGGCCAGTTTCGCCCCCCCTCAGGTCCGGCCTTGGATATACCCGGAACCCGTTTTACCAGAGAGCCGAAGTGACCCAACCAGAACCCGACCCGAATGATCTATTTGACAGGTTTAATTGTAATACTTGAAAAATCAAGCACCAGAGATAAGTATAAGTGTATAACTGTCTTTTTACTAAATATGAAACATTAAATAATAGGAGTATAATTGTCTTTTCATATTAAATTAAGTGAAGTTTAACAAGAAAAGGGTATGGGTGGTTAGTTGCAACCAACCTATATTTAACGAGTGGTTATTTGATAATTTTTGAATAAGGGGTGGTTATTTGCAAACAACAATGAATAAAGGGTGGTTTTATGTATTTTTGCCTTTTTTAGAAAATTTCACGAGGGACCCTGATATAAGGCGTAATTTACGCAGTGTACAATTGTTTGATATATTTCACGCAGTGTACAATTGTTTGATATATTTCATCTCATCCTAGCTCGGAACTCCGTTCGCTACCTTAGACGGTTAGACCTATCAAACTAACAAGGATTATGTATACTTTTTCCAAATTTTAAAGTTTTTTTTTAAATACTACAATAATTTTTTGTTGTTTTGTATAATTTACTAAGCACTATAAAACATTTAAATGGTTGTGGTTAATTTTTCAAAAATAAAAAACCAAAATTGGGTGGTTGTGTGAAAATAATACTCCGTATATTTTTATGATTATCTTATGATTTTACCTAAATTTTAAAAGATTTTTAACCAATTTGGTTAACATAGGAAATTTGTCCAAATCTCATGGCTACCCTACGGAATTGGTAGAAACCTCGTAGTTACCATGCGAAAAAAATGTCAAATCTCGTGGCTACCAGCGAAATATATCGGTAATAAAATTATATACTCAGTATATATTATACACCTTATAATGGTATGAAGTTTCAAATCAATAGTAACTTCCCATTTGTAATTTTAATTGTTTTTTTGGGTGAAAAATACCTATTTTGCCCTCATAAATTATATTATCATCTTATATTAACTATGTCCTTTTAAGTAATTTTCATCTTTTTTATAAAATGTCTTTTTTACCCTTAGAAGTTTGAATTTAAAAATATTAATTTTTTCGGAAATTTCGCCAGGTACCCCTGTGGTATTGCAATTTTCGCGAAGTATACAACTCTTTTACATATTTTGCGTGGTGCCCCTGTGGTTTTTTTTTCCACCTCGTGCCCTTTGGGGTTAAATCTAACGTTTTTTTTTCTTCCGTTAGTTTCCAATTAAAAAAAGAAAAAAAGAAATAAAGCCAGAGAAAGAGAACAACACTGATACGAGAGACGAGAGAGCGAAGCGAGGGAGACTAATCGAAGAAGACCAGCGCTGTCGCCGGGATGAGGAGCTGTTCCTCGCCTGCTCGGATCCGGTGCTTGAAGGCCAGGTCGCTGCTGCTGTGTCTAGGAAGAGCGTTGTTGCTGCTGCTCGGTGCTTCAAGGTACTTTTATGTCTTTTTAAAATTATGACTTTAATGGCCCTTTTCCAAACCTAAATGTTACTGTAGCACAAACAATAAAGTCAGAGCTATACAGTTAAGTTGCATTAATATTGATTGATTTTATGTGAGCCATTTATGTGAGCCAGGAGGACTCAACTCAAAGCCACAAATTATGGAGGCCAAAGATCAACCGAACATTGATAATTGCAAAATCGATCAAGGCATTGTAGAGGACCCAAACGAAATTCAGATTCAATCCAAGTCATCAAAGGTAAATTCTTATTCTCTAAAGGATGAGGTTGTTGAAGTTCCATCCAAAGAATTGGCTGAATTGGTTACACACTTGAATTTTTTTTTTTTGGGTGAAGTGGTTAATTAATATGGTAATTAATCACCGGGTGTTTGTTGATCGTAGTTCGACAGATGGATACCCTCCGGCGACGTAATTTTCTAGTATATATGCTAAAAAAAAAAAACATAAGGTACAAAAATAAAAAAATGTGAAAGGGAACACAAAAATCATCTAGCTTAGGCTGTGTTTGGCAATAGATTGTAAAAAGTAGATTTTGTGTAAATTATGTAGATTTTGGAGGTTATGGTTTTTTTTTGTAGATTATGGAGATTTCAAAAGTTGGTGAAAAGGAAGGAAAGGGAATCTAAGAGGTCATGGGTTCAAATCTCATTCTTTCCCTTTTGCACTACTCCCTCCGTTAATTAAAACATGTCGTTTTAGACATTTGCACAGTTTTTAAGAAAACAAATAAAAGCAAAAAAAAATACACTAATACCCCTAATTATTACTTTACTTTTCCACTTTATTGAAAACTACAGCTAACAAATCTCTAATCATTACAAGGGTAATTTTGGAAATTGAACACCAAAATACCTAAAACGACATGTTTTTCTTAACAAGATTTTACTCCTAAAACGACATGTTTTTCTTAACGGAGGGAGTATTTTTTATTCCAACCAAATTTATTATTTTCTTTCAATATTTAAAAAAAAAAATTAATCATGCTACACATATAAATTATTAAATTATTGCATGAATTTTTGTAATAAAATATCATATTTATACCACAACTTATAGTTTTCTTTAAATATATTTAAATAAAAGTCTTTATTATATTTACCGAGGAATTTTTTTTTTCCCCAACAAACAATTTCGCCCCCCTTCAGCGATTCCTGCGGCCGCCACTTGTATGTAAGACGAGGGTACGTACTGATATTAGCCTGGCAGATGGATACGCCTCCAAGTCCAAGTCCATATTCGAGCCACAGGAAGGGAGCGAATCAGGGAACGGAAGGCAGTCGATTCCGTCGACGACTAATGATATATCCATCAAACCATCAACGGAGCCACCGGAGACTGTCAACAATTCCAAGGTTTGTAATTTATATATTTCGGCGGCCTCCATTGCATTGTCAATAATTAAACTTGCTTTATCGTTGGTTAAGTTCTCGAAAATCATCTTACTGCAGGGTGGAAAGAGATCGGGAGTTCGATTCATGCTATCCACCTTCTGTTTTTAATTTTTTTTTGTTTACAAAAATCCTTTTTCTTGTCTTTTTTTTTTTGCTCTTAGGTTTTAAGCCCCCCTCTAAAAAAATTTCTCCCTCCGCGACGGCGTATATGTAGGCAGCAGAGTACTGATCCTAGTCTGGCAGATGGATACCGCGCTTCCAACAAGTCGAGAGGAGAGCCACAGGAAGGGAGCGAATCAGGGAGCGGAAGCCGGTCTCCTCCGTCAACTAATGATATCTCCACCAAACCATCAACGGAGCCACAGGAGACGGTTAACAATTCCAAGGTTTGTAATTTATATATTCCGGCGGCCTCCATTGTATTGTCAATAATTAAACTTGCTTTATCGTTGGTTAATTTCTGGAAAATCATCTCACAGGGTGTTTGTTGCTTTCCATGGTTTGGAAACTGATCGATCGACCGCAATTACGACCTACTTAGAACGCACACAAAGGTGTTTACCAAAGCTGATATTTACCTCACACTTACAAAGCTACAAAGTTATAAGGGTAACAATTTAGAACCTTGCAATTTATTTTTGAGAAAATTTGCGCATTCGGCGCAAATTTTCGGCCAAATTAGCCAAATATACACGTTTTTGTAAAAATTGCAAAAGTATACATCAAACCATAGTACTTACCCCCAAACTATCCGGGTCTATCCGCTTCACGCTCTTCCTCACCGCCTCCTCTCTCGCTTCCTTCCGCAAAAACCAAACGGAAGCTCCCATGGTCGCACCCTTCTTCCTCCTTCGAGCTCCAAGTCCTCATCCATGGCTTCCCCTCCTCCTCCTTCTGCGCCGCCCTCTCGCTCTTCCTCCTGCCTCACCGCCTCCTCTATCACTTCCCTCCTTTTCACAGATCGAACTCCGGCCATGGCTTCCCCGCTTCCCTTGCTCATCTCCCCTCCTATTCCGATCTCGCTAGCCCCCTCTCGAGCTCCGACTCCCCCCACAGGTCGGTCGCAAATCTGCCTCCAGCATCAATCCGTCGTCCTCGCATCCACCTCATCCGCAAACCGGCCCCGTCTCGCCGACTGAAGATCCGTGAAGAAACGAGTACTTAAAGTAATTAACGGTAAGAGACAAATACTCTAGAAGGGGGGGTTGAATAGAGTATAGACGCTTTTCGCAAACTTGTGTAGAGCAAGTAACTTCAAGGGCTGAATAATGGGTTTCAAGGCCTTGAACTCAGTCTCAAGATCTTGAACAACTTTTTCGTGCCTTGATAGTTCTGCAAAGTAATCAGACGTAAGAATAATAGCAGAGAAATAAAATAACACAGGACTTGTTAAGGAGGTGGCTCTAAACCAGCCTACGTCCCCGCCTAGGGTTATCCAACCCGTAGGATTCAACAACTTTTATTCCTCTTTCCTTATGGATCCTAATAGCTCATCGAGAAGCCTCTCTCCTATACAATTGCAATCTAGTCAACTCAGATCCCTTAGAGTCCTAGACCAATCTAGAAGAGCCCCCACCTCTCTCAGCTATCTAGTACAACCCAAGATACAGAGAAATAAAAGTCCCCTTTGCCACACCTATGTGTGATACGTTTGAGTATATGATACTCTTAGTATAACAGGGATTGAATATAAACTATGAAGCTCAAGACTTCCTAACTCTCAAAGATAATAAATCAAATACAAAATAGAGAGAGAAAGGAAGCAAATAAAATCAGCAATGGCGTCTGTAGACTCGAGAGCTCTTGATGCGCAGAGACGGCTTGGTGGAAGATGTATGATCGCTCTGCTCCTTCTCTTCTTTTATAACCGAGAGCTCCTAAGGTGTGCTGATTTTTATCTCCCCAAATCTTGTTTAGTTGTAACAATAATTTGAACGTTGAATTTCTGGAGAGATATCCGAGATTGGTGCTGGTGAAATCTTCCTGGCTCTTTCGAATTTGAATGATGCGTTAAAACCTTCTGGCCGCTCCACGCTTTAAATTATGCTCTTCACCAATTCAAGTTTCAAATTAATCCTGCATTGTAAATTCTAACACAAAATCTTTTTCCAATATATCTTAAACCGAAAATACTAGAAAAGATATTGATAGATTTTAAACTAATTTAAATCCCATGTAACAAACCAAATAAAAAGCTTAATCAATGTTCCACCAAATCTCACGTAAAAACACCAAATCAAAAGCAATTTAGTTTTCAAATTAACTTAAAAACAATTTAAACCAATTTGATAAATTCACGTACCAAATCTCACGTAATGATTTAAAATTCAAATAAAAAATCAAATCAAATTTTCCTAATCTAACAACAAGCACGTAAAATATTTGCAAATAAATAACAACCAATTTGATAATCTCACGTAACAAATCTAATTATCAAATAACCACTTTTCAAATTAATTTAAAAACAATTTACGTAACTTTGACCAAATCTATAAAAACCAAGCCTTAATTAGTAAGTAACCAAGCCAAATCTAAAAGCAATTTCTTTTTTAAATATTTGTTAAAATCAAATCTTCCAAATTTTCATAAACCACGTAAAAGATGATTTCTTCCAAATCTCACGTACAAAACTCACGTAGGAATATATATAAGATAGATAAAATGCATAACAAATTACTACGTAAAATATATATCATAAATCTAAAAGATATAATTGATATTTGCATAAAATACTATCTTATTTGTCTTCCATCATCCCTACACAAATATATCACATATTATCATCAAGGTGGAGTCAACAATCTGCTTGGATCTCGCTGACCGGATTCCTACTCCTGGTAAATCCGCGCTAGAAAGTGGATGTCAATGATGCTGTCAGCAATGGTTCGAATTGTCTTCATCTTCAATGGCTACGCAATGGATGTCTTCAGATCTGGAATTTCAACACCGCCGCCGCCGATAGGGTTAAGCTCCTCCTCAGCCAACCGCCCCTTCCTCCGCCTCGACGTCAAGGCTCGTGGATGCAGATCTTCAATGTCAGCGAGATCTGGACTCTCTGGAGGCGACCGGGAAGAGGCTGTCGGACTTCGCCGACAAGCTAGGGCTGCCGTTCGAGTTCATCGGCGTGGCGGACAAGATCGGAAACCTAGGGGAACTGGAGAGGCTGAGGGTGACCAAGAGGGAGGCAGTTGCTGTTCATTGGTTGCAGCACTCGCTGTGTGATGTAACCGGCTCTGATGCCAATACGCTGCGCCTCCTGCAGAGGTAACTTCTCTCACTCTTCTTCTCCAATCGATCTCTTCACTGTGTTGTCATCTATGGAATCTCTCTTCTTCCACCTCTGCATCTTCATTGCTGACAGCATATTGAAGCTTTGTTTTCTTGCTGTTGCAACTGCTTGCAATCGGTTTTTGATGATGCTGGAGTTATTTTGTGCTTGTTTTTCTGGATCGGGAATGAATTCGAGTTAAGCATAGGCTTTCTGTTACCTCTTGATTCTATTATGCTCCTTTGTTCGATTTTGGTGGATTGCTGATGGCCTTGTGTATTTTTACAGTCTTCTCTTCACAATACCTCCAAATTTGGGATATGAACAAAATCCATTGAGTTTGTATTACTTCTATGAACTAGATGGCTCCAACAGCTACCTGATGAAGTGCATTGCTGAGGTGTGTCAGCATTCAATCTGTTCACCAGTGATTTCCACGGATGTTGAATTGGAGCGAGAGACGAGATTGTGTTTGAATTGCTGTCCAATTTGAAAGGAATGTGAGGTAATGCTTGTGTATATGTCTCTCTTTGTTTATATGTTTTTCATTTTATCTATTTGACGTTTGTAGTTACTGAATACTGATTCATGAGTCTGTCATAAACATCAATGTGACATTCATGGTTGAATTTGCTTTTGATTTTCTTATTTATATGAATTTGTTTTACTGTCATTAGCTCCTCTGTTCATTGCATTCTTCCATGTGTTTTATTTATCACATGTTTAGAAGATGGTGCGGTATTTTGGTAATGATTGGTAGCATTTACTTACTGATTAGCTCCTAATTTGTGGATGGTGCGGTATTTTGGTAATGTTTAGAAGATGGTGCGGTATTTTGGTAATGCTTGTGTATATGTCTCTCTTTGTTTACTGTCATTAGCTCCTAATTTGTGGTTCACTGATTTTTCAGAGGAAGATCAAGGACAGAGCGAACAGCAGGTTCCGAGCACTACCGATTCATTGCTGACAACATCTGTACTCTCCCGAGCACTACTGATCCACTACAATGGGAGGCGGTTGATGATTCCGAGCACTACTGATCCATTGCTGACAGCATCTGGATCTGCTGCAACCAAAACACAACTTCCGTGTGCAATGGTATGTGTTTCAAACTCCTGATGTTGTATCAAGATCTGTGAGCCAGACGGTTAACCGTCAGCGCTGACAATCGAACGAGTGCAATCTTCCAAGGTGACCAAAACTTGAACTTGTTTTGGTCGGCTTATGTTTGTTCAGTACTTGTGGCTTTATTGGTGTCAGCATGTGTATTTTTTATGTAGGTATACATGTGTATTTTTTAGCGCTGACATCATTTTATGCGTATTTTTATGTAGGTATACATGTGCTGATGTCTTTTTGCAATATAAGAGATGGAGGAGGTAGGATGTACAATGATTTTGAGCTATTTGGTGGCATCGACGGACGTCAGCAGAGGAGTCTCCAATGTCATTTTACACCTTTTAGGATGTATGAAAGCGTAAGTTATGTTTTTAAGTTAATGACTTTTGGCTACTGATTTTTTTTAGGTTGTTGATTTTTTGTGTGAGTAATGCAATTTGTCTCCAATTTATTTTAGTGCTGACATTGTTTTTAGTTAGATATTATATATGTAGATATATATGTATGCTTGACTCCTTAGAAATTGGTTTATTTTTTAGTGCTGACATAGTTTTTATGCGTATTTTTTAGTGCTGATATCGTTTTTAATTTGATATTATATATGTAAGTATATATGTATGCTTGACTCCTTAAAAATTGGTTTATTTCTTAGTGCTGACATCGTTTTTATACGTATTTTTTAGTGCTGACATCGTTTTCATGCATATTTTTGTGTAGGTATATATTTGCTGACATCGTTTTTGCAATATAAGAGATGGACGAGGAAAGATGTCGGCATTGTCGGCGTCGAAAAATTCTTTGTTTTAATTGTTTACCGTTATTCTTTGTTTCTCACTACCAAAAATAAAATAAAATATTCGTTTCTTTTTTTTTGGTAGAACACTCCTTTTGTCTCTTTGTTCTCCCCCTTTTATATTTTAATGACTTAATACGTCAAATATATTGATCTTCGATGTCATCATTGTCGGCGTCAGCATCCTCGTAGAGGGTGTGAGCAATGCTGACGTCAGCATTCCCGACGTCATTGTCGTTGGCGTCAGCATTCTCGTAGACGGCGTCAGCATTGCTGATGTCAACATTCCCGTCGTCGGTGTCAGCATTGACGCGTGGAACAAAAAACCTTCCTTGTAAACGGTGTCGGCATTGGCGCGCGGAAAAAAAAAACAAAAAAACGTTCCTTGTAAACGGTGTCAGCATTGCCGACGTCAACATTCCCGATGTCGGCGTCAGCATTGGCGCGCGGGAAAAAAAAAACTTCCTTGTAAAACGGTGTCAGCATTTCCGACGTCGACGTCAACACTGACGCGCGAAAAAAAAAATCATTGTAAACGGTGTCAGCATTGCTGACGTCAGCATTTCCGACGATGACGTCAGCACTGACGCGCGGGGAAAAAAAACTGGCAGGGGGGCACAGAGGGGGGGCACACGGGGGAAGGGGGGCAAATTGGGATGTATAGTTTTGCAAAATTCCCAAAATCTTGTATATTTGGCTAATTTGACCTTTATATTTGTATATTTGGCAAATCCTCCCTTTCTTTTTAGATGAGAGAGCAAACCATTTTGCTTCTTTTAAATTTCTATACTAATACTGTTATAATACTCTCTCTCTCTTAAATCTCCGCCATAAAGACATTTTGTAGAGATTTGTATCCTTGCCTACATAAAGATTTAAGTATTCTATAAAGTGGTAATTAAGAAATAAAAAGAGCTGATCTTCTATTCTGTCAACCTTATCCTCCGTTCCGTCACACTTTAACACGTTATAGCACAAATTGCTTCAATGGGAAAAAAGTGGATATAAACTAATCTTATATCCTTAAATTGAACTGAACAGAGTTCAAGGTTCAAGGTTCCTTCGATCTTATATATGTCGTGTATGCGTTTGTTGCGTTGATTCCGGATTTGGACTTGATTTCGGATGCTATTTATTTGTCCTTTTTTATGGCTCTAATTTGTGATTTGATTTCTCTGTATATGGATTAATTGTTGATAGATAATGTCATAATGCTGATTAGGGGTGGGCAAGAATATTTGTAAATGAAAAACTATCTTGAATAATTAAAAAATTGCCACATTTTACAATTAATTGTTTTAAAATAATGATGGATTTCAAAATAGTTAACCGAATTGTTTCTATTTTTCAAATCAAAACAATATCAATTAATTGGTACAATTAATTGATTAATTGAGGGGTTGTAATAACTAATAATTCTCCAGATGTGTTGCGGTTGCTTGAACAAAAAGCTTTCGGTTAGCAAGTTAGACTGGGAGGTCTAGAAGTCAAAGCACCTAGTCGTTACTCGTATGATATTCGCTGACCGTAAATTTATAAAGTAAATAACACAAATTATTTACTCTATATAAACACTGAAATTTAAATAACACAAATTTAAATTTAAATTACTCCCTCTGTTTCATAATAAGCGTCGTTTGTCCTTTAATGCACGTTTTTTTAAGGAGATAAAAACTCTATAAAATATTATTTTTTAACAATTTTTTTTAATAATTTCATACTTATTTATGTTATTAAAATCGGGATTCTAAATCAGATCGGTAAAAAGGTGTATGGATCGGATCGTAGAATCGAATCATAGGATCGTAAGATCCCATTGGATTGATGAATCTTTTTTAAAATGAAGCTAATATGTTTAATATTAGATAAATATTATGTTAAATCATGAAAAAATGCCCATAAAGATAGTAGAATTTTAAAAATAAACTAAATATAATATCAATTTATATAAAAGAATGAATCGAATTTATATATAAAAAAAATTCTAATATTTAAGAAATTTATAATATATTTAGTTAATTTATATTATATTTAGTTTATTTTTAAAATTTTACTATCTTTATGGACATTTTTTCATGATTTAACATAATATTTATCTAATATTAAACATATTAGCCCGGACCCTTTGGTCCACTCCAATGGTCCATCCGGTGTATCACAAAATTTTAATATAATAAAATTTTAATTATCGATATTTTTAAAAACATGATTCTTCCTAATAAAATTTTATAAACATATTAACATAAGGATATATATGGAATCTAAAATTTTAATTTTTTTTTTCAATGTTTATATATACTTAAAATAATTTTGTGATACACCAGAGACACCACCGGAGTGGACTAGAGGATTCGGACTGATATATTCTACATGTCCGTCAAAAACCGTAGAAATTTCTTATTTTCATAAGTTGGAGGTCGATCGAGATTCGAGCCTCCGGCTTAAGCTTTTGTGGGTGATATAAAAACACAAAATATAAGAAAGAAAAAGCCCATATACAATGACTTAAACTTTTGTGTTAGAAGGTGCATCTTAACCTTATAACCAAAAATAAAATAAAAATTTGATAGGACTTCCGCCTTCCTGATATTTTCTTGGAATTTCACAATTTATAAATGTGATGCAAAATAAACCAGAAAGTTGGCCTGATGGATCATCCTTCGATGAACCAAACATATTTAGAAGATTTTACGTATTGGATATGTAAGGATATCGGATCAATAAATAATGGTGCCCGGCCCACAAAGATCCATTCGACGAATCTACAGACTCATCAATGGTAAAATAAGCATTCAAAAATCAAAAATTTTCCAGTTTTTTTTTTTTGTTTTTCTTTTGATTAGGAAATAATTCGAGGCCGGACAGACCCGGACCTCGAGAGGCCGACAAAGTCGGTAGACGACAAGCTGTCTAAACATACAACATAGCAAAAGAAAATACAACATGGAAACAGAATACAATCACCTAATACAACAAAAGAACTACACAAAATAGACCCGGAAAGCCCCAAACCCTAAGCACACAAACGGACACAACAACGAGAAGAAGGAGACCCGGCATGGAGAAGTGGATAGCGAGCACATGGGACAACATAGCTGACACGATGTCTCGCCGCCGGAAAGACGGAAAGCAGAAATCCACGTAGGGCAAAGACGACTCCTGGGGAAGTCTGGATCACACGACTTTCCCTCCACCTAGATGAAGGATCTTCGGGGACCACGAACACCACCAACACGATCACTTCGATCAACCAGGGCCGCAAAACTGCTCCTCAACCGAAACTAACCACAAATCTAGTAGACAGAACTCCAACCAACCCGAGAAAGTGAAGCACGACCGCGAGAGGACGAAGAGCGCAAGAAAAATCCGGAAATAATTTACACAAGTTATTTTATTTTTTACTTTATTTTAATTTATTTTTTAACCATCAAATCGGGCTGCCCCGGGCCCAAGGCATAACCTTGGGCCCAAAGCACAGCCCGACCGATACACCGATTGCCAAACGCAACCCTAGACCGAAAAAGGCTTAAGCGCCGCCGGCAATGGGACATACAGGCCAACGGGGAGGCAGAATGAACAATCAAGCCAGGGAAGGGGAAATCAAAGCAAAGCCGTCCAAGGACGGTGGAAGGCGGCGAGAGGGAGGCGGCGACGGTGGGAACGGGGAGAACAACCGAAAACTCCGGCGAACCACCGAGGCCAGACCCGCCAAGAGGTCGCCACTAAGCGCTATCGGCGGCCTGCGCAAGAGCAGACCTACTGAAAGGAGGGGGAACCAGACGGAGGCAACCGCCCCGATTGGAGCCCCAATTTCTAGATCCAACCACGCCGAGAGCCTGGGCAGGACGGAGGAACCCAAGAACCGAGGAGGCCCGGGGGGGATTAGCGAGGCAGACCGGGGAGGAGCAAGTGAGCACGGAAGCCCAACGGTCCCAAACAAAGACATCTACAACACAAAACTGAGGAGGCTAAGCACAAGGGAGGACAGTAGCCAAGGGCGGTAAACTCGAGTGAGACGTAACCCAACCCGAATGCGAGAGGGAGGAAGGCAAAAGAAGCCATCCAGCCGGCCAAAAGGACAGGAGACGACTATCGAGTACGGGATTTAGAGTCTCCGACGAGGCGAACCTCAGGCGAGAAGGAGATCCGGCCTCCGAAGAGGGGTTAAGGGCCTCCGAAGAGGATTTGATTGCCTCCGAAGAGGGGTTAAGGGCCTTGATTGCCTCCGAAGAGAGTTATAAGACTCCGGAGCGAGGAACACCGGCCTCCGGCCACCGACGAGTGCTTCTGATGACTCCCTATCTCTAGGAGTTTAGAGAGATGTTGGAGCTTTTTCAATCGTTTGGAAGTCTATGTGGTCCAATTTTTCTTCTTACTAGATACACACAACTAATGTTTATAGAATGTGGAAATCAAGTTATCTAGGTCGAATTACGTACAAGCCATCTTTTAAACAAAAATTAGCAAATTATTTGGTTGAGAGAATGAAAGATGTGAAGAGACGAAAAGAGTTCCACATTGATAATATGAACAAAGAAGCCTTGGTATGTAAGCTAATGGGTTACTCTTTCTATTGTCAATTGATTTTAGGATGAAACCTTGCTCGGCTCATGTGCTAGGCTATTAGCGCAAGGGCGCACGTGTGCACACGATCCCCGATCATGAGTCCCAACGAACTTCAGTATGGTATCAAAGCGGAAAAGCCAGACGACCGTATCAGAGCGGAAAAGCCAAACGGCCGGACTCTCGATCACGGGCTCTCTAAATAGAGAATGAGATGATAGACCCGTTGTTCAAGTGTCAACTAGAGGCGGAAAACGACCCTAGTTGCATTTGCGGGGGGCGTGTTGAGAGAATGAAAGATGTGAAGAAACCAAAAGAGTTCCACGTCGATAATATGAACAAAGAAGCTTTCGTATATTATACAAAAGTCCAGTCTTAAAAGAACCAACTAATCTACAATGAAAGTGAAAACCCTTCTAAAAATAAGTCATAGACTAATATATTCACATAATCTCCCTATCATTACTATATAAAAGCAGGAGTCTACCTTTACTGTTCACAAAGTATAATTACCCTATTGTCCTTCTCTTCTTTTCTTTTTCCTCTTCTTGTGTAGGGTTGTTTTGGGTATTTTATTACCGTTTCTCTTTACCTGGTTCACTTCTCTTCTAGGGCTTCATCCACCCCGATTTTCGCCTTCCTTCACTCATGCCTCCACAATGGCGCTGAGAAGACGAAGACGATGATCTGCGCCCTCAATCTCCTCTCCCGCAATCTCCCTCTCCCTCATCACGTCTTTGATGACCTTCTGCAATTTCGCTTCTTTCTGCTCTTGTATGGTTTGCCCCTCTTTTCTCAAATCACCGCCTCTGAGCTTCTCAATTTCTTTTTCAGTCAATTTTCATCTTCCTCTTAGATTACTCTCCGCCATCTTTTCCTTGCCTTATTACAGGTGTTGCGACTGTGGCTCTTCGACTGAGCATCGCCGGAGTCGCAGATTGTTGTCGGATCTAGGCGCATCTCCCCTTTTCAACTTCCAGACCTCCTCTAGGCGCATCCACAGGAAACCGCCTCCGATAAGCAGTAGTTCATCATTCTCGCCCCTCAATAACATCAGAACGTTGAAAGGTTTGATCATCTTTCTCAATTTTCCGTCTCCCTAATTTTATTTCTAGGGTTTTTTTGATTGATTTCTTTGATCTATTTGTTGGATAAACATTGATTGCAATTGATTTCCAGGCATCATCTCTTCTTGGGTAAATGACAGATTCTATGCTGATTTCAATTTCTCTACGGGGTTAGAATGGAAGTTTTAAAGTTTTGAAATTGCAATTTGACTGGTAGGGAAAATGAAATTTGGCTTAGTTTTGTCTTTCATATCAATCTTTTTACTAATGTACATATCTGAGTTGTGAATTGTGATTTTGTCCCTGAAGAATCGCTTTCTCCCCCTCATATATGGTTTGGTATATTAACTTTTGGTTGTACTACATTTAACCACTTCGATGTTGCTTTTAACTATGAAATTGTTTCGCGGGGATTAGCAACTTGTATTATTAGTACTGTGAAATTTATTTCTGTTTACACTTCAAGTTATATATATATTAGCACAATTTGGATTCCTCTTTAATTGAAATTTGACACTTATTTTGTTTGATTTGAGTTTCAATTTGTATGCTTGGATTCGCTCCCTTACTAATGAGGATTCTGCTAGATATAGAAAAACGTAACTCTTGCTAAAACTAAAACAATTGTAGTAGCTCTAGCACTCATTGTTTTTGCACCTTCTAACGTTTCAAGTTAAGAATTCTTGTTAGTAGCAATGATGTCTTCCGATGAAAATGCTATTGAAAAGATAGGATGTATTCTGAAATGAACTCTCAATTCTGTATGCATTATTTTTGTTTACTAGATCTATAAGTGTCAAATTTTCTACCTTAATCAGGAATCGAATTATCTATAGAGGACATTGAGAAAGCAGTCAATGAGGGTTTCGAAGAGAACAAGGCTGTAATTCTTGAGCAATGATATCGGACAAAGGGTCAGTTGTCTTTATTGTCTTCTTCCATTATAGATTTATATTCATGTCATGTTCTTGGTTAATGCATATGTATGTTTGCTTTTGTGCATATATTGCTTTCCATTTTTGATGATGTTTTAATGGAATTTTACTTTGAATTTAAATGTTTATGATTTGGTTTTTCTTAGATAAGGAGATGTAGTTTCTTCTATTTTGTGTATATTTATGATTTATGTTTGGGTGGTAAACATTGCTCTTCTGGGCTAATGAATAGCCTTGTTGTGACCTTTAATATGAGATTCATATGGACTCTTTGCGGTGACCTTTTCGGATGATTTATATTTTTTTTTTTTGCGCATATGCTTGTCTTGATTAAGATTTTGATGAACATTTCTTGCTAAGCTGACTGAAAGTAGTGAGTCTGTCTAATTGAACATGTCCAAATATATAAGTAAAAGGAATATTATGAAGAGATTTTTGGAACATCAAACTAAAGAGCTCTTAACCAAGAACATGACATGAATATAAATCTATAACAGAAGAAGATAATACCTCAAGCAAAACACCGATTCTGGTAACTTCTAGATGGAAATTTTAAGCTTCTAGATGGAAGGTCAAGGGCTGTCTGGTCGTCGAACGTAACTGTTGTCTCCAACACTTCAGTTATGGTGGTTCTTATCGATTCTGGTAACTTCATCCTCAAGCAAAACACCTCAAAAGTGATTGAGTGGCAAAGCTTCATGTTCATGTGCTGCTTGGTTCTTGCAGGCATACAATTTTCGATCAACACTGCAGTTGGTCAGAAATTATACGTTGATACTTGGAGGACTGAAGATGATCCAGCTCCTGGCAACATTACGATGTCAGCTCTACCACAGGTACCAGTGCAAGCCTATATTTGGAATGGATCGGCCAAGTACTTTAGAAGTGGGTCATGGAATGGGATAAAGTATATTGGGATGCCTTTCGATATTGGTGTTGGTTACACCAATACATGGTCAGTTCACCAAGATGAGCAGACAGGAATCTTGACTTTCACAATTAATCAGTATGATCATTCGAGTATCAACATAATAAGGA
The DNA here is from genome assembly GCA_963922045.1 of Persicaria maculosa. Lineage (NCBI taxonomy): Eukaryota > Viridiplantae > Streptophyta > Magnoliopsida > Caryophyllales > Polygonaceae > Persicaria > Persicaria maculosa. Next base: position 75,823,581 of record OY998256.1, on the reverse strand, counting down.
TTTTCCGGGATGGATCAATGAGATCATTGCTGTGGAATGGGACAAATTGGAGTGTTGTTTGGAACGAGCCAAGGAGTGTGTGTGATGTTTATGGAACTTGTGGGAGGTATGGTGTGTGTAATACAAACAAGTCTCCGATGTGTGGTTGTATGAAAGGGTTTGTACCCTCCTCTCCCAAGGAATGGAGCAAGGGGAATTGGACAAATGGATGTGTTGTGTTCCAAGAACATCAGTACTGGAAATCTGACCTCAGCGGAGTCTGAGAATGATGGTTTTTGGAAGATGAGCAATATCAAAGTGCCCGATGAGCATCATTAATTTACCACCAAGGATTCCGAGGGATGCCAAATTTCATGCCTAAGTAACTGTTCGTGCACTGCCTATGCTCAAGTCGGCGGGATTGGGTGTCTGCATTGGATAGGAGATCGATCTTGTTGATTTACAATTGTTCTCAAACAATGGGGATGATCTCTTCATTCGCCTTGTGCATTCTGAGCTTCTAGGTGATGACCTTTTCCTGTATATAGATCTACACTGTTTTATGTGCCATTTATTTCTTATTTTAATTTTAGATGAAGATTAATTTTAATTAGTTGTTTCATTTTTTTTTGCAAATACTAAAAACAAGAATAGGATCTTGATCATTTCCTTGATGGTTGCCTTGGCTGTTGTTGCACTATCCTTGTTTACATGTGGGATTTTCAGGTATAGAGCCAAGAGAAAAGGTAAATTAATAATTGCTCAGATAGGTTAATATATACTTAAGATCGATTTCTTTACTTGTAGACATATGTTAGAAAAATCGTAGATGTAAATATATTGTCCTCAACTTCTGGATAATGGAGACGGAGAGGCAATCAGATTCAGTCACCACCACATTTGACATAGAATACACATGTTTGGTGCATGTCTTGTTTTTTTTATTTTCCGAACTATTAGCAGGTAGCAAGAAAACGCCACGAGGATATGAAGTTTGAAGACTGTTCTCTCAAAACTACAAATTTTCATTTGTCGTCAACTTGACAAGAGCGTTTCTAATATGTATCTTAGTTCCTATACTATACATTCCTAAGAAGCAGGGTTACATGAGATTGACTGCAAATTCTGTTATAATTCTATGCTTTCTTCTATATGTTTTTTTCTTTTAGTATTGACTCTTTGAAATGATTATTCTGTGTTTCTATGTTTGTGGGTGAACTATTTGCACATGTCAATCAGCCATGGGCAGATCCAAAGATTGTTAAGGTGCTGAGTTTCATCTCTTAAACTAATTTATTGCTGAATCAAATGTTTATGATTCTTTATTTGGATGACTATGTGATTCTTTTGATACTTTACTAATGCACTTGTATTGTGTTTACAGGAAATTATTGGTAAAAAACTATGTGAATTACTCGGTGAAAGGACTGCCGTCGATGATGAAAAGCATTTAAGAAAGAAGAAGGAGAAGCCGGCCAAAGTTGAGGTAGATATAAAGTCCTAAGGACTCCTCAACCCACTCTCGATGAGAGATTATTCTTCTTGTTCCTCACTTATGTCTCATACAGGAGCAACCTGCTGCTGCTGATAACTCTCCTGTTGAGCCATCGGAAGAAGAATTGAATCCATTCTCTATCTTTCCATTTCCAAAGGAAAATTTCAAGGTATAGGTTCTGCCTTTATTGTCTTTAGGTTCAAGTGATGTTTTTGTGTTTAAAGAGCTTGATTTGTTCCATTTGTTTCCACCGTCCTTTTCCTTCGAGGTTTTGAATTTGTTACCACTGTGTTTGGTTTATTTCATGTGTGAACAATCATAATCACAGAATTTCATTGCCTACAGATTAGGTTCTATGTATTAGTTATGTTATGTTGCTCAATGTGTAAAGATCTTGGCCATTTTATGAATGAAATTTTAGTATCTCGGATTCTAGATCATGCTTCTATCTTGAAGTTACACAGTATGCACATATTGATATTTCAGGTGCACACTAAAGTTTTCTTTAGCAACGGTCATGTCTTGAGAGCTTGTAATACAAGGGAAATTCTTAATGGAAAGGAACAACAATGTTTCGATTTTACGAGATTTGATGGGGAAAGACGAGAGTAAAAAGTTTGATGGTGTTTAATAATGACATCTTGTGTTTACCGCCTAAGTTTCTATGTGGAGATTTCAATATAGCTTGAGTAACAAGTATATTAAACTGATGTATTTATAATTATTGTTGTTGTTGTTATTGTTGTTGTTATTGATGGCAGTAAGTGAGACTTACATCCGATAAATTTTTATAATTGTTTAGATTGGTTAAAAGTACAACCGGTAACATATATGCTTGAAGTTGTGATCATTCATGGGTTATACGATAGGACAACACCGCGCGCATATGCGCGCGGTTAAGCACCTAGTCATACTAAATATTAGTCCGACCAAAATAGTGAAAATACCATATCTTAGTCCTATTATTTGTGACTTTACACTTGACACTAATATGCACTTTATATTGCCATGTATGAGGTGCGCAAGATTATTAGAATTTTAATTATCATCCCTAAAATCTTATTACTCCCTCCGATCAAGAAGGTAATATGCTTTTTACATCTGTTTTAAAGAGTTAAAAATTATATAAAATATTAATATTTTTTTTAAAAATTATTATTATTATTATTATAAAATAGTATTAAATTTTTTTCAAAAAAATAATAGAAATTTAATTTATATAATGCTTTAACTCCTCAAAGTAGGTGCTGAATAGTAAAAAGTCTTATATTTTAGATCTTATGAAATACTATATATCCTAAATAAAATAAATGACAACATTATTTTGAGTTTTGTGTTAGGGGTAACATTATTATATCAATTTTTATGATAAATCTGATAAAAAAATCTTTAAAAAATACTAAATAAAAATAATTGAGATAATAATGTTAATTTTAAGTTAGTGAGATATATATATATATATATATTAGATATTGATTGTGATATACTGTAAAATACTACGTAGTTGCTTATCATTTTAGTTTGTCAAAATTCATTAGATTTATTCAAAAAATTTAGCAAAATGTAACTAATTGAGATATGGTAAAAATTCTATTATTTAAATCAATTGTGATTCTTACTAACGATAAGTTAAATGATGTGGCTAAAAGATATGAAATCATTAATTGATGTGGATTAAATTTATTGGATACTCATTACTTGACGTGCCAAAAAAAACTCGGTCATATTATACCCTAGAACGACAAATAAGTGAATTTGATTCATGTTTGTTCAAAATATCCTAAAATATTTTGGTTAAAATAGACTTTGTATTATATATCTATTATGTAATCTTTTTAAAACATTAGAAATATTAATGACGACTCTTTGAAAATGACCAACTAAATTGAGTGATTATGTATACTTTTTCCAAATTTTAAAGTTTTTTTAAATACTACAATTTTTTTTTGTACAATTTACTAAGCACTATAAAACATTTAAATGGTTGTGGTTAATTTTTCAAAAATAGAAAAGCAAAATTGGGTGGTTGTGTGAAAGTAATATATTTTATGATTATGTTATGATTTTACCTGAATTTTAAAAGATTTTTAACCAATTTGGTTAACATAAAAAATTTGTCCAAATCTCATATATGGCTACCCTACGGAATTGATAGAAGTCATGGTTACCATGCGAAAAAATGTCAAACCTCATGGTTACTCACCGAATATCGGTAATAAAATTATATAGATGGTAGAGGATGGATCAAAATGTTAACAACTCTTAGACCATCCACAATGGTGGTGTGAAAATTTGTATTTTTTAGACATTTTTTTAGCTCCATTGGTTGTTTTGGGTGTGTGCAAATGTGCACATTTGAGCATGTGATGTGCAAATCTGAGCACACCATCTCCCACATGTGCAAAAACTTTTACAAAAAGCAAGACAATTTCATTGGTTTATGTTTTTATGATTTTATTTCCTTTTTTGTTTTAAATAAATTGTATTTCAATGGTGTGTAAAAAATGCACATTTCACCAATAGAGCAAATTGCTAAAAAGTGACGTGTATTTTTACACATCTTGTGCAAATGTGTACATTTTGCACAAAATCATTGTAAATGGTCTTATGGTGTTAAGTGTTCACAAATCTTGATTCTTAATTGAAGAAAAACAGAAGGCTGAGATTAATTGGGGTATTCTGTTTTACTTATTAAAAAACCAAAAGTGGGTCTCATCAAAACTACTCCCACACATTCTCAATTTGATGCGTGCACCCACTCTCCTCCCATTTACCAAAACGTTGGGCTGAGAAGATGAAAAATCCTAGCAACCTTGTAACCTTGAACGCTGTTGCCGGCAACAATATATAGCTTGAGATTTCGATCTCGAATCCCCGCGAAATTGATGTCCAGAGTTCGATTTCGAAGCCCTAACAAGATCGAGTCTCATTCACTTCCGAAACTGTAACTCTGCCGGCCGAGGGGCACGAAATTGATGTACAGAGTTCGATTTCAAAGCCCCGCGATCAATATCAAGTACTCGTCTTCTCTCAAAGGCCATTGCTATAACAAATTTCTTGTATTTTTACTAGATTTGACCGATTTTGATTATTGCTCGCCTTTGAAATTGTTTTTTTGGATTGATTAATTTGTTTTGGTTTTAAATGAGATTGGAGCAATGATCCCCGTACTATTTTAGGATTAGTTTTAATTGAGATTGAAGCACTGATTTTTGTATTACTCTCTGTACATTCAATTTATCGACTATTTGATAAGTTCGGAGTCACTATATTCGTTGATAATAAGGAAATATTCATATGTATGTGGGTAATTAGATGAGAGTTTCTTAAAATTCAAACTTTATTTAAAATTGTTTATGAATTTATCGAATGTTCGGCAAATTCAGAGTCATTATTCGTTGATAATCAGGAATTATTCATATATATAAGGGCAATTAGATGTAGGTTTGTTGAAATTCAAACTATGTCTAAAATTGTTTATGTATTTATCGACTGTTCGGCAAGTTCAAAGTCCTATTCGTTGATAATAAGTACTTTTTCATATGTAAGTGGGTAATTAGATATGGGTGTCTTGAAATTCAAACTTTGTTTAAAGTTGTTCATAAATTTATTGAATATTCGACAAATTCATAGTTACTCCGTATTTTTTTTTTTTGGTCTAGTCATAGTTATTATTCTTTTTTTTTTGGTTTATTATTCTTTGATAATCAAGAATTATTCATACGTGTGTGGGTGCTTATCGACTAATCCACCCAGCTATTCGACTAATCCACCCAACTATTTGACAAACTGAGAGGCAATATTCGTTTTAATATGAAAAATAATTCGTTTGTAAGTAAGTATATATATCAACTAATTAATTAAAAAAAATTGGACGGTGAAGCGTTGCAACATGTACCAAAAAATGGGGTCACACACACCGCTGAGGATCCTCTGGTCCGTATTTATAGTTCATTCTATAGTCCGCTTCTTTTTATTGGTTGAAATCAATTATAATACTACCCTATTTATTAAGAAAAATAATAAAATAATTCGGCACAACCAATCACGTGATAGCGACCATATAATAGACCGTGATTGCGGACTAGGTGATCTCAACCTCACACACACTGCTAAACGTGATTGTACTAGAGAATACACTAGTCTTTAAAGGAAAAGACACCCTTAAGACTATCCACAATGGTTTTGCTTATAATGTATACATTTGCACATGATGTGTAAAAATACACCTTACTTTTTGGTATTTTGCTCCAATAGTCAAATGTTTATTTTTTACACACCATTCAAATACAATTAATTTAAAACAAGAATCATAAAAAATACACCAATAAAATTGTCTTACTTTTTGAAAAAGTTTTTGCACATAGGGGAGGTGATGTGCTCAAATTTGCACATTACATGCTCAAATGTGCACATTTGGACACCCTAAAAACAACCAATGGAGCTAAAAAATGTCTAAAATATACACATTTACACACAACCATTGGAGTTAGTATAAGGATGTTACGGCAACTGTGGTGCAACAAGTAAGGATCTTTGCGGACATAGCTCGTAAGGCGACAACGCTCCATGACTATAGAAGCCCCACACAAGCTCCAGAAGATAACCCCTCACATGACTGGACTCCACCCCCGGTGGGCTGAGCCAAGCTGAATTTTGATGGAGTTTCGAAAGGAAACCCGGGGTTGGCTGGTGGTGGAGGCCTGATTCGGGACGACAAGGGAGTAATCCTTCGTGCTTTCAATCTAAAGGCGTGGGCGGCGTTCTATGGGCTGGAGGTGGCCAAGAGAATGGGTATACCTCGATTGATCGTGGAGACAGATTCATCCAATCTAAAGGCGTTGCTTACGGCGGTAAGTGAACATCCGAACGGAGTTCCATCTGATTCATCGGTGCAGGATGCTTGCACAGGACCCTAGCTTTCTCAACATCCAACGTCGGTTGAACAAAGCGGCTGATGCTCTTGCCAACTGGTCACTGTCTCTTACAGATGCCTTTGCTGAGCACACTTCCACTTCCATTCCTAGCAGCGTCTCTTCAATTTACAATTTTATCTCCTCTATGGCTGTAGCCTAACTATTATTACTATTATAATAAAAGGGGATATCCCACATTTGAAGGAAAAAAAAAAGAATGACGTGGACCTATATATTTTAATTAAAAAAAAAAAGATAAAATTGAGGATTAATTAAAATGATTGCATTTCATCAAAGATCCAAATTTATTACTCGACTTTTCAACACGTATTTTAAGAAGCAAACAACTATATAAAATATCAACTTTTTAAAATTGTTTTCTTACAACTTAATATTTGTTGGTAATAAATATTAAATTATAAAAAAATTATAATAAAAAAGATAATATATTATATAGTTTTTAACTCCTTAAAATACATGTTAAAAAGTCAAACGACATACTACCTCCATTCAGAAATAGATGTCTTTTGACTTTTTAACACGCTTTTTAAAGAGCTAAAAACTATATAAAATATTAAATTTTTAGTAATTTTTTTAATATAATATAAATATTTATTAATAATGAGTGTCTTATTATTTAAAAAAATTGTTTAAAAAATTAATATTTTATATAGTTTTTTGCTCATTAAAAAACGTGTCAAAAAGTCAAATGACGACATTTCTTTCTCAAGTACAGTAGTATATATTTTGGATCGGAGGTAGTAACACTTAACACTGTGTGCACCTGACCCACACGGTATATCTTCAATAAAGAACGGAGGAAATTGACTTTAAGTTTACTTTAATGCCCATTTTCCAAACCTAAATGTTACAATAAAGTCAAAAGCTATGCAATTAAGTTGCAATATCGACTGATTTTATGTGAGCCCGGGACTCAACTCAAAGGCAAAGCCACAAATTATGGAGGCCAAAGATCAAGGGATCGTTGATAATTGCAAAATCGATCAAGGCATTGTAGAGGATCCAAAGGAGGTTCAGATTCAATCCGAGTCATTAAAGGTAAATTCCTATCCTCTAAAGGATGAGGTTGTTGAAGTTCCCTCCAAAAGAATTGATTGAATTGGTTACCCTCTTGATCTTGATTGAAGAGATGGAAATTATAGGCTGGCTAATTTTAGAATGATTTCTACGATGGGGTGTGAATCTCTAGTGAGCAGTATTTCGCACCCCAATTTATTTCTGGTACGATGGCTGATCCTAGTCCGGCAGATGGTTACGGCTCCATGCTTAGAGGAGAGCCACAGGAAGGTAGCGAATCAGGGAACGGAAGGCGGTGTCTTCCATCAACTAATGATATCTCCATCACACCAACGGAGCTACCGGTGACTGTTAACAATTCCAAGGTTTGTATAGTTTATATATTCCGGCGGCCTCCATAATTAAACTTGCTTTTTCGTTGGTTAATTTCTCGAAAATCATCTCTCACTGCAGGGTGTTTGTTGCTTTCCATGGTGTGGAAACTGATCGATCGACCACTATTACGACCTACTTACAACGCACACTTACAAAGCTACAAAGTTATAAGGGTAACAATTTAGAACCTCGCATTTTCTTTTTAGATATGAGACCAAACCATTTTACTTCTTTTAAATTTCTATATAAAGGGGCTTGTTTTCTTTACACCCCTTTTAAGGGATGGAGGTTGGTGAAAATGGGGTGGAGATAGGAGAAAATCTCCTACCTTGTGAAAGGAGGTAAGAGAGATGGAGGAGATAGAGGATTTAAATGAAGGTGGAAAGTGAGGATGAGAAAACACGGCCTAAATCTCCACCATAAAGACATTTTTTTGGTGATTTGTATCCTTGTCTATATATAGATCTATATAAGTCTTCTATAAAGTGATAAGAAATAAAAAGAGTTCATCTTCTATTCTGTCAACCTTATCCTCCATTCCGTCACACTTTAACATGCTATAGCACGAATTGCTTCAATGGGAAAAAGTGGATATAAATAATCTTATATCCTTAAATTGAACCGCGCGAACAGGGTTCAAGGTTCAAGGTTCCTTCGATCTTCATCAGGCACGGATCTAGGGATGGGCTGGGCTTTGCTGCAGCCCACCCCGAAAATTTAGAACGTATACAATTAGTAGTAGGCAAATATCAGAAAGTCATTGTTGCCCAGTTGGTTGACCCGTAAAATTTAGTAGGAATACATTGGAAACGGTCAGGGTTTGATCCCCACTTGGGACGCCCAGGCCATCTGTTTTTATTTTCTCTCTTCGTTAAGTTTATGTTTTTATGTGTCATATATGTGTTATACATGTGATATTTAATAAATCTTACAAATTTGTTAATTGTATATTTTATTTTTCTCTTTATTAGTATTTTTAGGTGTGTATATATATGTTATACATACGAATTCTTACCTTATCAAAAACAAAAAAAAACATATGATATTAATAACTTTTAAAATTTTGTTCATATATAAGGCGATTTTAGCCTATCCCCGATTTTCATTCCTGATTCCGTGCCTGATCTTCATGTATATATGTTGTGTATGCGTTTGTTGCGTTGATTCCAGATTTGGACTTGATTTCATATGCTATTTATTTGTCCTTTTTATGACTCTAATTTGTGATTTGCCTTCTCTGTATATGGATTAATTGTCGATAGCACTGATATACAAGCAAAAGAGTTTGAGTAGTGAATGTTCAAGTTCGGCTAGTTTGTAAACTGGCTCGAGCTCGAGCTCCATATAGAAACGAGCCCATGCAGGTGCTCGGGCTCGAGCTATAGTGGACCAAATCTGCGAACGAGCGCCCCTGCGCGGACGGAGCGTGGAGGCAACGAGGGCCAAAGGGACCAAATCTAAAAGATTGTTGGCGGCTTGATTGTTGGAGGTTGGAGCTTGGAGGCAACTCTGAATTGTGCAAGGCATTTGGGCGAGGGTAGGGTAATTAGGTAAAAATAAAACCAAGGGTAAAAATGTAATTACACTTTAAAACGAGCAAGCTCGAGCCCGAATCCTTTGAACCAATCCAATAGTCCATCCGATGTATCACAAAATTTTAATTATCTATATTTTTAAATCATGATTCTTCATAATAAAATTTTATAAACATATTAATATAAGGATATATATGGAATCTAAAATTTTAATTTAATTTTTTTTTCAATGTTTATTTATACTCGAAATAATTTTGTGATACATCAGTGACACCACCGGAGTGGACTAGAGTCACTAGAGGATCCAGACTGATGTATTCTACATGTTCGTCAAAACCAGTAGAAATTTCTTATTTTCATAAGTTGAAGGTCGATCGAGATTCGAGTCTCGGCTTAAGCTTTTGTGGATGGTAAAACAACGCAAAATATAAGGAAAGAAAAATTCATTTACAATAACTTAAACTTTTGTATTAGAAGGGTAGATCTTGATCTTATAATCAAAAATAAAATAAAAATCTGATACCGCTTTCTTACGATTTTCTTGGAATTCCACAATTTATAAATGTGATGCAAAATAAACCAGAAAGTTGGCCCGATGGATCATCCTTCCGAACATATAAGAAGATTTTACGTATTGGATATGTACAGGATGTCGCATCAATAAATAATGGTGCCCGGGCCCACAAATATCCATTCCACGAATCTAAAGCGCGTCCTCTAATTCCACCACAAAAGATTTCGGGTGGGCACTCAAAAAGGTTTTGTACTTCCGTGCCCTGAAAACGGAAGTGTAAATAGATAGTTAATTTATACCTTCCGTTTTCAAAACACGGAAGTTTAAAATATAAGTTGTACTTCCGTTTTTGAAAAACGGGAGTACAACTTTTAGTTTTGCCTTCCGTTTTTAAAAAACGGGAGTTATAAAACTGGGTTGTACTCTTGTATTTAAAAAACGGAAGTACAACTTTAATTACACCTCCCCTTTTTCTAACACGGGAGTACAACTATTTTATAACTCCCGTTTTCTAAATACGGGAGTACAATTTTTAAAGTATTTTGAAAAAACAAACGAGTTTGATTTTAACTTTTTAAAAAAAAATATAAACACACATAAATTTAATAAATAAATTGCAACGGTTACCCATGACCTTGCGCGTTTTGTTAATAAATTATATTTTAGTATATCATATAAGAGTAAGTACTATATTGTTTAATATTTTTTCACTTATTTATCCAATAAAGAGTAAATAACCAAATTTATTGCATAAGTTACGTTTTGATATCCTTTAATATAATGTTTTATAAATATTTGATTTTTTTTATAAAAATTTGTTAATATAATTAATAAAAAATCAAATAATAATATAAAATAAATAATAACTAAAATATAATAAAATCCTTAAAATTCAATTAGTTACATTTTGATAATGATTTGTGATACTTTACAATAACATATATATTGATCCGAATAAACTCAACCAAAATTATGTTAAACTTGTATAAAAGTATATGTGAGGTAAACCGATATATTCTCAAACAATTAACTTAAACAGAACATAAAAACTAAATAATTTAGAGGCCGTATAAAATTGGAATTTTTAGCTAAGTGTCCACTTTCTATAAGGCCTTTTGCAAAATGTCCACTTTTATTTTCCTTTTTGCAAAATGTCCTAATACTACATTTTTGCCCTTCCTTCCCATTCCCTTCCTTCCTTCCCATTTTTATTTTGACCATTGACCGGTCAAAGTCAATGAATTGGTGACACAAAAAAAAATTTGGTGACACGTTTTTTTTTCTAATTTTTTTTTATTTTTTACGAAATTAGTGTTACCATCATTATAAGTGGTGACGCCGGTCAATGGCTTTGGTGACACAACTTTGGTGACACATTATGATGATAAACAAATTTTTGGGTGACAATTTTTTTTTTTTTACGAGATTAGTGTCACCGCCCTATTGCTGTCACCACAACCCATATCGTTGTCACCACCACCCATATCGCTGTCACCACCCTTATTGCGGTCACCACCTCTATTGTTGTCACCTCCCTATCGCTGTCACCACTCCTATCGCTGTCACCACCACTCCTGTCGCTGTCACCACCACCTCTATCACTGTCACCACCACCCATATTGTTGTCACCACCTCTATCGTTGTCACCGCCCTCTCGCTGTCACCACTCGTATCGCTGTCACCACCACTCCTGTCGCTGTCACCACCCTTATTACTGTCACCACCTCTATCGTTCTCACCGCCTTATCGCTGTCACCACTCATATCGTTGTCACCACCACTCCTATCGCTGTCACCACCACTCATATCGATGTCACCACCACTCCTATTGCTGTCACCACCCCCTATCGATGTCACCACCACCCTTATCACTGTCACCAACACCCATATTGATGTCACCACCCTTACTGCTGTCACCACCTCTATCGTTGTCACCACTCCTATCGCTGTCACCACCACTCCAATCGCTGTCATCACCACCCCTATCACTGTCACCACCACCCCTATCGCTGTCACCACCCTTATTGCTATCACCTCCTCTATCACTGTCACCGCCCTATCGCTGTCACCACTCCTATCGTTGTCACCACTACCCCTATCGCTGTCACCACCCTTATTGCTATCACCTCCTCTATCGCTGTCACCGCCCTATCGCTGTCACCACCACCCATATCGTTGTCACCACCACCCATATCGATGTCACCACCTCTATCGTTGTCATCACTCCTATCGTTGTCACCACTACCCCTATCACTGTCATCACTACCCATATCGATGTCACCACCCTTATTGCGGTTATCACCTCTATTGTTGTCACCGCCCTATCGCTGTCACCACCACTCCTATCGCTGTCACCACCACCCCTATCGTTGTCACCACCCTTATCAATGGTGACACCGTTAGTAATACATATAATGACAACTTTTTTTGGGGTGACGGTGATATCTTTGTTTTTCAGAGATTTTTTTAATTAGATCACTGTCACCAACAATGTCACCACCTTTATTAGTACACTGGTGACGGTAAGATCCAACCAAATTGCTAACTAAAAAAATGCAACCAAATCACAGTAAGATCCAACCAAATGACATGACATATTTATAGTAAATTGTGGAGTGAGCATATAATTAAACTTATATAAAGTATGATACATTGTCAATAATCTGCATATATTTGAAAAATTCATAATCTGCATATATAAGCCAAGCACACAAAAGTACTAAATTCTACAAATTAAAGCTACCCCTAATCTCCCTAGTACACGGCAACCCATCACACCTGGTCAACCTAACCTATAAGCCAAATTGAAACAAAAATGTTGCAGCTTTTAATTAAAGCATATGACTAGCAGACTAGGCCACATTAGGAAGACACGCCAACATCAGGTGCCATCTTCATCTCATGATTCATGAACAAAGAATTCGAATTCTCAGGTCTCAAAGTGCAATTCCATCTTTCAGCAGGCCAAATCCGTCGGAAGCAAACCAAATCCCGCAACGAATTTCCCCGATTTCAACAAACGAATCAACACGATAACCTAAATCAATCGCAACGATGGAGGAGAAACTCACAACATCGCGAAGCTCGGAACGGAGCTGATGAATGACGAGGGCGAAGCTTCGGGATGAACAGTGGAGGACGGCGGCGAAGAAAGCGGAGCCTGCGCGGAGGACGGTGGACGAGAATAGGGAGAGGGAGCCTGCGCGGAGGACGCCAATTCCACCTGTCGATGCAACCACCGGAGCAGCCCCTGCCTGAGATCGAAGTCGCCCCCGCCTCCTGGCCTCCTATCGCTGAACCTGGCCGGATCTGGAGCCGAAATCGACGACCGGTTTCGATCTGCAACCATGGAATTCGACTCAAGGAGATCGTCGATTGTTGAATGGAATTCGGAGATCTCTTCCGGATCTTTAGAGAATACGAGGAGAGAGAAGTAGGAGGTGAGGAAGCCATGGCTTCAACGCATCAGATCTGTGGGAGATGGAGAAGGGATGAGGAAACTGATATTAAATTAGGGTTGATTTATAAGGTAGGGGTAAAACGGGGTTTTCAAAAATATTTAGGACATTTAGCAAAAACTCTTTTTAATTGGACATTTTGCAAAAGGAGGTTGATAAAATGGACATTTGGCTAAATAATTTCTATAAAATATTGGGGATTCAATTTTGCTCACTAACTTAAAAGTCATGGTACAGAGGAAGAAAAATAAATAAAAATTAAAACCAATCAAAACTTTAATTTTAAGTGAAATTCAAAAGTTATCGTTAAATGCAAAAAAAAAAAGGTTTATTGGATTTTTTCGAACCAACATTCATAACTTTTGATTTCTTGTAGATTTTATTACATCATGAGTTTAGAATAAATTAAACTCAACGATTAACAATACTAAACCATATTTATATCATTTCATCAACATAACAAACTTACTCCCAAACTAAAGAGACAAAAATAATTTTTTCATAGAGTTGCAAGTTTAAAATATTCTAATAAGCACGTTGAACAAAAGGAATTCCGAAATAGACAACATCCAACTAATAGGTTTGCATACTAAACTACAGTGAATCCTTATGAGCAAATGCTAAGTCTTGCAAAGACCCACCGGGACGAAGCCTGTGACTGAAAGTGAATTTTCGATACGCGAGCATATTGTGGAGGTGTTGCATTAATTGGGGTCGATCATATATTGTGGAGGTGTTGCATTGGGGTCGATCATATATTGCATCTCATTCTTCTTGATTCTCGCCCTTGCATTATAAATTTGTTGTCTCGTGCTCAAATTCTCCTTGAAAGTACTTTTCAATGTCACAAGAAGGGGGATTGGCTTTACCCCTCTAAATGTCAAATCTTTCACTAGTTGTATCTTCTCATTCGTCAACACTCCACTTTCAGTCGCCATACATTTCTTTCGGCTTCCCAACCATACAACAAAAATGGACAATTTTTTTTATGCCTTCCATCCCACGGGACTATTACTGGTACATCAACACCTCCAATTTTCTTCTTACGATTTCTATTTTCTCCATATTTTTCACATCCAAAATATACTGAGCCGTATCGGGTTGCCAAGCTATTCCAAGATTTTACAATTGTGAGAACAAAGTTGTTCACAAAAGCAATATGCCGAGCCCATTCTAACATCGATTTTCTATCCATCAAGTAATAATTATTCGCAAAACAAGGCGAATAATCAAATCCAACAATGTTCATTCTATCAAACTGAAAACAATTGAAATAGCGTTGAAAATAATCAAATTTCACAAATTTAATCAATATTATCATTAAATTCTACTATAAAAGTTCATAAATACCTGAATATTATTGTTGACTCCTTTGTTACCATTGGATGCGTGGTTTGACATTCTTCTATGGAGTTCGGCGCAACTAGGGCAAAAATACCGGTTATCGAGCATATTCGTCATATTCATACCCTTTTTTAATGCCAAAAAAAAAAAAAGCATACCCTTCCGTTTTCTAAACACGGAAGGCAAACAATTATTTTGAACTTCCGTATTTAAAAAACGGAAGGCAAAAAGTGGATTTGTCCTTTCGGTTTTTCAAAACGGAAGGCAAAAAGTAGTTTTCTTCTCTCGTGTTTTAAAAACGGAATGTATAAAGTTCATTTGACCTTCCATTTTTATAACACGTAAGTTATGTATTATATTTTCAAAAAAAAAAAAAATTAATATAGCACAACTTCCGTTTTTAAAACACGGAAGTGTATTTTCTTTTTGGGTGCCCCACCAGATTTTTTGTGGTGCGGTTAACAACACCCATTCTCCAATTCAATCATTTTGATATGCGAAAATCAAATCCTTAGTCTTAAAACTGAATGAAGGTAATAAATGATATTTTTTACAGTTTAACAGAAATTATTAATTATCTTATCAATAGTTATTCAAATGTCTTTCAAATAGCCTAACTAAAAAAATCTACATGATTCAATTTATCATAAAACTTTCAAATTTTGAATAAATAATAAAAATTACTTATATTTTTTTTTTGATTCAAATTAGCGAGTGACATAAATGATAAACTAAAATAACATGAGGCTTGTTTTTGTTTTTAATGACAATAAAATATATAAAATATCAACCTATTCTAAAAAATCAATTCTTTAAAATTTTATACTTACAAAATTACTCTTCAGCCGATCTCAGTATTATAATTTACGAATCAAAATTACAAGGAGTGGGCGTCAGAACGCAAACTAAAACAAACAAGCTACACACTGCGTGCTTCGCATGCAGATGTGCAACTAGTCTATATATCAAAGAGGCGATCTCCTTGTGAACAGTAACAAATTATTCCAATTTTGTCCCCAACGCAACCATATTTGACTGAATAATGGGTCAAGCCCACAAGCCCATATTTTACAGCCCAAAGCTTTTTTTAAAGCAACAAAAATTACAGGATTGCCACTATGATTATAATGCAAATTTAAAAGGATGTGTTTGATCTACACAGATTACGATATATTTAGTACATTAAAAATTTGATCAGCACGGATTACGATGTGTGTGAACCAAAGAACATGTAAATGCATTATGTTTATAATTGTATTATAAACATAATAGAATCCAAACAAACCCTATGTCTTTCACCCTCTCGCCTCTCACTTTACCTCTCCACATCCGGCCTTCTGCAATTTCGCCTCTTTCTATCCTCGTTTCGATTCTCGACGCCGACTCTATAAATATTCCGGCCTCCTTCAATTTCCGTTGAAACCCATTGTCCACGAAAGCTCCACCAAATCTCCTGTGAACCGACGTCTTGCTCCCTTGCAAGAAGAATATACACGGCAAGTTAAATTTCTCCATGTTTTATACAAAGTATATTATAAAAGTTTGAATTTGTGATGAATGTTCTTAAGCATGGTTGATTAACTTGAAATTTATTAGGTGCAGGTTTGAAATTGTAGTTTATTCTTTATTGGATTTTTAATCATAATGCATACAAGGTGTTTGATAAAATGCCAACCTAAAATTGGTGAAATTGTTGTGCATGTTTTGCTTTAATCTTAATCCTATTAGCTAAATATCAAGATTAATCTCAGTATAAAATATCAAACTTTTGTTTTGCCAAAGTACAGTCATTGAACAACAGGGCGAATTCAAAAAAAAAACTCACAGTCAAATTCTGTAATGAAATAACAATGCTTATTAAATCTAGATATTGTTACTACCTACAGGGAAAATAAAGAATAGAAAAAAAGGGAAAATATATACATATATAAAAAAAAAAGTGACTGCTACTCCACTGGTGGTGGAGGAGGTAATTAACCATGCCGGAATGGCTCACCGGAAAGGAGTTGTGGGTAGTACCCATAGGTCCCGGTTCGAACCCCGGAATGACCGCTCTTTATTTACCTATTCTCAAGGTGGAGGAGGTAATTAAGTTCAAATTGAAGCTTGTAAATAATACCAAAGTTGAAGATGACGATGAATTAGCTGATTTTTACATAAATGCAGATTTTTGGGTCAATTGATTTGCTTGCGATTTCTTGTCTTCTTAATCTTTCTTAAATTATTAACGTAAACTTCAAATACTGATTATACTTTGTATATATCTATTATCTGCGCTGTCTAATTGCTAATTAAATTGGAGTCCATGTGAATTGATTGGTTGTGAATCTGGATTAGAAAACTAGATCTTGTTTCTTGTTTTAGATCTTACATATTGGTACTATTAAGGATTGAATTTAATAAGTAGGCAACATGCTCATGCTAATTTGCCGATGAAATTGGGGCCTTTCGATGTCTTGATGGTTCATGGTGATATTTGTGAGGTTAAGGGCATTATTTTTAGGAGGTATATTTCATTTTGTTTATATGTTTATTTGATTTATTGTTTTTTATTTTGTCAATTTAATAAGTACGCTCTCAATTTTTCTAACAAAAAAAAACTCTATTTATTGCAAATCCAAAACCAATTACTAAACTGAAAGTTAAGGAGAAACTTTGAAAGTAAAAAAAGCATCTTCAAATACATAAAGTATTCATGCTTTAGATATGTTTCTGGGAATTGTTTGTGTTTCAAATGCCCCCGTCTTTTTGGTTTGTTTATTCTAAAAGTTTGTATGTTTCCTGAATCCTGGTGCATGTGTTTGTTTGTGCCCATATAAATAGGGATAAGAGATGCGGTGTTTGTGGACCCATCCTCATCGAGAAGTTCAAGGAGGAGATTCAATCTAGAGAGTTAACTGAGCAGATTTCTGCTTATCCTTGCTCGCACATTGGTGGACACAAGTATGCAGTAAAGCTGATCATTTTTGGCACAAGCTCTGAGGGGAAAGTTACTTGTGACCGCCGACTGGTAATATTGCCTGATTCCTTTCTTCAGTTGCTGATGTGATGTGTGCCTTGTATGTGTCTTTGTTTATGCATTTCCTCTGTCAGCTACCACTGTTTGGACTTGGGACTTATATTCATGGTTTTGCAGATTTGGGTATGTCACTCCCAATGATATTCCCATCTTGATTGATCAATACCAATGATATTCCCGTCTTGATTGATCAATACCTTGGTAGAGGAGAGATCATTGAAAAGCTTTGGAGGTATATTATATCCTGTCTTTGACTTTCTGTTTCTGTAATGCTCCGTTATTGATCAGGGTTGAGTGTATTACCATAGAGAATAATTATGCTTTATAAATAAATTGGATAATTTGGATGGCCTTATATCATTCTCTGATGCTTTTGAAGCTTCACGTTTAAGGTATGTATAAGCACATAGTATATATCTTATCAAATCAAGTATATAAAAGCACATCGTCCATCCTTTTTCCGTTTTGTTTCCATTTGCTTTGTCTATTATAAATAAATTGAAATGCAATTCCAACAGTGACTTTGTTTGATAAAAGCCGCCGAGTAGCTTAATGGAGTTAGTGGTAGATTCAGAAATTGATTGCTTGAAATACTTGCACATTATTTTCCAACTAATGCATAATTGAAGAAGAGGGATTAGAAACAGTGACCAAATGCATCCAACATACAATCCTCCCCAAGTTTAGCTGAGGAGACCAAGGCATTTGTAAAAGGGTACAGTCAGCCATAGAATGTACAACCATTTTTTCTAATCTAGATCCTTACACAATAACATTACCAATAAAGCTAAGAAATTCTCATTCCTTTTTTGGCTCTTGGCATTAAAACTCACATGGTCATAACTTAAAAACTAGAAAAAATCACTGCATTAACAGTGATCCCCAAATTAAAAGCAACCCTTCATATAGGAGGATCGAACAATTTGAAGTTCAGGAATTGGCATTTGGTGTTGGTGGGTTTGTGTTCATCAGTTTTAGGGGTTACTCATTATATTTATTAAGGAAGGCTATAATATATCATCCTTTTTCCCTTTCCCCTTCAAAGTTGTGTAATTTTGTGTCTGATCCAGTTGCTGCAGCTGTAGTGAATTGTAAATTTCCCAATTGAATGCAGAAACCAACTCTTAATAGAGACAATAGCCGTATGTGCTAATGGTTTTTGTAGGTATGAAATTTCAAAAATTAGATGAAAGAAAAATGGAGAAGAAAATATTATTTGTGGCTACTTATAGCCAGACCTCTCTCCTGATTTGTAGTTTAGGTTTTTACTTGAATAGGAGGTTTAACCACTGTTGAAGTATAGATTAAGATGAGTCAAGTCAAAGTATTTAGCCAAAAAAAAAATCAGGATTCCTAAGAATTTGAGGACTTGATTTTCCATTTTTGCTCTAACTCCTCTTTCGAGTTAATTATGCTTTTCCCTTCTAAAAATTTCATGTTTAAAATTTTTTTGGCCCGGTGGATTGTGCCTTTTTAGATCAATTGATGATACAGATGAGAAATATGTTGTTCCGATTCCACCAGTTAAGCAAGTCAACGTGATTGAATTTGTTCTAAACAACTCTCAAATGTAAGAGGAAGACTTTTAATTATCTCTGATGATCTATAAGAAGAGTTGTCATCTTATGCAGCCTTCCTCCCTCAAATCTTGCTGCGAAAGTGGTGGTTAAGGTGAAAATTTAGCTTGTCTAAGAGCTCTCATACTTAGGGTTTTCCATATCCACCACATATACTGATTTGCGATCACAAGGACGGAAGGGTGTACACATCAATTTTGTTTCATTTGCTGGATTTTCTTGTGAATTTGTGTTAATTTTCATTTTATTGTGCAATTTCAACTTCATATTTGTAGTGGATATATTATTTAAATACAATCATGTATCCAGGAATAAAAGGTTATCAACTAGCTAGAACAAACAGGCTACACACTGCGTGCGAAGCACGCAGATGTGCAACTAGTTAATACCAAACAAGGCGTTTTTATTGCAGGACTGAGTTTTTGTTTCCTTGGCTAACCCTCACTTTGATTTTCTCTCTGCCACTTTTGTGTTCTAGTTTCAATTCTATAATCGATTGGGCTGGATTTCGTTGATTTGCACAATTTATCGAAATATGGATGCAACTAACCCTGGAGATGTGGTAAGGTATGTTATGAACATGATCATAGCCTCTTTCTCTCTCATAAGGTGGTTTGATTCATTAGGATTTTCTGAAATTCATCTTACTCGATCTGTTGGTGTATTTTTCGCAGGCATCTAGAGAAGCAGAATGAACTCCTCCTTGAAGCGCATAATAAAATGGCTCATGAATTGCATACACTCCAGGTAATTCATGTGCGATATCTTATTGTTCTTATGAAACATTGTCTCGAAATTAGTCAAATTTGTTGTGCCTGTGTTCTATTGGTGCTACTTTTAGTCTTTTGCAACATAAATGCATCATCTGTGAACCTGAGCTATGTGTATGCTCTATTGAATTTTGGTTCAACTGCGGTTTCAATTTTTCCTCCCTTGAATGTGTTTTGGGATGGTTAGTAGATATATTTTGCTATGATGGTTTTGCTGAATCTTTTCTAAAATGTTCTGGAAAGATATGGGCTAAGCTAAAGGGAGTCGATTCATTCTATTAAAGGGACTAGCCCTCTTATCTAGTTGTGCTTCGGATATCAATTTGTAAGGCTTAGCCTATTGCCCAGACTCCAGAGGGTGTTTCCCTCTCATGAGTCGCGTCTTAGTGGAACTTAGCCTTGTGATTCGTTCGGAAATCCTTGGTTTCTACAAGTGTTCATGTTCTCTTGTGTGTGATTCAGAGTTCAAATGTATTTCCTGATCTCACACTGTTATCACTCTTTCATTCTTGTCCGCTTGTTTGCCATCCCCTTAGTTCTCGCAGTTTCCCTTTTCATGTTCCGCTTCTTAGTTTTAGAAGATTGATAAATCATTAGTACTGTGAATGCATAATGGGAGAGAGATATCTCATTCACTCCTTTAACTCAGTATTAAGAGTCTTTACTTGATTTAATCAGGTCATAACAGTTACTTTCTTGGATATATATATAATAGATGGTATGCTTTTAAGGTCGTTAGTAGAATGATTTTAGCTGAGAGTAATCAATGGTTGAAGTATGTAACATGACATCCATTTTTCTAAGTTGCTACTGTTGTTACAGGTAGAAGAAGAAATGCTTATGCGCAAGTTCTATGACCTCATGACTAATTTGGGTTTGACAAAAACGGTAGCAGCTCTCCTATTTCAAAGTTTCTACCTCATTCGCTTTTATCCAATCAGTATTTGTGTGATTTTAAGTGCTTGTTAATGTGTTTAACTGCTATGGCAGAGTAGTTGATTGCCTGTGTAAATGTAATCTTCAGGGTGAACGCATTGCAAATGCGGCAAATGTCGAGGATAATTAATGTGTCACCAAATTCAGAAAGTGAAGGATAGTAGAAGAGATGCAGGCTCCTAGAACAATTCGAATACAAGCTCGATTCAAGTGTTTTGTAGCAACTGTGATCAAGTGTCTAGTGGTGTAGTTTCCATTCGAATCCATAGAAACAACTTCGAAAAGTAATACCATATTGTAATTGGCCGTGGACCTTGAATACCCATGGCTGGATGGAATGGGAACCCCACTTGTTTACTACTCAAATCACAGACATCTCTCAAATCATAATTCCGTGTTATGATCTGAGCACCCAAATCACTGTTTGGCGGAAATTGGAGCAGGATCCTTGGACCATGAAAATCAAGGAGGTTGAGTTCAAAGGTCTGAATCGTTATTTTGTTAAATAGTAGTATACATTTGACCCTACTGAACAGTTGCAACTTGCAAGCATATAGTGAATGGTGCTACTTCAAATGGTGATTTGGTTCATGGCTTTATTGTTGGGAGTTTCGACAAATTTCAAGTGCAGACGTGCAGTTGCGTAACAAAAATGCAAGTCCAAAAAAGATCCTGCGTAACAAAAATGCAGTCCAAAAAGATTTTGCAGACGATCTTTACCGATTCCGCACATACGGAGTATAATCTAACCACAATAAATAATGGGGGCATTTTTCAGTTGTCAAAACCAAGCTCCAAGACCAACTCCCCTTTGTTTTCAAGTAAGAAAAAATTTAGTCTATTTTTAATTAAGATTCAGGGATCAATATAACTATTTCTCTCTTCCCTTGACTCATAAAAAAGTAACTATCTTACAAATTTTATGTGTAAAATCTGATTCATTATCCATCTATTCCACGCTACTCAAACAAACAAGGCCTAAAAATATTCTTTGGATGGCAGCAAGAGGTTGTAATTCAAGTACAACTAGAAACTACAAAGAAGAACAAAAACTAAATAGGTGGAAATCCAAGTTATAGTTTAAAGACAAATCACAACAGCAACAAAAGGAGAAACATCCAAACAGCATGGATGATCAATCCTACAACCAAGAGCAGTTCAGTTCTTCAAGGAAAAGCTTCTATATTCAAGTTTAAACACCAATTTCTTCTACACAAACCAAATTCCAAGCATATTCAAGGTGGTATGCGTGACGAATCCGTCTTCTGTCTATTGATGGTATTCGAATGCAGGGTGCTTTACCATAGGTACCTAATGAAAACAGCGACAAATTATGAAGTTGAACAAGATCGATACTGCAATAATCGTAAGTGAAACCTGGCATCAACATATACTACTTTAATGGGTATGGCTTTGTTATTGAGCTGAGTACGATGATGTTAAATGGAAAGAATACTAATTCAGGCTCTAAATGTGAACCTGTGCAATGATTCTATTTTTCTTTTTTTTTTAAACAAACAATGGTTCCTTAATTTTTGGGAACAAGCAATGGTCCAAAACAAGGTAGGATAAATGGATAATGCTAGCTACACTCGCTGAAGTTACAATGGCTTCAAAGGAAAGACAGTGTTACAAATGCGGTGTCGGATAAACACATGCTAATTACTTTCTAGCACAGATCTTCTCAGGCTTACTTATTGACACTTCCTTGATATCCGAGGAACAGATTCAGCTGTTTTGTTCATGGATCTTTAAAACCAAGTTTCAAGTATGAACTATGGTTACTAAACATCCACAATGAAAAGAACTTATCTGCCAGACAGCCAAAGTACGGCATCAGTTACCTCTCAAACGCCACACGCACTGTGCAGCCTTTGATTTTCAAGGTCAGAAACTGACACATTCTTAAATGACAAAAACACAAATACAACAATGTAGGGCATACGCATTTTCTAATACCTACACACCCTAGCCAATTTTACATGAAAACGAGTTACCTATGAAGATCACCAGAAACTTTCGCATAGAGCGCCGTTTTGCTTAGTGAAGAGATAATCTCCTGGAGATCCCCAATAAGGGATCTCAGTTTTTCCATAGAGGACTTCATTGAAGACCTCGTGCCTTTTTTGGAGGCTTTTTTATTTCCATCATTGGGAGAGAAAACTCCCTCAGGAATTGGTTTTTCAACCGGGTTTGACAGGCCCTTTCGGGATTTGGTTTGGAGAGGAGACAAGTCTCCATCTACCAAGGGTGGTTTACCTTTCTCATTCGCCATTTGTTCCATGCCACAAAGAAAACACAAGAAGATATTAAAGGAGAAAACTATACTCAGATTTGTGTGTGAGAGAAAGATGTGATTGAAGATGTGTACCTGGTTGGAAGCCCAGAACACCCTTTTATAGATGAACTGTGAGGTCGGAGAATACTCATTCGTCAGAGAATGAACAAGCCCATCAAGGTATTCCTTGTTGCGAAGAAGCATCAGACACCCGTCAAGCCAGAAGAGAGAAAGCATACCTACTCCCACCTTAAGGCCCGGAAACTGCACATTGATCCCAACTGGATCTGGCCAAGGAGGGGGTTTAGCAGGGAAACCCCCAAACACCGTAATCCTAATTTCCCTCTCCAACCATCCTTGGAAAGGACGGACGATCTGTATACTACTTTTCTCGATCGATTTAGTAGCCCAAAACAAGGAGATTGAACCCAAATTCTCAGACTCGCCATCACAAGCCACAAACGCGGGTGCGATTACGAAAAGGAATAGACAATCTAAGGGATTGCCCAGATTTTTGGCCTTTGAGGATTTGATTGAACTGGATTTGAGAAGGGGGCAGAAACACCTTTGGCTCCTAGGGTTTTCATGAAGCTGGTGGGGGTGAATTTTTGTATTCTCGAAAGAGAGTTTCTTTCGATTGAGACTATATTCCAGCCATGAGGCATTTTCTGTACTGATTCGACACAAAGAATGATTTTTGGAGGAGGCGATTTTGGATCTAGGGTTCTTCCGAGCTGATTTCTTTTGGGGGCAGATTTTGGGAGGGGGAGGTTTTTCGCAGGGCGCGTGGGGCGCTTTCATTTCCTCAAATTGACCGGGTTTTTAAAATAAAACCAATTCAGTTAACTATCTTGAAGTGTATTTTTTTTTCAAAACAGTTAATTGCAAAATGGAGGAACTTTTCAGTTTTTCAAATCAATTTTTCAATTTCAAGTAATTTTGCCCACCCTAGGTGGAGGGCACTGGGCAGTCTAGAGGGGTATAGCGCCAGCCGGAACGAAAAAGGTTTCGGGTTTCCAACTCTGTGAGATTGTGTTGATGGGATTGGTGGCAATACCGGGTAGGGTGGGTCGAACGAGTGGAGTATTCTTGTTTATATTCTACTCGTTTAGAAATGAGCCGTGCTCGAACCGAGATTAAATTTGGACTCGAGTTTAAAAATGTGCTCATACTCAGCTCGTTTAGAAAACGAACAAGCTCAAGCTGAGTTTTTTTTTTCAATATTAAACAACTTTATTTGCTCAAAACATAGTAAATTAAAGAAAATTTTAGATATTTTATAAAATTTGTACTATTCGAACTTAAATCGAGCGAGCCAAGTTTTGAACTGAGCTTAAAAATGTGCTCATACTCGACTTGTTTATAAAATGAACGAGCTCAGACCGAGCTTTTATCGAGTCGAGTCCGAACCGAACTCGAGCTACTCGGGTCATGTCACATTATACCCGAGCGACTGGACTGACCGCTGCCCATGTGGCCGGTGAATCGTGATGACAAAAGGAGCACGGGCAGGGGCTCCTCTCTCCCAAAAGAGCTTATAAAGTGGTATGTATAAAAAAGTGGTAATATTTCTGACATGAGCTTATAAAGTAGGATTTATTGTAACACTGTCTTGCCCAAGTGTGCATAATTAACGAGCGGGTACATCGCCTTTTATAGGCAAGAGTGGCCTAATATGATCAAAACTAATTGAAGGTCGTAAGGGTCGTAATACAAAGAAGCTGCAACATGTACAGTAGGTGTATAGTAGTAGGAGGTGAATAATTCATCAATATCACAACACTCCCCTTTGAATATTCACCTTTAGAGCCGGGAGTAAATAATGTTGTTGCCTCAATAAAACCTGGCTAAGGAAAACCCATAGGGGAAAAAGCCAAAGCTTAGGAAAAAGAGTACGGTTTGCTTTGTACACTCCTGGAAAAAGCCAAAGCTGCAACATGTCAGGAAAAACCTTGTGGGATAAAAACCTAAGTCAAGGGAAAAAGAGTGCAGTGCGTACTATTTTCTCCCCCTCAATTTAATGTGCCTCTCGGAGTCGACACATCCCGGTTTTGTACACAAGTTCTTTAAACCTGTTTGGGGGTAGTGACTTTGTGAATAGATCAGCATGATTATCACTTGATCAGATTTGTTGTATATTCACTGTGCCTTTTTTCTCTAGATCATGACTTGAGAAGAGCTTCGGTGAAATGTGCTTTGTCCGATCGCCTTTGATGTATCCTTCCTTCACTTGAGTGATGCATGCAGAATTGTCTTCATAAATAATGGTTGGGCTTCCAGCGATTGATCTCAATCTACATTCTCCTTGTATATAACTAACTATGGATCTCAGTCAAACACACTCTCTGCCAGCTTCATATAGAGCGATTAATTTAGTGTGATTTGAGGATGTAGCGGTAAGAGTCTGCTTTGTTGACTTCCATGAGATCGTCGTATCTCCATAAGTGAATACATAACCATTTTGAGATCTAGCTTTGTGAGGATCTGAAAGATATCCTGCATCTGCATACCCAACAAGAGTGGCATTTGCATGATAACGATAATACAAACCAAGATCATGTGTACCTCGTAGATATCGGAATACATGCTTGATTCTGTTCCAATGTCTTCTTGTTGGAGCTGAGCTGTATCTTGACAATAAGTTTATGGAGAAAGCTATAACTGGTCTAGTGTTATTTGCCAAGTACATCAATGCACCAATTGCACTTAAGTAAGGAATTGTTGGGCCAAGAATGTCTTCATCTTCTTGTCTAGGTCGAAAGTGATCATCCTGTATACCAAGAGAACGAACTACCATATGTGATGTTAATGGGTGTGCCTTGTCCATGTCAAATCTCTTTAAGATTTTCTCAGTATCAGTACTTTGATGAACAAATATTCTATCATTTAAATGCTCAATTTGTAAACCAATACAAAACTTGGTTTTACCGAGGTCTTTCATTTCAAATTCTTTCATCAAATACTTTGCAGTGCTTTCCAATTCATCTGGAGTACCTATAATATTCAAATCATCAACATACACTGCAATAATAGCAAAACCATTTTTGGAATGCTTTATAAAGACACATGGACAGATAGTGTTATTGTGGTATCCTTCTTTAATAAGATATTCACTTAATCGATTGTACCACATTCTTCTAGATTACTTAAGACCATATAACGATCTTTGCAACTTTATAGAGAACATTTCTCTATTCTCTGTATTCTGCATCTGAGCCATTTTTAGTCCTTCTGGGACTTTCATTTATATGTCACTATCAAGTGATCCATATAAATATGCAGTTACGACATCCATTAGTCGCATATGTAGTCCTTCTGAGATAGTTAGGCTAATTAAAAATCTTAATGTAATTGCATCAACTACTGGAGAATATGTTTGCTCAAAATCTATCCCGGGTATTTGAGAAAAACCTTGGGCTACAAGCCTTGCTTTGTACCTCACAATTTCATTTTTCTCATTTCGCTTTCTTACGAATACCCATTTATAGCCTATTGGCTTCACACCTTTTGGTGTAAGCTTAACAGGACCAAAAACTTCATGTTTTTCTAAGGACTTTAACTCGGCGTGGACTGCCTCTTTCCATTTTGGCCAGTCATTTCTGCGACGACATTCGTCGACACTTTGTGGCTCAATTTCATTGACATCAATGATTATTTTCGTGCCAACAGAGTATGCAAACACCTCATCAAGGATAATATCCTTTCTATTCCATTGTATTCTGGTAGAAACATAATTCACAGAAATTTCATAATTATCAATGTTTCTATCTTCATCCAGAATACTTTTGTCATCTAATGTGCCCTCCGCATTTTCCGAGATATCTTTATCACATTCCTCTTGTATTTTGGCAATTCCCCCTGAATTTATCAGTGGGACAATTTTCATGACGTCCTCTTAACATCTACTTTTTCTTGGCTTCAAATCCTTGGAACCAAGAGGCCTGCCACGTTTTCGTTGTATCGCGGACTCATTTACAGGTTGCTGTCCAGCTGTTTGTCTCTCATGAATTTCAATCCTTTCAGGGGCATTTATAGCAGGCACATGCGACTTTGTCACTTTCTTTGTGTCTGTAAACGAATCCGGCAATTGATTCGCTATACTCTGTAAATGTATAATTTTCTCCACTTCTTGTTCACACACTTTAGTACGTGGATCAATATGAGATAATAATGGAGCATTCCACGTAATTTCTTTACTCTTTTCTCCACCTAAAGTTGGGAATAGATTTTCGTCAAAATGACAATCAGCAAACCTTGTTGTAAATAAATCCCTAGTTGTTGGTTCAAGATACGTAATTATCGATGCAGATTCAAAACCAACATAAGTTCCCAATCTCCTTTGTGGACCCATTTTCGTACGTTGTAGTGGAGCAATGGGTACATAAACTGCACATCCAAAAATTCTCAAATGAGAGATATTTGGCTCTTTACCAATCACAAGTTGTAATGGGGATTGTTTATGATAAGCGGTCGGTCTTAATGATGTGATCCCCACATCAAGTACCGATGACCAAGAACTACGGGACACTTCGACCCCGCCTCTCACTAGGGTGCGCGCTCGGCTCCTTGGACAACTTGTGTTCAACGAGGCCTTATTCGAGACCCATCACGACCCACCCATGGCTGCCTTGCTCCAAGTTCAACCCGAGCCCGCATCTGCAAGTCAAGGCACCACGAACCAGCCTTACGATGAGAACGTTGAAGGACTCATTTGCATTACAACCGGGATTAAAGGCATTCTTGAAGATGGTATTGAAAGCCAACCATGAAGATGAGAGCCGTTACTTGCCGACTTGAATAAGTGTAACAGTCGACTTCAAAGTTCCCTTTAATGTCAGCCATTGAATGCCACCTAAAGTTTGACTCATTGCATTTGCCTTAATAACCTTTTCCATTAATTTGGTTTTAATTACCAAATTTGGATTAAATAGATTCTATTTTCTACTAGAAGTGCAATATAAAAGGGGGCCTACACGCCACCGATTAGGGGGAGAAGAATTTGGGATGTTTTCCTTTGTTATCAATTTCTAAGTTTTCCTTTGTTAATCTATTATTTTATGTGTTAGTTGTTTTAGCCAATTTTCCTCAAAATACTTAAGTGAGATTCTTGAGTGTTGAAAGGAGTTCGGTACTAGGATCGATCGTGAGATTCGGTGATTCTAGAGCCGGTTCGTGTCTTCGTTTGGAGACCGCATCAAGTTTCGGTGTCTTGTTTGAAGATCCCATCACTTAACCTAACCAACGCCGCTGCATGTAAAATAGCATGTCCCCGGACAGATGATGGCAGTTTAAACTTCATTAATAATGGTCTACCGATTATTTGTAATCGCTTTATCAAAGATTCAGCAAGACCATTTTGTGTGTGAACATGGGCCACTGAATGCTCAATTTCAATCCCAAGTGATATACAATAGTCACTAAATGTTTGGGATGTAAATTCTCATGCATTATCAAGTCTTATTTTCTTGATTGTATAATCCGGAAATTGAGCTCATAACCCGATAATCTGTGCAAGGAGTTTAGCAAAAGCTGCATTTCTTGTTGATAAGATACTTACATGTGACCATTTTGTTAATGCTTCTATTAGCACCATAAAATATCGAAATGGTCCACATGGTGGAACTATTGGTCCACATATATCTCCTTGTATTCTTTCTAAGAACACTGGAGACTCATTCTCAAGTTTACTCTTGGAAGGCCTGATTATTAATTTACCAAGTGAACAACCAGTACAATTGAAATCATTTAATCTCAGAATTTTCACATTCTTAACTGAATGTCCATTTGAACTTTCAATAATTCTATGCATCATCACATTTCTCAGATGACCCAAACGGTCAGCCATAATGTGAACATCCTTTTATCATATGACTTTTCAGATGCTATATTTACTTCTATCAGACTTATATATGTATAATATAGTCCAGAAGAATAAGCTAGCAGCTTTTCTAGGATGTTCTTCTTGCCATTTCTATATCCAGTGATACATAGATATTTTTTTCCACCTTGATTCATGGTTTCCATATGAAACCCATTTAGACGCATATCTCTAAAACTCAACAAGTTTCTACGAGATTTACTTGAATATAATACGTCATTTATAATCAGTTTTGTCCCTTCAGGGATCAAAATACAAGCTCTTCCAGAGCCTTCTATCATCTTTGCCACACCGGATATTGTTCTGACATTTGCCTCAATTAATGTCAATTGTGTGAAGTATTCTCTGCTTCTCAATATGGTGTGTGTAGTGACACTGTCTACCAAACATTGATCTTTGCCACTTGGTTTAACTTCACTTATATCCATATCTTCAATATAAAAAGAGATATAATTAAAACTTTAATACATTTTTATTCATTAATAATACTCTCTCCGTTCGCGAAAACTTGTCATTTTAGACTTCTTATTTTGTTCAACAAAACATGTCATTTTAGATATTTTTTCATTCATTTCCCAATTTTACCCCTAGTTTGAATTTGAATTTGTTCATTAAATATTGGCTCCAATTTGATGTGTGATTGTACTTTGTTTTTGGGATAATAAATACAAAAGTTAAGTAAGGGCAAATTAGGCAATGTAATATATTTCTTAATAATTGTGCCCGAGGCTAAAACGACAAGTTTTTGCGAACGGAGGGAGAAAATAAACACACTGCGATATGTTATCGGAAATAAACACACTGTGATATGTTCCAAAGTAAACTACATGGAAATAAAAGTATTGATATTTAATAGTTCACAGTATCACTAAGTCCAAAATCTCCATCTCCATCAGGAGTATTTGCGAAGAAACTAGAGATGTCCAGATCGGGCTCAGGTGGAGTGTTATTGACAAAATTACTCTCCACCTTCTTTCCTTTGTTCTTGGATGTCTTATACAGCTCAACCAAATGTTTAGCTGTGTGACATACCTTCTCCTAGTGGCCTGTCATGCCACATCTGTAACATGGAGATTTGGATTTTTGAGTAGATCCCGATGGATCTTTCCGGACCATCAACTTATCATTCCCCTTTGAAGAGGATGCTCTAGGAGCTTTGTGCCACTGATTAGTAGCAAAGCTTCTACCGCGACCACGACCACGACCTCTTCCATGACCTCGACCTCTACCGTGATTATTTACATCTCCAAGGTTAGTCGTATTCCAACCACCATCTCCCTGAGATGTATATTGACCTAGGAACATTCCATGTGCTACATTTGTCTCAGTATATGGAGCAACACCAGTAGGCCTTAGGTTGTGGTTCTTCATCAAAAGTTCATTATTTTGCTCAGCCACAAGTAATACTGATATCAAATCAGAATACTTTGTAAAACCCCTCTCTCTATATTGTTGTTGCAACAACACATTTGATACGTGCATTGTAGAGAAGGTTTTATCAGGCATATTTTCTTCAGAGATTTTCTACCCACATAAACGTAACTGAGACGTGATTATGAATAAGGCATAATTAAAATCACTGATAGACTTAAAATCTTGGAACCTCATATTGCTCCAATCATATGTGGCTTTTGGGAGTAAAACTTTCTCCTGATGCCCATATCTCTGACTTAAGTTCTCCCATAACTCTTTAGGATCTTCCACCAGCAAGTATTCAGACTTAAGGCTTTCATTCACATGATGGCGCAAAAATATAATCGCCTTTGCCTTATCTTGCGGAGAAGTATCATTATTTTCAGAGATAGTTTCCAATAGGCCATGAGCTTGAAGGTGAGATAGTGAATCAACCCTCCATTCAAGATATCTCTAGCCCGATAAGTCGAGAATATCAAATTCCCGCTTTATAAGATTTTCCATTGAATTAACTACAAATAAAATCATATAAATTAATATTGACATAATTAATCATCATATAAATTAAATTTATGGATTAAGATGACATATATTACATCTCATTAATATATATATATAATATATATATATATATATATATATATATATATATATATATATATATATATATATATGTAAATGCTATAAACAAATATAATAACATTATGTATACATACATACATGGATTATATATATTTTTATACATGTATGTGTTCATACGGTATATATATGTATCTATGTGATATATGCATGCATGCTATATCTTCACATAATAAATATATATACATACATGACACATGCTTATTAAATTGATCAAACCATCAAGTGAATGACCTATATAACAGTAGATTATAGGCTAGTCTAGTCATATATCAATTTTATGCCCACTGCAATACGCAAGCTTATTCAAAAGCTATTGAAAGAAAAAAAAAATGCAGTGTATATGTTGGAGGTTAGTACAATTCTACACGTATTCCTACATTCAAATATGTAATATATATCTGTTGAACGAGATGTGAATCAACTGGCCGGTTCACTTTCTTTTCAAAATCAGATGTTTCCTCTATGAAAAATACTCTCTTTTTATGAAGCTCATCAAAAACCGAAAGCCTCAAAAATATTTTCAGTGAGAAATTTTCATCTTTGCAAGTATGAGATATTTGAAGATTATCAAAGAAGTGAAGAACAAGAGTATATCAAGTGTGGATTTCCAAGTTCAAGAGGTAATTATGGGTGGAAAAACATCTTCAAAATTTTACATCTTCCACCTTTGTCTACCATATCCTCATATTTCCCTTCTCACTTTTTCATCTTTAAATTACCACCACTCCTTCCATTTTACTAACATCCCATCTCTCTACAAACTTTTTTTTTCTTTAAATTACCATCACAGTATCACACCTTTTACTTTTACAATTATCTCATCTCCATCACCATCCTCATCTTCATCATCATCAACTTCATCTCCTCCGGCCTCCTACAAACCACCATGAACTCATCCGGCCGATTTGAACTAAGTAGTTAGTTTTTGAGCTAAAATTTGATTGGATAAGAACTGTTCTACCTGCTTGGGATAGAGTTGAAGCTCTCCATTTTGAGAGTTGTTTTTCATATTTTCAATTGAGATATGCAAGGACTTTGTGTGGAGCTTCATCTGTAGTCTATATCCCTACCTTTCTAGATTTAGTTTTGTCTAGATTCGTATTTGTAGGGTGCGTTTTCGCTTGTTGTTTTGCACTTTCATATTCTTACTGAATAAAAAAAATACCCCTTGTTTGTTACGTTAAACCTTTTTGGGTCCGAAAAATTGCAGCAATCAAACACGCCCTTCTTTTGGGCTCGAAAACCGTAGCAACCAAATACACCCCGTGCTTGTCTTTTTTTTTAAAATAAAATAAAATAAAATAAAATAAAGGTGAGTAATTTAATGCAGGGACAAGTCCAACGGTTTGATGGATCAAAAAGATCGGTATCAAATAAATTGTTTATGAAGTAAACTTATGATCTTAAAACATGACACTGACGTAGATAAACTTCATACTTCTTTTAATACAGAATAATACTATTGAGCTCATGTGCGGCAGATGGCATCATATAAAGTATAAACGTGACCTATATGAATTTATCAAAGTTGTATGAAATGAAACAAATGCAAATAGATTTTCATTATTGTCATTCAAACTTATGAGAATGCGGGTAATTTTGTGCATTATCACAATTTAAGGGTGGTTTGATGGAAATTGTCTACTTTAAGGGTGTTTTGTGCATTTTTACCCTTAATGAAAACTCCCTAATCTCTCTCGGCGTATAAAAAAACCAAAAGAAGCGCGCAAAGTAGAGAAAAGGCGGGAAAATCCCTACAATATAATAGCAAAAGCAAGTTCTTTAGAAAAGAATTTGCCACGTGTCCAGGCTACCAAAAACCCGCGCACCGGCTCCACCCTACCTCCTCGCGCTCGCCTTGAATCGTTCTTCCTCGGTCTTCTCCTCCTGTCGCTTCCTTCTGAATGAGAGGGAGTTGGAGAGCAGTTTGTGGGGAGAACGTGGGGCTAAGCAGGGAAGGAGAGAAAAGCACGAAACCGCTTCAACAAATGCGAAAAAAAAAAAATCAGTGTAACTTTTTTGGGGAAAAAAATAAAATAAAAACTCACCAAAAATTGCTAGCCTGGACACGTGGCAAATTCTTTTCTAAAGAACTTGCTTTTGCTATTATATTGTAGGGATTTTCCCGCCTTTTCTCTACTTTGCGCGCTTCTTTTGGTTTTTTTATACGCCGAGAGAGATTAGGGAGTTTTCATTAAGGGTAAAAATGCACAAAACACCCTTAAAGTAGACAATTTCCATCAAACCACCCTTAAATTGTGATAATGCACAAAATTACCCGCATTCTCATAAGTTTGAATGACAATAATGAAAATCTATTTGCATTTGTTTCATTTCATACAACTTTGATAAATTCATATGGGTCACATTTATACTTTATATGATGCCATCATGCCGCACATGAGCTCAATAGTATTATTCTGTATTAAAAGAAGTATGAAGTTTATCTACGTCAGTGTCATGTTTTAAGATCATAAGTTTACTTCATAAACAATTTATTTGATACCGATCTTTTTGATCCATCAAACCGTTGGACTTGTCCCTGCATTAAATTACTCACCTTTATTTTATTTTATTATTTTTTTTAAAAAAAAGGCAAGCACGGGGTGTATTTGGTTGCTACGGTTTTCGAGCCCAAAAGAAGGGCGTGTTTGATTGCTGCAATTTTTCGGACCCAAAAAGGTTTAACGTAACAAACAAGGGGTATTTTTTTTATTCAGTAAGAATATGAAAGTGCAAAACAACAAGCGAAAACGCACCCTACAAATACGAATCTAGACAAAACTAAATCTAGAAAGGTAGGGATATAGACTACAGATGAAGTCAAACACCATCATGAAATAGCACTGTTGGCCAGCGATACAAATTAAGCGGTATTAATGGTTATGGGGAAGTGAAATATTGCAATTTAGGACGTGTGTTGGATCCTCCCTTCAACCCTACATATAGGATGTTTTGAGGATTTAATTTTGATTAGATTTGTTAAATGTTTTAGAGGAATTAGGTACTAGTGTACTACCAAAACAAGATTAGTCACAAATTTTAATTAGCCCCATTTTCTAGGCGTTTTATCCCCTTTTCAGGTTCAAAAGAAATCTCAATTGTTGTGCTCAAATACTTTATCAAGTTGTTAGTCGATAAAATAAGGTGATCCTAAAAAACATTTTTTTACAAGCAAAATAGGTAATTTTCATGCATACACATTACTTGATGAATAGTAACAACAACAGCTCATGTGATCATGACGATGGAATTGTCTTAAAATTGAAGTGAAAAAAATTAGGCAACACTGAAAGAGCTAGCGGCTCTCTCAACAAGCTTGCGGGCGCCCTTGAACCATCTCTTGTCGCCGGCCTGCGCCTTGCAGATGTACAACTTCCCGTCTTTCACCGTCGCCGTTATCAGCTGGTGCTTCCCTCCCTGACTCCCTCATCCCCGTCCGCGGTTTGTTAGGATTTGTATTCGGGTTCGGTATTGCTGTACTCGGGTATAGGAGACGGGGTTTTACTTTGGGCCTTTCTTTGCCTAATTGGGCCTTGTTGTTTTGGCTCTGTATAAATAACAGATCCAATGTTCAGTTTCAACAATTCAATGAGAAGGTTCATGTATTTTCCCTCCAAACTCTCTTCTCCTTCAATCTCTGTACATCGATCAAATCTCAATCAATTCTCACTTCAATCTTGTAATACAACATGGTATCAGAGCAGATCTAACGATCTGAGCTGCTTCTGTGTCGCAATTTCATCTCCTGCATCGATTTGGTTAGTGTGTGTTCTTAGATCTGAAAATGGGAGATGAACTCGCGAAGCTGGATCCGAACGATCCGTATTTCATACATCCCAGTGATCATCCCGGTTTAGTGCTGGTTACACCTCCGTTTGCAGGCAAAGGTTTTGGAGAATGGCGTAGATCTGTGCGGATCGCTTTGTCGGCTAAGAACAAAGTAGGATTCGTGAATGGAGCTATTGCTAAGCCAGATGCGAATTCTCCAAAGCATAGGTTGTGGGAAAGGTGTAATGATATGGTATTTTCGTGGATCACGAACAGCTTGAGTCCTAAAATCAAGTGTAGCGTGATCTACAATGACACAACCCAGACAGTTTGGAAGCAACTTCATTCTCGCTTCAGCAAAGTCGGAGGCACACATCTTTACTCCATCCAACAAGATCTGGTTACCACTGCTCAAGGTACCAGTTCATTTTCCGATTACTTTACTAAAATGAAGACTATGTGGGATGAATGAGAGAGTGTGAAGAATTTACCTGCGTGTGCTTGTGGATCTTGCACTTGCAGCTATGTTGACAATTTTCGCAAATATGAGGAAATCTGAAAATATTCCAGCTATTGATGGGATTGAATGAGTCGTATACTTCTATGCGAGGCACTATCTTGATGATGGATCCATGCCTGATGTGGATCGAATATATTTCTTATTGACTCAGGAGGAGGATCAACGAGAAAGTAAGTCTCGAAGCAACGCTGCTCAGAGTGAAGGAGCTTCGATGCACGCTAAGGCGTCTAGCTCTGGATCTAAGGCAGGCAGTACAGAATTTGGAAATGGATCTGGAAATTCGGGAACGACTTATGGAAATTCACAAAGGTTCAATCCAGGAAGGAGTTCTGTGGAAAATGAGAAAGGCCGCTCAGACAGGAAGCCACTATTTTGCACCAATTGCAAAAAGAAAAACCACACCGTCGACAGGTGCTTCTTCATAATCGGCTTTCCTCCAGGTTATGTAGAAAATAGAGACAAGAAGGATGGAGGAGAGTGCAAGTTTGCTGGAAATGCAACTCAGAATCAGAAGCCGGATCTGTCCAGTGAACAGATTGCTCAGTTGATCTCTTTGCTGCAGTCAACTGGTTCTTCTCCACGCAGTAGGGAACCAGTAGCTGACGACTTTGCAGGTTTTTCAGGTACTTCCCTTTCACAACAGATCTTGGATGGTCGGGTCTGGATTGTAGACAGCGGGGCTAGTGGTTCCTATGTGCAGTGATTTGAAGTTGTTCAAATCTCACTATCAATTGACCAAGCCGTTCACAGTTACCTTGCCCACTGGAGAGGTTACTCACATCACCATGGCAGGAACTGTCGAAATTGCTCAAGGATTGACACTTGATCACACTTTATTGGTGCCTGATTTCAATTGCAATCTGATTTCATTAGGGAAATTGATTCAAGATCTTGGTTGCTTTGTGTTATTTACAGCCAAGGGTTGTTATTTGCAGGCTCCTTCTATGAAGAATCCTATGAAAATAGGTGAGCTTGTCAAGGATTTGTTTCTGTTAGGATTTAATGGTTCATCTCAAGTTGTTGCTCATACTCATGGAGTTCATAATAAACTGTCAAGCTTGGTGGATGCCTCGCTATGGCATAAGAGGTTAGGCCACTTACCACCTCGGAGACTTGAAACTTTGAGTTCAGTTCAGATGAACAAAGGATGTAATTCAGACTTGCAATCTTGTTTGATTTGGGCTCGTGCAAGGCAAGCTAGACTGCCATTTCCATTAACTTCAATCAAGACTAAAGTTGCTTTTGAATTGCTTCATGTTGATGTGTGGGGGCCTTATCGTTTGCCTACCTATGATAATTGCCGATATTTTTTGACTTTGGTTGATGATTTCACTCGCACCACCTGGGTGCATCTTCTCCCTAGCAAATCTGTTGCTTTCATAGCAATGAAACAGTTCTTTGCTATGACTAAAAGACAGTTTAGGAGGAAAGTTTTGTCTATAAGATCTGATAATGGACTCGAGCTTGGTGGGAGTGCAGAGCATGCTCAGTTAGGGCATCTCACATCAGAGATCTTGCTCAGCTACTCCACAGCAAAATGGAGTAGTTGAACGAAAACATAGACACATCATGGAGGTAGTCAGGAGCCTTATGCTTGAGTCTTGTTTGCCAAAGCGGTTTTGGGGTGACAGTGTAGTTATGGCCGTCCATATCATCAATCGCTTGCCCAGCAGATTGCTGCAAATGAAATCTCCTTATGAGAGATTATATGGTGAAGCCCCTTCCTTTGATTACTTCAAATGCTTTGGGTGTTTGTGCTATGTATCCACCCAAGCACATGGAAGAGATAAATTTGCTCCTAGAGCCTCTCCATGTGTTCTTCTTGGCTATCCTGGAGGGAAAAAGGGATACAAGTTATATAATGTTGAGACTCATCAGACATTGGTGTCTAGGGATGTGGTGTTCCATGAGCAAATCTTTCCATTCTCTTCCCCTGTGCCTCGGTTTACACTTCCTGATCAACATCCCTAGTTAGCTGATGCTGATGTTGACAGTGGAGTTGACACTTCTCCATCCATTCCTCCAATTCTTCAGGCTATTCCAGTTACACCACATGAGGTACCTCGACGTTCTACTAGAACTCACAACCCTCCTGCTCACCTCTCAGATTACATATGCTCACAGTGCACATCTGCTGAGTTTTGCTTCCACACCATTACTTCAAGCTTTCATTTTCCTTCTGCTTCTTCCCCTTTCATGACTCGTCCTGATCATGAGCCAACATCCTTTGGAGAGGCTTGCGAGTTCAGGGCCTGGCAGACGGCCATGGAAGAGGAATTTCGGGCTCATGATGCTAACAACACTTGGGATATTGTTGATTTGCCCAAGGATAAGAGGGCTATAGGGTGCAGATGGGTATACAAGGTCAAGAGGAAGGCTGATGGCTCTATAGAACGTTATAAAGCTAGGCTCGTGGTTAAAGGGTTCACACAACGAGAGGGTGTGTATTATACTGAGACTTTTTAAAAGAAGGTATTCAAGAACAGATGGAACGTTTTCTACTTCAGGAACAGGCATAAAGAAATTTAGCCTTCTTAGCTTAATAATAAAAGAAAGTTTTCTTTTGATTCTTTTTAATAATCCTTTGTTTTGTCCTTTCCATTCACTCGGATCCTTTCCGTTTCATCGATTTTGTCCGGATCCTCCCTTTCTTCAGAAAAAGGGGAAGGAGAAGGATCTTCTTCGGTGAATCCCTCTTGTTCCTGTTTAGTCCCCTTTGTTTCGTTACTTTACAGAATGGATGGACAATTTTGCAACTCGACGTGAATAATGCTTTCTTGCACGACCACTTACACGAAGAGGTGTACATGAAAATACCCCCTGGCTTGTTGGTTGATAGTGATCACAGGGTTTGCCGATTGAAGAAATCACTTTATGGTTTGAAGCAAGCATCCAGGGAGTGGTATGCCCAGTTGTCTTCTACCTAGAGACGTCGAGGTTATACTCAATCGGCTAGTGATTATTCCCTTTTCTTCAGGAAGAACAAAGGCTTGGTTTGTCTGATTGCTTTATGTCGACGATATTTTGGTCACATGAAGTGATTCGCATGAGATGCTTCTTCTCAAGGCATTTTTGGATGCCGAATTTCGCATCAAGGACTTGGGGGAGCTTAGTCTTTTCCTGGGGATTGAGTTCATCAAAGTCCCTAATGGTTACTTGCTTAGTCAACAACGTTTTGTTCATGAGCTCCTGGATGAGTATTTGTGTCCAGATTCTCCAGTGGTGAGCCCGCTTGAACCACATTTACAGCTTGCATCTGATGATGGTGAGCCCTTGGCAAAACCTTCTGAATATCGGAAACTGATAGGGAAATTGAATTTCCTGGTGCATACACGCCCGGACTTAGCTTTTACAGTCCAATTTCTGAGCCAATTTCTTCAAGCTCCCCGGACTGTACACATGGATGCCGGGATTCATGTGTTGCACTATCTTCGTGGGACTGCTACCAAAGGATTACTTCTTACCAAAAGTTCGAGCTTTGCTCTACGAGCTTATTGTGACACTGATTGGGCTAGTTGTCCGCTCACCCGTCGCTTAGTTAGCGGATTTGTCATATTTTTGGGTTCGTGTTTGATCTCCTGGAAATCGAAGAAACAACATAGTGTTTCTCTTTCGTCTGCGAAGGCTGAGTATATGTCTCTCCGTCGTGTCTGTACTGAAATAGCCTAGCTCACTAGGTTGTTGAGTGAGCTCGATGTTCCCGGTCTCACACCGGTGCCGGTTAGATGCGATAACCAGACCGCCATTTACATTGCCAGAAACCCCGTCTACCACGAACGTACCAAACACATCGAACTTGATTGTCATTACGCGAGAGAGAAGCTCATGGAAGGCTTAATTTCGTTGCATCACGTTCCCACCCGTGATCAACTAGCTGATTTTCTCACAAAAAATGTTCCCGGTTGTCACCTTCATCCGCTTCTGTCCAAGATTGGAGTTGCTTCCCCACCTCCATCTTGAGGGGGTTGTTAGGATTTGTATTCGGGTTCGGTATTGCTATACTCGGGTATAGGAGACGGGGTTTTACTTTGGGCCTTTCTTTGCCTAATTGGGCCTTGTTGTTTTGGCTCTGTATAAATAACAGATCCAATGTTCAGTTTCAACAATTCAATTAGAAGGTTCATGTGTTTTCCCTTCAAACTCTCTTCTCCTTCAACCTCTGTACATCGATCAAATCTCAATCAATTCTCACTTCGATCTTGTAATACAACACGCTCCGCCGTCCTCGTCAACACCGACACGAAGTAGTACGGCTTCCCTCCGATCTCCGTCGACGACGACTCTAGTATATTTGTCGTTGCTGCCTCCCCCGAGTCGAACCCGCCCTACATCCCAATCAATCAATTCAACTCTCTTACTTAAAATGCCCTGCCTACGATTGGGAACCACTTTGTAATCCTATAGCGATCTCAGTTCCACAGATTGGGAACCAAGAACGGGATGAGTCGCAACAATAACGTAAACTAGAAACCAAACACAAGATTTACGTGGTTCGGCTGGAGCCTACGTCCACGGAACCTCAGCCGAACGGTTTGAGAGCACAAATCCACTAATCGGTAAGGAAGTTTACAGAACAGGTTGCCCTAACTCAAACTACGGCAAATACAGGCAAAACACAGAGTACAAAAGACATGCGAGTGCAAAGAAGAAAGAACAAAGCAGACAAAGGAAGAATACACCCTAGATCTGAAGATCGGAGTCAGATTGTCGTCGGAGTGAACCAGAGAAGAAGACCTTCGCCAGATCGGTGGACAAACACCTTCTTCTTCTTCCTAGAAGCCGGATCTAGAGTCTCCGAGGGAGATGCGCTTAAGATCGGCTGTCGGAGCTTCGCTGGAGCTAGGAGAACACAAACCCTAGCGGAGCCTCTCTCGCTTCTCTCTCTTTCTCTTTCTGAATTACCTAAGGTGTGAAGCGCCGAATGAGCTTCCAAACCCTAGCTCTCAACTTATATAGAGCGAGCTTCCAGTGAAACGCAACGTTCCACTAAAAACGATACTCACAAGCCAAGTCGCTAGGTGAACCAGGGAGCTGGGCTAGCTTTGGGCCTCAGTGTTGGGCCGAGCCCACAGGTTCGGTAGAAATACACACACAATATATATATATATATATATATATCACATATAGCATACACTACATATATACTATACTTTGAGTAGTGTAACATATATGAGCATAGGATATATAAACCCACACTTCTAATATATGATATGACCAAAGTATAATATATATGCTAGTATTTTGCCTTAATCTACCAAGTTACTTAAGCTAGGGCCATCCAATATTCCTAAAACTAATGTTTAGATTAAGATAGACATTAAACTTGCCTATTTTTTCATACATAAAAAGACAAGGTTTAATTCAGTATTTGCAAAAAAAAAATTGTAAATCACACACATGTAACATTTACCTTAGATTTGGTGCAATTTTATAAGGGCACATTGTTTAGACAACTTCAGTTCTCAGCCCATCAGGAGAACTAAACTGAAAAGGACAACTTGTGCTTGAAGAATTTCTTTAATCAAATAAGGTTCTGAAATCTGAATCACATTGCAAAGAGTCAATTCATATGGGTTTTAGATCTTGAAAAGTGTCAATTCGAGGAGCTGCTTAGGACATGAGACTAAAATTGCTACCAAATTCTATTTGCAATCTCCTCAACCTGCAGGCCTTGATGCTTGATGTTTATATCAACCTTAAAGAACTCCCAGCCGATACAGGTCAGTTGGAAAATCTAAGAGTTTTGGCAGTGATTATCCAAAGTTCTGCCGCAAGGTATTGGATTCCGTTTTGCCATTAGATTATT
The DNA here is from genome assembly GCA_963922045.1 of Persicaria maculosa. NCBI lineage: Eukaryota > Viridiplantae > Streptophyta > Magnoliopsida > Caryophyllales > Polygonaceae > Persicaria > Persicaria maculosa. The sequence goes on along the minus strand of OY998256.1, from coordinate 75,782,318 downwards.
GATATTAGTGAGTTTCCCAAGGCAACTAGAAAATCATGAGATGGATTCAATAGTGACCTGTAAAGAGTTAAATTTGGGGCATGAATCATGGTTACTGGAGAGCTTGAATAGCCTCAAGGTGCTTTCAATCGAGGAACCGAACATTTGGAAAGTACCAAATATTCATGCATCTAGCTATTAGTGATTTGAGGTGGCAATTCGGTTGTTCGAGTCGGGTTCGGGTATACCCATTCGGGTTCGGTCATATGTTAGGTATACTATATGTTCGGCCGGGTTCGGGTTAGGTCGGGTGAGATTTCGGATCAAGTAAGTTCAGGTCAAATGGATTTCGGGTTGAGTCGGGTTCGGGTTGGATCAAGTCGGATCACATTAAAAGTTTTATTATAAAATGATGATTATTTTTGTTAATCTTAATTATTGACTATTAAACTTCATTTATTTAGTATATTAGGTCTCATTATATGTAATTCAAGTTATTTGAGTATTTAAAAATAAAAAAAATTAAAGTAATTAGAAGGAAGAGTCAGGTCTTGTTCGGGTCGGGTTTGTCTATGTTCGTGTCCATTCGGGTATCGGGTCAAAATGGGTCGGGTTCGGATTGTGCATGACATTAGATTTTCGAGTTTCGATCGGGTCTGGGTTCGGGTGAGTCGGGTCAGATTTTGCTAGCTCTATTACTGATGGATGTTACAAAGCTACTACAAGGCAGGGGAACTGTCCAAGTATACTCCCAGATGTATTAATAATGAAAGTATGAAGCTGGATGGTGTATTACTGCAGGATGACTATATTGTAACTGTAATAACAAGCTGTATATTTCTGATAAGTTTTTGTAGCACTGTAAGCACTCAAAAATGTGGTATGGAAACCTGTGGAACTATGCTTAGTCATAGGCTATGATCGGGTTATGTATAATACATGACTCATTTTGTACTCTGGTAGGTGAGAGGTACCACGCGTAGGGTCATGAAGAAAATGTATATATATAATAAAGAAAGTTTGTTTAAGGCTCGGTTAGCTCAGTTACATGAGTCTTCCCTATTTTCATACCAGCTAAACACAATCATGCACTCCATCCCAATTCAACGCGCCCCTACGCGCCCCCAAACCCTCACATCCGAGCCCTTCAATAGCCGCCATGGCAGCTCTGTGCCCGCCGTCCTTGCCAATTCTCACCAGATCCCGGCTCCCCTCTCATTTAACCCAACCGCCTTGGGTCCTTCGGTCGGCCTACCTGTGGTTCCCCTCAGTGGCTACGCCCTATTTCACCAAACCCCTCCTCTTGGAGGAAAACCTAACCAGGTTCACAATCGGGAGGATAAGGCCTCCGATTGGACATGGTCTGTCACTGATGGCTCCACTTGCTGGGCCTCCTCGACCTCTTACCAGGCATTCATGAGATTTGAGGGGAGTGTGTGGTGGCCGGACGGCTTGAGTCACTTCCGGCTGTGGCGTGCCTGTTTGCTCGCTGGGATGTTCCTTCAGACGTCTTACTTCCCGCTCTGTTACTCGCCTCTGCACTCTGTAAGTCACTCTCCCTCCTCTTCTGCACAAACCCAAGTTACTCCTGCTTACCAGCACCACCTCTATTTAAGCATCTTTAAGAGATGCAATTGGGCATATCACCCTTCCATCAGATCTCCATCTGCCTTTCAATTTTACAAATATTTGATCACTGCTGCTATTGGCTCGTGCTCTGGAGAAGAGCATAACCTAGTTCCTATGATTGCATATCATACGTTTATTTTGGATTTTGTTGGCAACTTTTCTTGTTGCGCGCTTGGTATTCGTTGTTGCATCGTCGTTCTCGGCGTGGATGTTGACATACTGTCTCTACTTCAGTTTGGCTCACAAGCCACGGGTGAATCCGATTACAGTACAAGTGCTGCTACTCATATTTTGGTTGCTGTCATACGATATCGATTGGCTTACTGGCAAGCTACCATAAGACAACCCATCTCACAGTTCCAAGGCTTACAAGCCCCAATTGAGAAACTTAATATACCTCATGATGCTTATCAGAAATTCCATTACCTCATGATGCTTAACGAACCGTTTCTGCCTTACAAGGCCTTAAAAAAGGACCAACGCATTTGTTTTCAGGTTTCGAACAGCCTTGATGGTGTTGCCTTGTGTTCATTTATGGGTTTTGTACCTATGATTTCTACTGCTAGTTCATATTATAAACATTCAAGTTTTATGCCCACTTATGGGCCTTTTGTTTACACCATTGAGTTTTCAGATTATCTCTTGTCTTTTTACAATCGCTACGCCTCCCATTCTTCTGTTTTACATTTGCATTCCACTTCCTCTCCTCTCGTTTTGCTGCTGGTTTCCGTCTTCTGTTGCAGGGAGTCTCCTCGACGGTGCAGTGGTACTGGTAGCGGGGAGTTTGGTTGCTGTTGGGAGCTGCTGTGAGTGTCAAGGCTGTGGCGTGGAGGTCCGTCGCTCTCTTGGTGGCTCGGGGCCATCAGTTCGATGGCTGAACACGAAGCTTCATGGGTATGCATACCACTTCTAATAGACCTACCAGCTAAACCAATACATAAGCCTTACCGGGCAAGACCGATCGAACAATATTATTGTACTACCATACATCCGACTCTATACTATTGTACTACCATACATCCGGCTCTTACAAGTCTAATTCTATGGCATAATTGCCCAGTTAAATTGTACGGAGTATTACTTAAATACCACTCTTAGGTACCAAGCTTCATTGACAACCATGTACCTTACGGGAGTTCCTTGCTTATCTAACTCATTACAATTCCATTTGTTTCATGTACGTTTACATGTTGCAATGAAATTGTCTTCAAATTGGACTTTGCACAGTAGGCTTCTTATTACTTATCAAGTTTTGAAATCAAAAGTTACAAACACTACCAAATTTAGGTCACAAACCAAACGCCTTCCTAAGGCTTATAAGTTCCAAACAGGATTCTTCGAAAAAGGTTTAAATGAATATATGTTCATGGCATTGTAGGGGGATGAGGAGAAGGAACTTCTGGACTGACACTGAACTGTTCTGTAAAAACAATTACATCAATGTACTGGCTCTGCTCGAGACCAAGACTAATAAATTACCACCGGAAGCTTGCCTGAAAAAATGTGGGTTTGCTCACATGGCTTTCGACCCTGCTAGGGGTTTTTCGGGGGGTATATGCTTACTATGGACGGATCTTCCTATGTCAGAGGGTGATATTACTCTCATCTCAGTCAATCAGAGACTTATCCATATTAATTATCTTGACAAAACTATCGATAAACTAATGGCTATACTTGTGGTTTATGCACCACCGGACCATCGCTCTAAAGACGAATTTTGGGATAACCTAACCAGTTACGCTACCAATCTCAATTTACCGTTCTGCATTTTTGGCGATCTTAATGAGATCTCCAAACCAGAAGATAAATTGGGGGGCATCTACCCGTCTCATACAAGGTTTAAACGACTTCATGATATCAAACAATCACTTCAGCTAACAGAAGTACCAACCCATGGGGGTAGTTATACTTGCCAAAAAAAGAAAACGGATATGCCGAACAATAGCTACGCTAAATTGGACCGCTTACTAGCGCAAAACGAAATTGTTGCAGCCTTCGATGGAATACGAGTCCGAATCCATCCGTTCACAAACTCCGATCACGCTCCCATCTCCCTCGATTTGCGATCACCGTCAAAGATAAACAGGAGTCCTTTCCGTTTCGAAATGGCGTGGACGGCTAAACCAGAATTCTCAAACCTGGTAAAACAGGCATGGAGACTGAATCCTAACGGATCCTACATGTTTAAACTCGTTAATAAAACGAGTCTTCTTAAAAATTTAGCTAAACGCTGGCATAAACGTACATTTAACAATATCCACAAACAAATTTTTGAGACAGATAAAGCACTCTTACTGTTACAGCAAACACTGATTGCCAATCCAACCCAGGATCTAAACGCGAAACACAAGCGTTTGCTCAATAAGCGGGAGCGAATGCTTGACTTCCAGCGTCGCTATTGGAGCCAACGGGCTAAGGCTAAACACATCCGATTAAATGATACAAATTCGAGTTATTTCCACAGAATAGCTACGGCCAAACGAGGCAGGAAGATGATTAAATTCCTGACCTCGGATTCGGGATTGATCCTATCTGACCATGACCATATCAGAGATGAATTTGTTACCAGTTTCTCAAGGAGATTCAAGTCGTCATACAATCACGATATTTCCTGCGACGAGGATCTCACCGTCATCAACCATGAAATCTCTGATCAACAAAATCAGTTGCTCACAGCGCCCGTCACAAACACAGAAATTAAGTCAGCACTTTTTTCGATTGGACCCGATAAGGCGCCGGGACCTGATGGAATGCCGGCAGGTTTTTACCAAACATACTGGCACATTGTAGGCCCCTCCATTATAAAAGCAGTCAAAGCTTTCTTTTCGAGCGGCAAGATGCTAAGACAAATAAATCACACGTTCATCACGCTGATCCAGAAAAATGACGACCCTCAAAATGTGGGTCACTACAGGCCAATCAGCCTCTGCTCTACAGTTTACAAAATCATCTCCAAGATTCTGACTGCACGATTAACAACAGTTTTTGACAAACTAATCCATCCTCTACAAAGTGCTTTTACCAAAGGCAGGTCCATCCAGGATAATATCCTCATTGCCCACGAAATTTTCCACTCATTTCGGCTATCCAAAGCTAAGACAGGCTATATGGTTGTCAAATTAGACATGGAAAAGGCATACGACCGTGTCGAATGGCCCTTCCTTTTCGCGACACTCACTAAATTCGGTTTCGACCAAAAATTTGTTCTGTGGATCAGAGAATGTGTACAAATGGTTTCGTACTCAGTGCTTATAAATGATGAACTGTCGAAGGTTTTCCTCCCGTCACGAGGCCTTAGACAGGGTGACCCTCTATCGCCTTTCCTATTTATCCTTACAGCCGAGGTTTTAGCCAGAACGCTCCAGCAACGTTCAAAGATCTCTACAGACTTGGGGTTCACACTCGGTAGAGGGGGGGTTAAGATCCCTTTCCTAGCATTCGCTGATGATATCATGCTATTTGGCAGAGCAAACCAATCGACTTGTTTTGAGTTCTCAAACATAATACAACGTTTCTGTCAGATCTCGGGCCAACAGGTCAATCTCCATAAATCTAGTTTCCAGGTGTCACCAAACACTTCAACCACGACCATCCACACGGTCACAAATGCTTTGGGCATCCCACATGCAAATAATCTAGAGAAATATCTAGGATGTCCCATTATCAATGGTCGGGTCAACAAAAACACCTTCACGGATATCATCCTCAAAACAAAGCTACAACTGACTAAATGGAAAGCCTCATCTATATCAGCCAAAGGAAGGAAAGTTCTAATCAAAGCCAACCTTTCAGCCCAACCACTGTTCCTCATGCAAGCATTCTTATTACCAAAATCGATTCTACACGAACTTGACCAGATTTACAGGAAATTTTTCTGGAACAAAGACACCAATCATACACCTCTTGTGAGCTGGGACAAGATTTGCTCAGATACCCTAGACGGGGGCCTCGGCATTTACAAAGCCGAAACGATGAATATAGCACTACAAATGAAATTGTTGTGGAAGATTATCGCCAAACCAGATAATATCTGGGCTAAGGTAATAGCAGGCAAGTACCTAAAAGGGGTTCCACTCCTAAGTTACAAACAGAAGGGAAATACTTCTTGGCAATGGGCTAAATTAAATTCTCTCACAGAACTATTCAAATCGGGCCTCAGATGGTCAATCGGAGACGGCAAGACCGTTAATTTCTGGAAAGACAATTGGGTTTGCAAAAAACCACTGTATCAAATGACTTCTCAGTCAATCTCGGATGATTTGGCGACTTGGCCGGTTGCCAGATTTATTAATGACAACAAAACTTGGAACACTCAGAAACTTCAAACGGACTTACAAGGCATTCTTGATATGGATATCATATCAACAATCTCCAGGACTCACCTTCCCCATAACAGTTTCTCTGACAGACTTTTCTGGGGATCCAGCAAAGATGGCTGGTTCTCCACGGCTGCGGCAGCTAAGATTATACCAAGTAATGGGGGCGACAAAAATTTCGACTGTAACTGGATTTGGAAACTGGACGTTCCGTACAAAATAAGGCATTTCCTATGGAAAATTGCCCGTGATGGCTTACCAACCTCTGACAGATTGCAAAGGTCTCACGTTTCTGTACCATCAGGGTGCATCTTCTGCGGTTGTACTACCGAGTCGGCTAGTCATATCTTGGTTCAATGCCCCATGACGTTGTCGACCACCAAATCGCTAAGTATAAACCATCCCGCCGAGGCTGATCTCGACTTAGACACAAAACCAAATCGGCTGCTAAACGATATTCACAACAATCTAGGCACCAATACTCTCACTAAGCTGGCCTTTGCTTGGTGGAGTATTTGGTATTTTCGCAACCAGACGGTATTTCAACATATACCAAACGCCTCGGTTCAAGCGATTACTGCATTATGCAAATCGACTTACAGGACTTGGTGTGCTCGAATTGAGGACTCTGAGGCGCCTCCTCTTCAGAAGAATAACAGAAACTCGGGATCCACAACCGAAAAGCCTAAGAATATGAGAGGCCAGAACTCCATGAAAGAGAGTTGGAAAAAACCACCCTTAGGTTACTACAAACTCAATTTCGATGGGTCGTACTACCAATCGGGGATTGGTACCTGTAGTTTTGTGATCCGAGATCATTTAGGTGAAGTAAGGTCATTAGGGGCGGGACAGTGTAATAATAGCTCCGCTGTTTTTGCTGAGGTCATGGGTCTTCGTTTGGGGGTCTCCAAGGCCAATTCTATGGGTTTTAATAACCTTCTGATCGAAGGGGACTGTTTGGTTGTCATAAAGGCTCTGCTGGGGGACTGGTCCAGCCCCTGGGAGATCGAGCTGCTGATGGCTGATGTAAAGGTGGATTTATATTCTTTCTCTCATGTTGCTATTCGTCATATTTTCAGGGATTCTAATGCGGTGGCCGACAGGATTGCACGTCTGGCCTACACTGTCCCTGCCGATGATAGCTTCACAGATGATCCAGAACTTCGAGTTCTCGTCCGCTCGGACGCGCTAGGAAAGATGCCGGCTCGTGGGCGTGTTTCCTAATCCTTACCTGCTTCCAAAAAAAAAAAAAAAAAAAAAAGTTACATGAGTCTTCCCTCGGACTTCTCTCTCAAAATACATGTAGCAAGCAACACAAAAAAAAGTTACAGTCTAGGAAAAGCAGAGTATGACTCATTTTGATTTCTTTCCAAATGATAATCAAGCACTAGCAGAGTCACATAGACCTAAACACAAGCTAGCTAGTATGACTCACCACCACCATATCCTGAATTCACACTCAAGAAAACCCCATGCCACATCATTAGAAACAGGCTGGCAGTTGAGAAACCAAAATTAACCATAGATACACAAATTGAGAAATGAAATTTCATTCAATTGTTGAGAGTAAGTTACTTCCAAATGCATCAATTTCATTCAACTGTTTAGGTATATGGGCTGTTTTAGTCTACTATCCCTCAACACCCAACATTTATGAGTGAGACGACGTACATATTACACAATCAAATAACATAGTAATAAAAACTTATCATAAAATAAGAAAGGTAAATCACTAAAAGAAAGTTATGTTAGAAATCATTTTAAAAATTATTTTCACAAAAAATATTTTTATTTAAAGTAGTAGTAGTATATATAGACATAGATGTTTTATATCACCCTATTAGTTAGTCAAACAATTAAATTAAAAAAAATTAATATCATCGTATTTTTTTTTTAAAAAAAATAAACAAATGCATATCAATATATTAATCAATATCAATATATAATACTAAAACAGAGGCGTGAAAATTCTATGTGGCGGGCTCTGGTGCAATTCGCTTACGTGTCGTTCTCTGGTGCATTCTGACCGGGTTTTTTACCACGTCAATTAATGATGATCCAATAAATTTAAGCCACGTTAGAAGATAACTCCATCTATTTATACATGTGTCATCCTATGTATCTATTTTAATTAATGATTAAATTATTTTTAAATATAATTATTCAACCTGATATCTTACAAATCTTATCATTTTATCCTAAGTTATTTTATCTAGAAAAAAAAATCTAGATAAGATTAATTTATATGAAAAAAGGTCAAATTAGTTTTATCACTAACAAAAATTGATTAAATATACTGCACAAAACTCAAATGTATTAATTTTCTTTATCTTTTTTCTAAACCAAACTCAAATGTATTAATTAAACAAGACTAATTACAAGAAATAATCGACTTTTCGACCTTAAAGAGGAGAAACCCTACAAAAGCCACAAAAATTTACGTCTAATCACAAACAAAATATGAAATTAATCAAGTATACGCACCTTGGAAGAAGGAAAAAAAATCATAAAATCTTTTTATGTGAAGATAAAAACATAATTTATTAATAATATATTTAAATAAAGTCGGATGAATAAATTATTTTGTAGTATAAATATTCAACCTCATATCTTACAAATCTTATCATTTTACCTTAAGTTATTTTATATAGAAAAAAATTTAGATTAGATTAATTTATATGAAAAAAGGTTAGATTAGTTTTATCACTAACGAAAATTGATTAAATTATATACAGAGAATCAGTTTATATATATTCTATTAAATTATTAAACAATCAGATTAACCAATAGAGATAATTCAAATCAATAAGTGTTTATCTTTAACAATTAATTAATTTATAAACCAAATTTATGCAAATATTGCTCACGTACCAAATAATTTTGTTTATCTTTAAACAATCACATTAAACAATATAAATAATTCAAATCAATAAGTGTTTATCTTTAACAAAAAAATTAAATTATGAACCAAATTTATGCAAATATTACTCACATATATATCTTTGATGAAATGCGACATTTTATTTCATATGTTCTTTATATCATATGAGGGTCCATTACAATCTACAAATAATGGTCATATATATATATACTCCCTCCAATCAACAATATAAGACTTTTTTATTTTTTTTAACACGTAGTTCAAGAAACTAAAAAGTAAAAACTATATAAAATATTATTTTTTATTCATATTATTTTTATATAGTTTTTAGCTAATTAAACTAAGGTTTGAAAAGTAAAAAGTCTAACATTTTTTATCAAATGGAGTATTACTAATTAAAATACCTTAATGATAAAATCTTATCACTTTGTGATCTTTTCACGAGCGAAAAGACATGTGCTTTTATTATTTTTTTCTATATTTTTTTAAAATCCATTCAAAATTATAATAAAGTATAATTTATTAAAAGACCGCGAAGCTCGCGGGTAATAACACTAGTTTTAATTTTAATTCAATAACACTACCTACCTGGGAGTGTCTTCCATAAAAAAAAAAGAGTAATATAATTACCTTGTGTCAGATTTTCCAGAGAGGAGTATGCTCATTTATAAGGAAAGTATTCGGAAGAAGACACACATGTGTCAGTAAAGACACTCGGTGTCTGATTTTTACTGCCATTTAACATTTTCTTTTTCTTTTTTTTTATTTTTTATGGAAGACACTAGGAGTATGTACGATGTAGATGCTCTAACTTGCACTCTGAATAAGTAAAATACTGTCAAGATATTCGTACAAAATTAGTTAAGGTTGTGTTTGAATTCCAAATGCATTATGTTTATAATGGAAAATGATAAGGTGTTGTTTGCGTAACACAATTTTTAAGGTGTTTAAATTATGATTTTTTGGATTCCACAATGTATTAATTATAATGCAATTATTTTATCTTGATTTATGTGATTATTTGGTTAAATTACGGTTTTACATCGATTTTTACGAAAATTTTTATTTATAGAACCAAGCACGCACATAAAACGAGGTAGAATAATTGCATAATAATTAAAATGCAATGGAATCCAAACACACCCTAAATAACCTTGACCTTGCAATTAAGTTTATGATCTTTATAAACTATATCATGATGTTAAAAATGATACATAACTAAGAGCTTGTTTGTTTAACAAATAAAATAATCAAGAAGTTTAGAAATTCAGGAAGTAGATAAATATAAGATGTTTGTTTTTTTTAATATGAAAAAATCTAGAAATTTAACTTCCTAGACATTTCAATTCCTACAAAATGGGGGAATTTCGCTTATCTAGGCGACTAGGTAAGTTGTAATTTCACTTTTTTTTATAGAAAAATTCAACTTCCGTCATTTAAATCCCCCACTTCTTATAATCTAACTAAACAACTTTTTAAAATTTATACGAATTGAATTCATGGAAGCATACTTCCTATGTTCACTCGAACAAGCCCCAAGAAAGATTCTCTACTAAATAAAATATCATTTAGGCGAAAATGCATAAAACCACCCATTATTCATTGTTGTTTGCAAATAACCACCCCTTATATAAAAATTGTCAAATAACCACCCACAATTCATTGTTGTTTGCAAATAACCACTCCTTATTAAAAAATTGTCAAATAACCACCTATTAAATATAGTTTTTTTGCAACTAACCACCCATACCCCTTTTCTTGTTAAACCTCACTTAATTTAACATGAAAAGACAATTATACTTCTATTCTTTAATGTTTCATTTTTAGTAAAAAGACAATTATACTTCTCTATGTTGCTTGATTTTTCAGGTATTACAATTAGACCTGTCAAATAGGTAATTCGGGTCGTGTCAATTCGGGTCCCGAGTAAAACGGGTTTCGGGTACATCCATGTTGTCTCGAACCCGGGTTTGACCAAGTTTTGGGTCATTTTGGGCCGATTTTGGGTTTGTCAATTTTTTCTTTTTTAAATTAAAAAAAATTATGATTTGATAATTTTGGATTATTTTAAAATTCTACAATTAAAGACGTTGTTCATAAATTCTAGTGCTTGTAATTATATACTATATCTGATCTAAAATATTTATTTTTATTATTTCTCGTAATTTTAATAAAATGTAATAATATATAAATATCAAAATTTTAAATAATTTTTTAAAAAATTGATATTTTATTTATTATTACATCTTATTAAAAACATTTGATTTTTATTATTTCACGTAATTTTTAATAAAATGTAATAATATATAAAATATCAAAATTTTAAATATTTTAAAAAAATAATTTCATGTAATTAGTAATAAGCATAGAATTATTTTAATATTTTTAGAACTTTTATCTTCTTAAAAAAATGTGTTGAAAAATAAAAAAGCAAATACTATCGATCGAACGGAGTATTACACAATACAAATAAATATAAAATTTGCTTTGAAAATGAAAGATCAAGTAGTTCTAATTATAAAATGTAATAAATTGGAATCTCCATAAAAAAAATTAATCATATATAATTATAAATCAACCGGGTAAATCGGGTCAAAATTACCGGATAAATCGGATCACCAGATCGAAACCTAGATTACTCGAAAAATTTCCAGATTTTCGGGTATAACTGTCTTTTCGTATTAAATTAAGTGAGGTTTAACAAGAAAAGGGGTATGAGTGGTTAATTGCAAACAAACTATATTTAATGGGTGGTTATTTGACAAATTTTGAATAAGGGGTGATTATTTGCAAATAACAATGAATAGTGGGTGGTTATTTGACAATTTTTAAATAAGATGTGGTTATTTGCAAACAAAAATGAATAGTGGGTGGTTTCATGCATTTTCGCCTATCATTTAATATATACTTTTGTTGTTTCACAATCTTCCGGTTGTAGAGTTCGTTTGTGCTTGTTTACTGCGCCTTTTTATGGTGTTTAGGCGTTGATGGACTATGTTAATAAGCTAGTATGTTATTTGACCAACCTAGCTTTTAGGTTGGTTGATAGAATTTTATGAATAGAAAACAAAAACTCTAAAAAGTTTAGGTGAACAGGTGTTGAAAAGCTCATATTCTAAAAGCTAATTAAACTAAAATCTTATATTCATTTCGTTGAAAACTATATGCTCCAAAAAGCTGGCTGATTATGCAGTTTTGTGCCAACACATAGCCTAAAACTAGTCAATACATTTCCATTCTAGCTATGCAATGACTACGAAAAATAGACCATTTAAATTCAATGACAGCTTAAAAAGGACGAAGTACTTTATGCATATATCTTCATCGACTTGTCGACTGACTGGAGTGGCTGCCTACATATGGGGAATTTGGGGTTCATCTCCCTAAGAATTGCGGCATTACAAATCGAGCAACATACCAGGTGACCACAAGGAGCAAACGCGAACTCCCTTCTCCTCGTAAGGCACACGCCACATTGCTCGTTGCGAACTTCATCCTCTTCAACTTGTTCAACTAATGCCTCAACTTCCCGGGCTTCACCCTCTTCGCCTTGTTCAACTAATGCCACAACTTCCCGGGCTTCACCCACTTCGCCTCGTTCTTGCTGCTGCTGCTCCCATCTGCTGCTCCTCCTATATCTTCTAGACCCTGAACCCGGATGAAAATACCTATACATTGCATAACCAAGTATGATGACTGAAATGGAGCCAACTGCAATACTGCTCCACATCAGTCTCTTCCCATGGATGGAGAGGTGCGCGATGATCTCATCCTTGCTCATTTCAGAACTGCAGAGGCATGCCATCAACTAGTTATTATCATGAAAAATACAACTTCTACGGTAAACAAAATAGAAAGATGTTCTCATCTGTCCAACTGTAGCACATTACAGAACTGAAACACTTGACAAGATTTGTTAATAAAGGAGAGATAGCTAGTAGAACAAATCTATTATATGCTTAATCTCAGGATGGCAGAACAATGAAAGAAAGGCTTTCAGGGTAGTTGTCTACTCACAGAAAATATGGGAGATTCTTGCATGACTTCATCTCTAGAACACCATCTTTTAAACAGCACACTCCAATAGCACTAATCTCCTTTCCGGGAGGAAGAATTTTTTCCTCGTCAAGAAGGGAAACCTACCTAGGTAAAAGCAACACAGAAAAAATCACTGCAAGGGCATAAGCCAATAAGTCAATGTCTGCTTCGTGTAGGAAACTAATGAAGGAACCAAAACAATATCAAGAGCCTATTCCAAATTAAGAACATATCATGAGTTAACAGCATAATGGCATCTTCATTTTCCATAATTTTGAAGCAGAGAGAGAACATCTCATCAGTCGACGCTCAGCCATTTCTAAGGTGAAAATATGGAAAGCAAATTGGACTTTGAAGCTTGATGATTAGCAAGACTCAGCTGAAAAGTAGGGCAACTAGAAAAAGGCTAGCAGCAAACAACTCACAGCTTTTCGACGAAACAATGCCTGCAGAAAGGAGCAAGGGGCAGCATTAATGGCCTGCTTATGATAATGGACTGTTACGAGAGGCAAGAGATGCTTTGGTTTTCCGACGTTGACAACAAGATAATCTGATTGAGACTGCTGATCACTTTGCCTAAGAACAAAAGGAACATGCACAGATCATATAGAAGTTTTGGAATATAGACTGCATAACTGAAAAAGATTTCAGGTATATACATCAACCAGAAGTTATCAACACAGCATAACAGATCAAGGTATTCCTAACAAAGTGATGAATCAACTGCCAACAACATACCGATCTAGTAAACGAACACATCTCTCTCCAACCTCCCGCCGAGAAGATTGATTCAACATAAAAGCGCTGCATAGCATGAACAAACAATAAATTTCACACCAGAGTTGTCCGAGTTATTCCAATGACATTGAAAATAGGCAATTGTACAATTTACACCTGCTCGATCTGAAAAACAACAAACTCTAGAGAGAAGAACATTTTCAAGTCAGATTAATCGAAGCCTAGTTGCCAGTTCGAATGTCAGAGATTCAGATGTCCGATTACTGAAAACCCTAGGGTAAATTTCAAATCCTAATCGCCAATTAAAGTGGGGGAAAAGCGAGTACCGATTGAGTTTTCTGGACAATGACGGCGTTTTCACCGGAGCACGAAGAGAGTAAACCATTACGCGGCAAATCCAGCCATCCTCGCTCCAGAGCCCACTCGAGCCAAGATCCCTTCAGGGCCAGACACTTGAGGAATCTCTTCACGACCGAATTAATACATCCCCACACAGCCGACTTGATCCGATCCTCCTCCACAACCAAAGTATCCACAGTTCCCTTGACGACAACAAGAACCTCTGCGCCGCCGTTTCCGCTGACTTTTCCGCCGGAGGAAATGTCGTTTTGCTGGAGGATGCAACGGAGGCCGGAAACGTCGACGCAAGGAGCACCGCGGATCGTCTTGATGGTGTAGGAGTTGCGAAGGAAACCGACGAAGCGCCAAACAGCGACAACGGCCAAGCCGGCGCCAACCTGAGCAAGTCGCTTCACCAGTACGAAGCTATCTCTCTCACAGGAAGACATCGGCGGTTCTCCTTTCTCTCACTCCCGTCGGAGTATTAACCGTTGAAATGATGACCGGCGAGGAGTGGGTTAAAAAGGGTCTAAGAGCATCTCCCACCATAGGCTAAAAAATGGGTTTTAGCCTTTTTTCTCTCCCATCATAGGCCAAAACCTATTTTGGCCAAAAATATTTTGGCCTATTTCTAAAATGAAGGCCAGATTTGGCTTGAGATTTTAGAAGGCCAAATGTGAATTCCACCATTTTTTTATTTATTTTTAATTGTTTATTATTAATATAAATTTATAAATCACACAATTAATTGTATATAAACTATATAATTATAATTTTTATCAAAACTAAAAGTTATAGTTTGTAAAGATATTGATGAGTTCTTTGATATGACTATAATATTTAATATGTTTGGATTATATTTGCATAAATAATTAATATCTTTAGAAAAACATATTCATTTTATATTATTACATCTTCATCGAAATCATATCTCATAAATAAATATCGAGTTGCATAAATTACTATATTTGAAAATAATAATAAAAAATCTCAAAACACATCAAAACCATAATATGAAGTAAATTTATAAATAATACAATTATAAATCTATATATTATATAGTTATGATTTCCAATTTAAAATAAAATTTGTAGTATTGTTAAGATATTCAAGAGTTCTTCGATATGACAATAATATTTGACATATTTAAATTATTATTGCATACATAATATTTTTAGAAAATGACATTAATATTCTTTTATTATAGATTAATCAAAATTATAATAAAAAATGAATATTAAGTTGCTTAAAGTATTAAAGAAGAAAAATCAAATATAAAATGAAACAACCAACTATTGAATCATGGTCACATTGAATATTCTGGTAGATCCGCATTACTCTCTTCATAACCATTTCCTGTTCCGAAGCCATCATGTTGATCATCTTCATGCATATATTTGTCATTACATGAGTTTTTATATAAAATTTGCCTGTCAAATTTGGCCTACGATGAGAACAACACAAACATTTAATAGGCCAAAAGAGAATATTTTATAGAATATTCTCTTTTGGTAGGCTATTTCCCTTGGCTATTCTAGCCTACGGGGAAGATGCTCTAAGCAAGTAATCATTATTCCCGTATCGATACCGATTATCGAAAGTTGGTAAAGCCACCGTATATACTACGAAACGAAATCGAATAGCAACCCGCTGAAAATTCAAAAAACAGGAGAAAGAGGTGGAAAGGGAAGGTGGGACCCCAAATTGGGAGGGGAAAGAGAGACTGAATGATACGACAATGACATCCATTTTGCTCCAATATATTTTTATGTTAAAAAAAATCATCTTTGTTTGATCAAACTCAAAGGGCATGGCTATTGAGAAAGATGTAGATTGATCGATATCTTTGACAAAGTCCTTTTTCATACAGTATCTCACTCTGGAATGATTGCTTATAAGAGGAGTTCAAATTGCTTTAATTGGGTTAAAAGAGGATTTTATGGATGGTTTTGTACATAATATGCTAAATCAAGGGTGATTTTAGGTAATTTTGTCTCAAGCTAATGCATTCACCCTAGAAATTGTGGCACTACAGCTAAAAACCTCACTGAAGCTACAACCACACTTGTGTACAAAAATATAGACCCTTTCCATCATAGCTAAGAAAACAAAACAAGCACTTTTCAAATCTCAAGATGCATATATCCTCACTGAGCTGCGGAATGGCTGCCTACAAACGGGGCATTTGGGTTCCGTCTCCCTTTCAACCATCAAGGCACACCTCCTGCAACATACCAAGTGGCCGCAAGGAACAAATGCTGATTCCCTTCTCCTTCTAAGGCACAAGACGCATAGCTGCCCCTCGGGAATTTCATCATCTTCTTCTTCACCTTCGTCTTGTACTAATATCTCAACTTCACGGGCTTCTTCCTCAATCCTCCTGGCTCGCTGCTGCCTCTCCTTCCATCTGTTCCAGTTCCTGACACAAGGATGAAAAATTATAAAGATTATTTGTTCTTCAGAGTAGGCCTTTTATAGACAAAAATATATTGTAGCTGATAGTTTATTGTGTCTATCTACAGCTTTAAATCACAGTTTCAAAATCGACAAGTATTTGGGCAAAAGCCAAACTATGTGGAAAATTCAGTTAACTAAAGATGAGATACACAGATTAGTAGAAGTATTAAATCACGGTTAAAATGAATGAATGAATATTTGTCTACGAGAAGAAAGAAAAGGTACCTTGTAACTGCATAACCAAGTATACCAACTGAAATGGAGCCAATGACAATACTGCTCCACATCAACATCTTCATTCTGAAGGAGAGATCCGCAACCATCTCTTTCTTACCCATTACAGAACTGCAGACATGTGCCATCAATTAGTCATAGTTCATGAAAATGACAGCATCTTACCCAACAACTGTGAAAACAAAGTAAAGATATAGATCTATGTCTATCTGCCCATGAGTTGCAGCACATTACAAAACTGAACATCTAAGCAAATTAAATAAAAATACAGGTTACTGTAAGAAAGAGTCAAATAGTCATCTAACATGATTTGTTCATAAAGAACTCTTGTGGCAATACCCATCCATGTATAAGAAAACACGGAAGAAATAAGTAAAGGAGAGGTACCTACAGATTTTGTATGTTTACTCTCATGATAACCGACCAAAGAAACTACAGATTTTTCAGGGTGGTAATCTACTCACAGAAAATATGGAAGATTGTTGCATGACTTTATTTCTGGAACACCGTCATCTTTCAAATAGCACACTCCAACAGCAGTAATCTCCTTTCCAGGAGGAAGAATTTTTTCCTCATCAAGGAGGCCAACCTACCCAAGGAAATAAAATAAAATAAAGTTCAATATATAGAACAAAATGGCAAAAAGCATGATCTGTATCACTGCAAGCCAACAAGTCACTTTGTTCCTGATAGTTTAATTTTGATGCATCATCATGATCGACCATAGCTATAACGTAGACAACCAGAAAAGGGCTAGCAGCAAACAACTCACAGCATATTCTCGACCAAATATTGCCTGCATTAAAGTGTATGGAGTAGCAGTAATGGGCTGCATCACATGAGAAACTGTAATGAGAGGCAAGGGATGCTTTGATCCTTCCAAATTCACAACAAGATAATCTGATTTTGATTGCTGAGCACCTTGCTTAAGAACAAAAGGAACCTGCACAGACCATACAAAAGTCACAGGTTAACATATCTTTGACACTAATGTATATAGAGGATTAGCAGTACGCATGGCAAGTGGTGAAAATTTTCACCATTCGATCGGACAGATGAGAAAAAGGATGGCAAATGATTATTCTGATTTAACCAAAATGATATTACATGATTAGCCCCCATTCCTATAGCCGAAACACATCAGCACAGGATTATTCTTATTGTGAGATACTTGCATAAAGATGGTTTCCCTTTCGGCTTTTTTTTTTTTCATTCATAGGTTGATTAGGTTCTAACACTATATAGTCGTGATGTAAATGGTAAAATTTTAGAAGTAATCAATTCATTGATGTTTCTTGAGCATAAATGGCATCACTGATACCTAATTTAGAAATATACAAAGGATAAAGATTTAGGAGTCTTCTTGATAGCATTATTTCAATTTCATCAACAACATTCTTTAGAAATAATAGAAATATACAGAGGATAATGATTTAGGAGTCTTCTTGATAGCATTCTTTCAATTTCATCAACAACATTCTTTAGAACTAATTGCGGTAATGAGTTCTGTATTGTTTATCTCCAATCCTGCAAACAAGTTTAGGTACAGTGCAGTTTTGGTTTTTAAAATCCGATACAAATATCAACACAACAACATTGCAAAGTAGACATGGAAAAAGGAAGTGACAGATCAACCGTCAACATACCGATCTTGTATAGGATCGCTCCTCTCTCCAAGCTCTAGTCAAGATTGATGGAATGTCAGATGCCCACGGCATAAACCCAATGAACCCATTATAGATGCACTGCACAGCATGTCCAAAAAGAAAGTAAAACAGAAATTCCACAACAGAGTTCTTCAAGTTATTTCAACAGCACTGAAAATAGTAAATTGCTCTTGCTCTACTGCTTGATTCATTACTGATGTTATTTAAACCAACATAACCAAAGGTATGCTGAATTAAAACGTTTCCCATTCTAGAAACCTAATCAATTGCCAATTTGAACGCAATTCATATCTCCAACTCGAATTTAGGGCATAAAACAAACGAGACATGAAAGTTAAACCAAAAATTTCATGGCAGAGTTCTCGGAATCGTGCAAAACATCTGGAAATGGAAGTAACGATTACTTAAAACCCTAGGGTACTTATATTGGCCGAATTAACAAAATCTCTTATATTTGATGATCCTAGTTGCCAATTCGAACTCAATTTCAAGATCAAAATACGAAGACGGGAAGAGAGAGTACCGATTGAGTTTTCCGGAGAACGACGGCATTTTCTTTCGTGTTCGAAGACAACACAACATTAACAGCATCAACAGTTCCCCTTACGACAACGAGAACCTCTCCATCTCCGCCGCCGGAAGAACTGTCGGTTTGCTGGGAGAGGATGGAGCGGAGATCGGAAACGGAGGCGGAAGGAGCGTCGCGGATCTTCTTAAGGGCGGAGGAGGCACGGATGCAATCGACGATGCTACGAACGGCGACGAACGCCAAGCCAACGCCGAGGATGGCTCCGTCGGCGACTTGGGCGAGTTGCGTAACCAGTGCGAAGGTGAATCGATCGTTGGAAGACATCGGAGTTTCTCCTTTCTCTCTCTCGTTTCTTTCGTTTCGCCACGGTTGGTGTTCGCTCGCGCTTGCGCGCTGTGTTTGTTCGGTTGACCCACTCCTTTGGCTTTTATAAAACTAGTTGCATACGTGGGAACTCAACCTTTCTATGCTTCGATCAAGAATGAATATAAATGTCTGTGTTTCTGTCAAAATGGATAGAGATGTTGAAACTTCATTTATAAATATGTCAAGAAGAACATATATAAATATGTCAAAAAGAGTTCTAATTTATGTATTTTTTTACAAGCTGGAAAAATTACAGTTAGGCTAGGTTTGTGGGAAATGGTTGTGCTCTTTTCCTTTCTCCTCTTCCTTTCCACCATAATTGTTACCATCTGACACTTCAGCCAAACCGAGAACCTCTTTCTTACCGGGCATTTCTAGCTTCTGATTCAATAAATAAATGGATGATTTCAAAATCCTCTGTGCAAAAGCAGCTAGATCAACTCCAGATTTGAGAACATGCTCAATTCTCTCAGAGAGACTGCTAAAAAATGTTTCTGAAGATTTAGGTCACTCCTTTATTTCTTTCTGATTATTTGCCTAATTTTTTTAGATTTAAACGGAAGTTAATATAGTTAAAACCTAAATCTTTACTCTAAGATTTTTAAATAATATTTCTTTTATCACCAAAAGTTACATAAAAGAAACCTTCATGGAAGTCCCTGGTACAATAAAACATGGAACAATGAATTCATAAAAAATAATTAAAAAAAATCAATCGATTCAGTTCAACAACACGATTTATCACCAAAAGTTACATAAAAGAAATGAATTTAACATAGACTAACTATATAAGTATAGAAAATTGAAGAAGTAATCAGAAAAAGGGCTTGGCTTTGAAGCTTTGATTTGCGCTTGGGTGGCATATGCAAGAATTATAACCCAAATACCTTGGGTGGCATATGCAAGAAATGCCAAGAATTCAAAAGCTAGCTTGAAGGTTGAAGCACTGTTTTCTTTTTGTGCACAACATGAATGTTAAAAAAAATGGAGCTCTTTTATTATTATATGGAGAATAGATTCTTGGTATGTTTATGTCTTGGTGATACAATATTCTATTAAGATGGTCTTAACAAAATCGAAACAAAAAGACTAAGTGGACAGACAAACCTGTTAAGTGAAGTGTGTTGACATCTTCTTGTATGCCTAAAACGAATTAGGAAGTAAATGATCAGTACAGTGTCAAACAAAAATAGAATCTTCTATGGCTATTCAAAGTATGCTACTCATTATTTGAAAAACTTTTGTGTTAACTACAAAATTCAACTTAAATGCAATGTCGGTTATCCAACTTTGTAAACAACATTAAGTGGTACGATCTTGGAGAAAGCACGAGCCGCGGTGGATGAAGCGGAAGCAATTAAAAAATCGTAGAATGTTTTCTACATATTCAAATATTTAATAAAAAAGAAATGTTAAAGATTAAGGTTTAAGTAACACTGCTATGAAGCCAAAATATATATAGCTCAATCATATCATAGCATTTTACAAAGGAAAAGGCATAAACAAAGAAGATTCAACTACATTTCTAGAACTAACCCATCTTACTATTTTTTTGAACAAGCACATCCAGTATTTGAGTGTTGTATCATGAAACAGCCAATGGACACAAGTGTATATTGCAGAAGTAAGGATAAAGTAAAAACTAACCTATTGTTTTGCTACATTATTATTTAAAAATACCAAAATCTCAAGTTATCAATGAAAATAAAAGCTGCCCAGAATCTGCCCTCTCCAATTCCAATGATTCCCAATTCATCGACAAATCAGCGTGCTCTGGCTTCTGCAACTATTGCAAACTGAGCATCTGAAGATCACGGCACTTGCATTGCAAATGTCGTCCTTTCACATCCAATATTTCAAGGGTTAACCGACCAAAAGCCTTTTGATATTCACTTAAATCACAGCAAATTGATGAAACCCCAATTGTTGGATAGATTTATCTAAAAGGGATAAGGGCAGATCCCAAGACAATTTAGCCTGTTGAGCAAAAACCCCTGCCTAATGTCTTAACCCCATGCTGAAACAACTCCAACAACCTCCTAGATTGATCAGATTTAACCTCTTTACCACCAAACTCCAATTCATAGTTCAAATCCACCCAACAGAACTGAATATTCCTAATAGAAAATGCACTGCCAACATGTCCATAGGTCTTAATAAACTTTTTACTCAACAGATCAAAATCATTCACTCAACAAACCGACCTACTGACGACTTTAGATTGGCTCGAGAGAGGCGAAGTTCAGCGGGCCGGAGAGACGAACAGTCGAAGCCGAATCCGAAGGGAGAGAAGCCGAAGACGAATCCGAAGGGAGAGAAGCCGGACCGGTGAGGGCAAGCCGAATCCGAAGGGAGAGAAGCTGTGAACGGTGAAATCGAAAATTGCAAAGGGTCAGATCTGAACCACAAACAATCCAAGCCAAAGGGAGAGAAGATCAGAAGAACAAGAGAAAAGAGAGACAAACCTGCTCAGTGAAGGCGATGAAGGAGCGAGATAACAGAGAGAGACAGAGAGAGGCGATGAGGGCTTCGTCTTCTGAGGTCGGGCAAGCCGGCAAGGGCCAAGGAGCGCTTCACGGCATGACGGAGTCGGAGCGACAGAGAGGCGAGCGTGAAAGGAGAGACAGAGAGAGGCGAGTGACGAGAGCGAGAGAACAGCGAAGAACGGCCGAACCCTATTGTTTCTATCAATTAATCAATTAATTGGTCCAATTAATTGATATTGATTTGAACTAGTGTTTTTTAAAAGAAAAAATTTGTAAAATAGGCACTTTATTTGGACGTTTTTGCAAAATGCCCGCATTTTCGGACAATTTAGTAAAATGTCCACAATATATACTGTCCTCACGCGTTTTCTCTCTCCTCAGACTCGGCACGCGCTCTCTCTCCGGACCTCTCTTCTCTCGCCCTCTCGATCTGTTCTCTCTCGACGCCGGAATCCGCCTCCTATGGCGGTGAGATCGAGCGACCTCCTCCTGTTCGCCGCCGCCGCTCCTCCTCCCTCCTACTCTTCAATCGCGTCGGATCTCAGATCTGCTTTTCCGGCTCGTCTTCCCTCCCTCTCAGATGTCGGCCGCCTCTTCATCCCGATCTACTTCTCGTCTCTCCGGCTTTCGAAGGCGCCACCGAGCGGAGCTGAGGGGGCTGTACCAGTGGTGGCAGGCCAAGCATATCAAATTCAGATCTTCTTCCAGTGCCGATGAGCCAGATTTCTCCTTCCTCCAATCCCCTTGTCTAACTAACCCTACCGCCGGAGCTCAGACGCTGATTAGCAACGCCAAGCAGGTACCTTCGCTTCGATTGCTCGTTTGTTTTGATTTAGATGCTCAATTCGACTTCTGCTATATTGTTCAGATGCTCAATTGCATCTCTGAGTAGGCTTACTCTTGATGATAGTGTTACAATTGTTTCTCTAAGCCAAGATTAAGAGAGGGGTGAAGCTTGCTAAGAAGGAGGGACAGCCGGTGGTTGTTGGCCAAAAGAATGATGGACCAACTACAGATGGTATGCTGTCACGATTTCGAATGTGTTCCAATCTCTTATCTTTGTAATTGTGAAATTATATTTTTGTTCTGGTTGGGGTTTTAATTCACAATATTGATATTGTTAGTAGTGTATATGCAACATGGCTGATGAATGGAGTACCAAACACAAATTTATGACCAACACTTTGCAAATGTGTGCTTAGAGAATGTCACTGATGCAACTCAGCTTTTCTTGTCTGATTCGTCATAATTACTTATTAGCCTTGGTTATGTTGGTTGTTAGTAATGATCTTTGGTAATTTCATCTCTGGTTTAGAATCTGACTGGCCAATCATTGTTGTTACCTTAATTAACAGATTGTATGAAGTTTATATCATTATATGCTTAAAAAGAAGTGATTAGATTCTCTACTGAAGCACATTTTTCTTTGATAAGTCTGTGATGCAAACGGAAATTCAGATTCAACTCAGAATGGAGTTTTCATAGTCCTAATCTGTTGTTATCTATAGTGGCAGGGCATTCTGCAACCATTAAAATCCATGTTGTATTTGTTACAAAAGCATCAGGAGAAAAACTGAGTTAATATGCTGGCCAGGACAACGTCGAGGTTTGGCTGTTCCCAGCTTTGAAGACGCAGCATGGTCGATAAGGGCCATATAATACTTATAGTGGCAGGGAATTCGAGTATTGCCTTGCAAACACAGTAAGTCCCCCCTTATCTTAAAATTTCTTGCGTTCGTCGCTTTTCTGATATAGGCATGGCATCTCCTTCAATTTATTGTAATTGAATGAACTTAGTTCGAAAAGGGCAGCTGACTTGGATTCATTCTGACTGTTTTGGTCCAATGATTTGGAATTTATACTCACCGGGCCATATAATACCTATTAATTCTTGCAGCTGCAAGATAAATTCCAAGTGGATCTTTAGTTTGGTGTTTAGGTTAATTAGTTACCTTTATAGGTTAATTAGTTAGGAAAAAAAAAGATAAATTCCGAGTTGTGCAACTCTAGGACCGAGTTGTGCAACTCTAGGACCGAGTTGTGCAACTCTAGGACCGAGTTGTGCAACTCTAGGACCGAGTTGTGCATTTGAAATTTGAAGCTTTGGTTGAGTTCTTATTTGCAGATCATCCAAGCATGATATTTAGACAGATCGTTATCTTATATTCCACAAAAGGAAGCTATAAATAAGAAGTTATAAATACATCAAGCCTAATTCCACAAAAGGAATGCTTGGCTAGACAAATTGTCATCTTTGCTGCAGTCAACTTGCTACTGACTCTGTTTAGGTTTTCTTTGGATTTATTATTCTTTGGTGCTATTCACAATGTCGAGCTATTTTAAGCCTATAATGCTACCTTATTTGCAGATAATGACAAAAGTGCATGGCCTTCAGCATATCAGTGGTCCTGATCCAAATTACAACGATATTTTTTTTTGGTGCAGGAAGGTATACAGCTGAATGCTAATAATTTCTCCATAAGTTTTCATTTGTCTCAACTACCAACTGTTTGTAGCTGTAACATTTTCTGTTTCCTCAGTGATGTTTCAGAACTCTCAAAATCCTTTCCAGCGGTTGACTTGGTGTTTGGAAATGGTCAAAAACTCTCACTGTCGCCAGAGAACTATTTATTTCAGGTAAATGAGATCTTTGTAGACCTTTAACTGCATTCTATTATTGTCTGTCAATGTGATGACCCCTTTTTTCTAATTATATGAATTTTTTTCTTTCTTGAAGCATTCAAAGGTGCGAGGTGCATATTGCCTGGGTATCTTCCAGAATGGAAATGATCCAACTACTTTATTGGGAGGTAATAATCTCAAGTGTATGCTCTTTTTAGTTCTGATAGTGATTTTCTTTCAGCTTCTTTTATCCTGCATATTTCTCCATTCATCTCTTTTTTGCCTTTATTTTTCTGTAGGGATAATTGTCCGGAACACTCTTGTGACTTATGACCGTGAACGTCAGAGGATTGGCTTCTGGAAGACAAATTGTTCGGAGTTATGGGAACGACTTCATATTAAAGATGCTTCAGCAGCACCTTCAACTAAAGGCGAAGAGGGTTTTACAGAGACTGGAACTGCATCAGCCCCTAACGGACCATCATTTCATCCTGGTATAGTTCTATAAATGTTATTACGAGTTTCTGAAGTAGTTTACTTAGTACTATTGAAACTTCCACGCCTGTCCTAAATGTGCTAAACTTTCAAACATCATATGCTAGTTATTGTTATCTTTATCAGATGTCTGATCAGTTTTCAAACTTTTAAATTTTTTCTTCCTATTCTTAGTAAGCTAGAAGTACTTCATTCATCAAACAATAAGGTGCTGGACTTATGTTCATAGCTGTTTTAGATTTCTTCAACTGGAACAAAGTCAAAATACGTTACTGTTATGGGGCATCTTTGACTGGACATCCTGAAAATGAGTTCCATGTAAGTTCGGTTGTGCTTGTGAAATCATTTTGTGTTGTCTGTTTGGACATTACTTTCTATTGGGTTTTCCCTTATTATAGAAGGGAATTTGTGAAGTCTCCTGATCACCAAAGTTGCTCATTACTATGTTTGTGTATCTATATTGATTTTGAATATTTTCTTCTCTGAAATTTCAATCTGCAGAACATGACAGTGAATATTGCGCCCTTCGACAAGCTGTGAAGGAACATCGTTCTACTATGAACTCGTATTACAAAGCTGTAAGAAGCTCAGTTTAAAGAACTACTGCACAATTAAGATGTAGTTGTGGACTTCAAGACTTGTAGTTTTAGGTTCTGTAATGCAATTCTTATGCTTTCATAATAGGTTGCGGAAGCATTTGCCAAGGGTGACTATGCTCGATCAAGAGCGTTGGCTGATAAGGTCAGTTTCATCATACTGCCGAGCCCTAGCTGTAAACAAAGCTGATCCCCTATTACCTTCTTCTCAATCATGATGTTTTCCATTATAGGGCCAGTACTTTTACCTGAAGGCGCGTGAAGCCAACGAGGAATCGGCAAAAAGAATGTTGCATCCTTTTGTCTTACTGACACGAGTCTTTCGTGTCTAGCAGTGCGGATGAGGAGGCTACAGAGCACAAGACTCCTTACCATCCAATGATTGATGACGAAGGTATGCAGTTTTAACTCTTTACCAATTTTTTCATAGCTTTTATTCTTCTGTAATATATCATGTACTTTCAATTACTGAAGTATGTTTGATTTTGCTTTACTAGTTTATGTTTCCGATCCTTACAAGTTTTAGTTGGGTAGAGCAGAATTCAGACCCTAGGATCGAAGAAAGCTAGCATGGAGGCCAACCGATGTTTCGAGCGAAGACAAGAAAAGGCATCCAGAAAAATCTTCAAATCCTGCTGAATCTACAGAGCTAGATTTTTGTATTAAGTGTAACAGAGGGGGTGGAGTTTTGATTTGTAGCGTCAGTAGCTATATCTTCAAAGTGCTAACATGGTCTTACAAAGTACCAGCAGACCTAACAAAGTGCTGACATGATCTTACAAAGTACCAGCAGACCTTACAAAGTGCTGACATGGTCAGTGATGTTTTGGACATCATGTCATGGACTAGTTAACTGGATTTTCAATTCTTGTAAAATTGAAGAGATGTATGTTCTTGAATCAACTCATGATATCATAAAGTGCACAAATTAGATTAAAAAGTGCAACTTAAATTTGCACAACATAAACTTAAATTTGCACAAAAAAAAGTATTGAAACGAAAAAAAAAAAACGAAAAAAATATATTATATTTGCACAACAAAATGTTATATTTGCACAACTTATGGTTAAATTTGCACAACGTACTCTTATATTTGCACGACAAAATGTTTACAAAAAACAAAAAAAAAACTAGACTTGTGTCATATTTGCTCAACATAATCCTATTTTTGCTCAACAATAGATTATATTTGCACAACAATTGAGACTTTGTGAAATTGTTTTCAACATGATCTTATTTTCTTAAAATATAATTTCATACTTTCTCAATAAATTATTGCACAACATGCTCTTATTTTTGCTCATCAATACTTTATTTTTGCACAACATTCGAGACTTGTGAAATTGTCTCTCAACATGATCTTATTTTTTGTAAATATAATTTTATACTTTTTAATAGATTATTGCACAACATGGTCTTACTTTTGCTCATCAATAGACAATAATTGCACAACATGGGGGATTGGTGAAATTTTGCTCAACATCATCTTATTTTTGCTCAACAATAGGTTATTTTTGCACAACAATCGAGACTTTTGAAATTGTAAGAGTTGCACGCCTCTGTTTTAAGAGTTACACGCCTCTGTTGTAAGAGTTGCACGACTCTGTTTTAAGAGTTGCATGACTCTGTTGTAAGAGTTGCACGACTCTGTTGTAAGAGTTGCACGCCTCTTATTATTGCACAACATGCTCTTATTTTTGCTCATCAATACTTTATTTTTGCACAACATGGGGATTGATGGAAATGTGCTCAACATGATCTTACTTTTTGTAAATATAATTTTATATTTTTTTTAATAGATTATTGCACAACATGATCTTATTTTTACTCATCGATAGACAATAATTGCACAACACTGGGGATTGGTGAAATTTTGTTCAACATCATCTTATTTTTGCTCAAATATAGGTTATTTTTGCACAACAATCGAGACTTGTTAATTTGTTTTCAACAGAATCTTATTTTCTCTCAATATAATTTCATATTTTCTCAATAAATTATTGCACAACATGTTCTTATTTTTGCTCATCAATACTTTATTTTTTGCACAACATTCGAGACTTGTGAAATTGTGTCTCAACATTATCTTACTTTTTGTAAATATAATTTTATACTTTTTTAATAGATTATTGCACAACATGGTCTTATTTTTGCTCATCAATAAAAAATAATTGCACAACATGGGCGATTGGTGAAATTTTGCTCAACATCATCTTATTTTTGCTTAATTATAGGTTATTTTTGCACAAAAATTGAGACTTGTGAATTTGTTTTCAACATGATCTAATTTTTTCTCAATATAATTTCATATTTTCTCAATAAATTATTGCACAACATGCTCTTATTTTTGCTCATCAATACTTTATTTTTGCACAACTAGTGGTAAAAATTAGTGCTGACACTGATATTAGTTACAATTAGTGCTGACACTGATATTAGTTACAGTTAGTGTTGACAATGATATTAGTTACAATTAGTGCTGACACTGATATTAGTGCTGACACTGATATTAGTTGCACAACATGAGAGATTGGTGAAAATTTGTAAATTACTATAATTATTATATAAACTTTAGCCTATGCGGGAGTCGAACCCACGTATTTGCGCATAAGCACATCGCTCTACCATTGAGCTAAGAGGCTTTTAAAGCAAAATAGAAGGAAAGAGCCAATGAAATATAATGTGCTGACATGAAATAAAGTGCTGACATACTGCACTAATCACCACCATGAAATAAGGTGCTGACATAAAATCAACGAAATGAAGAACTTATGTAGGCAAACGAATATTAATTAAAATTGAAAACACTAGCCAAATTATGACAAATATCACATATACCAAATTAAAAGTACCTCAAAATAAGCCATAGTTATGCTAAGCAAAATTCCACTACTGGAACATAGAAGTGTTCAAAATCAAATTGATTTGGACAAGAAACTTTGATGAATTAAGCTAATACAAAAGAATTATATATTAAGCATTAGTTTGCAATTATAATGCCTAATTCCTTATGCTATATAAACATTTACAGTTGTCAAGCAATTATAATTGTTAGATTACAGTTGCAAGGAATCAACAACCATCTGCGTTGTCAAGCGATTTCAATCAGGAATCAAAACATGCCAATCTTAAATTACAGTTGCACGAAAATGAATTTCATTTGTCGCTAAACGAAGATTGAAATCTAGAAACAGAAAAAAACAAATGAAGACCGTCTTCCATATTTACCGAGATAGAAATCAAATCGAGATCAATACACAAACTGATGAAAATTCATAATTTGAAAGTAAAAAGGACTGAAGAAGATGAATTTACCAGTTTCTTGGAATCGTTGGCCTTTTGAAGAAGATCGATCCAGGCATCGATGCTATGAACTGCGATCACTTGTAATTATTGAGCTCGTCAACCAGATCGGCTCTACGGCGCCGGATCTGCACCCGAAGGAGGTGGATCTGGCGCCAGAGAGCCCGGATGCGACGGAATCTGGACGGTTGGGCTGGAATCGTACGTCGTCGATGTGCCGGAGGGGAACACGGATCTGGATGGTGATTGCACTTCACCGCGCTATGTCGGATCCACCGAGGAGATCTCGGATTTCAGAGGAGGAAGGGCGCTATCTCGGATCCACCGAGGAGATCTCGGATTTCAGAGGAGGAAGGGGATCTCGGATCTGGATGGAGAGGAGGAAGGGGATCTCGGATCCGGATGGCGATTGCACTTCACCGCGCGATCTCGGATCTGGATGTTTTGCAATGGTAATCGAAAATTACCATACCAACCGATTACCAACCGTACCAACATGTCGTTGGTACCAAGAAGTCGGTAACCGACTGAATCGGTAACCGAAGTCTCGGTACCAAGGATAGTCGGTACGGTAACGGTATGGACAACCCAAATACCGTGGTACCGTTGGTACCGAATATATATTTAATTTTTTTTTTAAAAAAATAAAATATATATTTTATTTTAAAAATAAAATAAAATATATTTTTTATTTTTAAAAAAAAATAAAATACCGTGGTACCGTTGGTACCAAGGATAGTCGGTTCGTTTTCAAGCATAATCTGTCATTGGTACCATCGGTACCGATGGTACCATAGTGTATAAAACGAAAATTGAAGAATGAAAATAGTGGCTTCGGTTACCACAGTACCGACATTCGGTAACCGATACTTTCGGTACCAAGAGTTTCGGTACCGAAACTATTCGGTTGGTACGTGGTACATAAAATCCCATACCGAGGGGTATCGGTACGGTACGTGGTAATGAAAAATTTACCATGGTACCGTACCGTGCCAGCCCTAGGGAGGGAGAAAGAGAGAGCGTGCGGAGATAGAGAGCTGGGGGAGAGAGAAAGGCGTTTCGGAGGGAGGGTGGAGGCTTTTATTTAGGACATTTTGCAAAAATGTCCCAAAACGCGGATATTTTGCAAAATCAGCCAAATTTCGTGGCTATTTTGCAAAACCGCCCTTTTTAAAACTAAAATATTAATAATATATATAAATATATTATAAAATACTAATAAAGGTTAAGATAAAAAAAAAAGAAACTTTACCATAAATGTATCTTATAATTCTGAAATAATTTTTTTTATATCTCGTCTAAAGTATAATACATAAATGTAGATATTTTAAATCACCCAATAATAATAATATCAATATAATTGAAACTTTTTTTAGAAATTTTAAAATCTGAATCATGCATTTAAATGTGATGTGTCACAACTAATAATTATATTCAATGTTTTGAATTAAGCTCAATAGTTCGTACGTAAATGTGAGTTAAGCCTAATGGTGTTATTAGATTGAATTCAATGTTTTGAATTAAGCCCAATTGTTAGTAAATATGTTAAGAATAAAAGAGAATGGAGGAGTAAAAAAAATTAATGGAAAAAAAAAAGAGAAAAGGAGAAATAAAAAAATCAAGGAAAAAAACATAATTGGTCAATATTCCTAAAACTCCTATAAGATTGACACGTAAGCAAATTCTTCTAAATTAAGGTTATATATAGATTGTAAAATAAAACCAATTCAGATAACTATCTTGAAGTGTATTTTTTTTTCAAAACAGTTAATTGTAAAATGGAGCAATTTTTCAGTTTTTCAAATCAATTTTTCAATTTCAAGTAATTTTGCCCACCCCTAGGTGGAGGGCACTGGGCAGTCTAGAGGGGGATAGCGCCAGCCGGAACGAAAAAGGTTTCGGGTTTCCAACTCTGTGAGATTGTGTTGATGGGATTGGTGGCAATACCGGGTAGGGCGGGTCGAACGAGTGGAGTATTCTTGTTTATATTCTACTCGTTTAGAAATGAGCCGTGCTCGAACCGAGATTAAATTTGGACTCGAGTTTAAAAATGTGCTCATACTCAACTCGTTTAGAAAACGAACAAGCTCAAGCTGAGTTTTTTTTTTCAATATTAAACAACTTTATTTGCTCAAAACATAGTAAATTAAAGGAAATTTTAGATATTTTATAAAATTTGTACTATTCGAACTTAAATCGAGCGAGCCAAGTTTTGAACTGAGCTTAAAAATGTGCTCATACTCGACTTGTTTATAAAATGAACGAGCTCAGACCGAGCTTTTATCGAGTCGAGTCCGAACCGAACTCGAGCTACTCGGATCATGTCACATTATACCCGAGCGACTGGACTGACCGCTGCCCATGTGGCCGGTGAATCGTGATGACAAAAGGAGCACGGGCAGGGGCTCCTCTCTCCCAAAAGAGCTTATAAAGTGGTATGTATAAAAAAGTGGTAATATTTCTTACATGAGCTTATAAAGTGGGATTTATTGTAACACTATCTTGCCCAAGTGTGCATAATTAACGAGCGGGTACATCGCTTTTTATAGGCAAGAGTGGCCTAATATGATCAAAACTAATTGAAGGTCGTAAGGGCCGTAATACAAAGAAGCTGCAACATGTGCAGTAGGTGTATAGTAGTAGGAGGTGAATAATTCATCAATATCCCAACACTCCCCTTTGAATATTCACCTTTAGAGCCGGGAGTAAATAATGTTGTTGCCTCAATAAAACCTGGCTAAGGAAAACCCATAGGGGAAAAAGCCAAAGCTTAGAAAAAAGAGTACGGTTTTATTATCTTGTTGGTTTGCCCGTCTGCCGATTGTTTCTGACACTAATGGTGTCGAACATCTTGAATTATTACCTTGATAATAAAAAAAAATCTCCTAAAGTATTATATAAGAGTATAAGTGATCACTCTTTATTAACCAACTGACAAATATTACATAAGGGTAAATTTTTAAATTGGACGACATTATGGGAACTTGCATTGGGTGGATCATCACTAGGTAACTTCACCTTGACTTTCAAGTTTCAACATTGCAATGTCATCCATTATGACTTTACAAAAAAAGGCGCACAAAACATATATAAATATATTGAAAACTCTAAACTACACAAAAGTATCAAAAGTATCGTCTTAAAAGAACCAACTAATCTACACTAAGAAAACCCTTTTCAAAATGATTCATAGTCATATATCCTACCAAATCTTAGTTATTTTATCAATGACTTTACACTTTGACACTAATATGCATTTTACATCTCTATATTTAAGGGTATCTAGCTTTTTTAGTCAAGAAAAGGTTGAATGAATTTGAATCTACTTACACAATAAGAGTTAGGGCACACATTCAAAAGCAACAAGTGATTTATTCTTATCATTTGAAACAATATTGTTATTGACACGGTCTGGGACCTCGTGTTCGGACACATATTGAAGATGCTTCAATAGTGTTGTGTGAGGAGCTAAAATGGTGACCCATGCGGATGTTTAGGCATCCCAAATCGGTTAAGCTCGGGGAACTTGATTGTCGCTAGTCGAGGAATTGACGATGATGAAGGGAATGTTGGTCATTCCGTTACACAACTGGTTGTGGGCTGAAGCCTGAAGAGGCTCTCCTAGTGAGCCTAAAGTAGGGCAAAACCATCAGTCGCATAAGATTGACCCCTTGGGGATAGGAGCGCTGCATGGGCTTCGTGTGTGCTAGCTCGTGACATTAGTCTCTTGGAGTGAAAATTTCCAAATTCGCAATATTCTCCAAAACTAAAAGTTTTATTAAATCTTCAAAATATGGAAACTACTAGTCTTACTGCCCGCGTGCTTCGCGGCTTCTTAATTAATTATATATTATTTTATTATATATTTTATTATAATAATTATTAAAAAGTACAAAATTATAAAAAAATGAATAACAAATTTGATATTATTTATTATAGTTTTTAACTTCTTAAAAAATGTGTTAAAAAACCAAAATGATATTTTTTTTATTAAGGGATGGAATATTAGACCATTCGAAATTGTTACCCCACAATATTACATATTAATAGGTTAAAAAAAAATTACATAAAATATAATTATTTTGTAAATGATGATTCCTATAAATTTAGTTTTAAAAATTTGTGAAAAAATTATATAGTATAAAATTTTAAAATAATTTTGAATTAAAAAGTTAGGTATATATTTTCTAAAATTTATTTCTTTATGATATTTTTTTTATATAAATGTATTTACATTATTATTTATTTATAAGATTAATAAGTATGATTTAAAGAATAAATTTTTTAAATAATTTTTGAGATAAAAGATAGGGTGATAATTCCTATTCATGTATTTAAATTGTCATTTATTTATAAGATTAATAACTATTTACCTATATATAATAAAATTGTTTTATACATGCTACAAAACAACGGTTTTTTATCCGGTCAAATGCTACAAAACAACATTGTATATGCCTTGATGGTATCTAAGATGATTGGAAAATATTTTACATAATATATTTAACGTAAGCAAACAGTAAATAAAGATAATATAAAATTTTTTATCTGAAGCGTAATAACTTTTACGGTGATAAAAATATCCATGAAATTACAAAATTTTATCAATTTGATATATTAATAACGTTATATGTTAAAAGATTTTATATAAAGTCAAATTATTTATATTAAAAATGATAGATTTTGTAAATAACTAAGATATGAAGTTGAATATTTATATTAAATATGATAGGTTTTGTAACCACTTTAGATATGATGTTGAATATTTATATTAAAAATTAAATTTAATCTTCAATTAAAATAGACACATAGGATAACACGTGTATAAATAGATGATGTAATCGTCCGACGTGGCTTAAATATATTGGATCATCATTAATTGACGTGTCAAATATCAGGGCTAGATTGCACCAGAGCACGACACGTAAGCGAATCGCACCATAACCCGCCACATAGGATTTCCACGCTTCTGTTTTAGTATTATATATTGATATTGATATTGATTGATGATTAGAATTTAAGCAAAAATATTTTAAATTTTATTTATTTTCCTATAATGAGAAAAAAAATAGAAAAGTTGTTGGAGATAATCATACTCTATCCGTCCCATATTAAAAAAAGGTTAAAATTTTCAACACATTTTTTAAGAGCTAGAAATTATATAAAATAAAAAATATTATTTTATCTGCTCAAAAAAATAAAATTATTTTTTATAATTATATCTTCATTATTAATAATTTTAAAAAATATTTTAAAGATTTTTTTTTTAAAACCAGAACTTTAAATACGAGACGAAACGACATTAAGATGATAATGCGACCGTCGCATTGCGACGAACTTGGGTGGACCATTTCTAAGTAATTTCACCTTCACCTTCAACATTGCAATGTCATCCATTATGTCACCATCTCATTCCTCTTTCTTTACGCTTACAATCTCCTTTGAATCTGTATATAAAAACCCTCCCCTCCTCTGCCCGATTCAAACCTTCTCTGTTTTCAACCAATCAATCACTCATATTACTCACAATCTCTAAAACCCAACCGATTAAAGATTCAATCGAACAGTATAAAAAATGGTGACTTGTTGCAGAAATTCGAGCAACTTCCCCATCTGCCGGCAACAATCAAAACCCCCAATCTCCCAAGAACACGATCCCATATGGATTAAGCTCCAATCCGAAGCTTTCTCCAATTCCAATCAGGAGCCCGCCTTATCGAGCTTCTTTCGAACCTCGATTCTCAATCACAGCTCATTGGAGTCCTCTTTGGCTCATCAATTAGCGGCGAAACTCTCAATCCCCAGCGTTCTCCCGGTCGAATTACTTTCCCCTGTTTTCGCGGCGGCGTTCACGGAAGACGCCGACATCAGGGAGGCGATCAGGGCGGACCTCCGGGCGGCGCGGGAGCGGGACCCGGCGTGCCGGAGCTACCTCGACTGCTTTCTGAACTACAAGGGGTTCTCGGCGCTGCAGGCGTACAGGGCGGCGCACGCGCTGTGGAAACAGGGGAGGGCTCCCCTGGCGCTGCTGATACAGGGGAGGGCGTCGGCGGCGCTCGGCGTTGACATCCACCCCGGCGCGAGGATCGGGAAGGGGGCGCTGCTTGATCACGGGACCGGGGTGGTGATCGGAGAGACAGCGGTGGTGGGGGAGGGGGTTACGATCTTGCACGGCGTCACGCTGGGAGGCAGGGGGAAGGAGGGGGCAGGGGAGGATCGGCATCCGAAGGTTGGGGATGGGGTGTTTATCGGGGCGGGTGCCGTCGTTTGGGGAATGTCATAGTGGGGAGAGCCGCCAAGATTGGTGCCGGCACGGTGGTGGTTCGGGATGTCCCGGCGGAGGCCACCACCGTCGGGAATCCGGCCAGAGTTATTGGAGGGAAGGTAGTTTGAAAATGCTTGGGGCTTGTTTTCAGAATGATGCGTTTGCATCGAATTAGGTCCGGTGAGTCAAGAGACCGTAAAATCGATAAAGTATATGTGAAAGCTGAAAACAAGTTTCAACAAAGAAAAATTGTAGTATGACTTTTTTTTAAATTAACTTCTCGTTAATGACTAATACTAGGTACTCTAGAATAAAGAAGAAAGAAAATCAATTCATGACTAGTGAAGTGATTATTTTTTTTTTTGGTAAAAACTAGTGAAGTGATTATTATGGCATGTAAATATTGTAATTCATACTTGTAATAGTGAAGTGATTATTATTGTAATATAATTGAAATGAGAGCGATGGAAAAGTATTTGGATATTCGAATCATTAATGGTAGAATAATAAATGCAAATTTGAGCCTAAAAATAAATTATCTGATGTAATTTTTCTTTCTCTTGGGAGAAATTCTCAGAGAAATTGACCAGACAAATAAAAATTTCTTTTGGAATAAGCGATACAACTCACTAATAAGTTGGGATAAACTTTGTACACAAAAAAGAAACAAGGGGCTTGGACTTCAGGAAAGCCGAAGATTCGAATATCAGCTTACAAATGAAACTATTCTGAAAAATATACACTTACAATAACAATATCTGGGTTAAAATAATCAAACAAAAGTATCTGTAAAATGAATCAATCATGGATAAATCCAAATACAATACCTCATGACAATTTGAAAGATTACTCAATCGGGGAGATCCTTTCCATATGAAGATAGAGCTAACATTGACGATCCCGACAATGTTCCGTGGGAAAACCTAAGGACTATAAAAAGGATTCAAACTCTGGGAGGAAAGTTTTAGTAGCTGCAGATTTAGACACTACTGCTATAGAGTGTCTAATCATAGTACGGAGTATTGCCCTCTAATCATAGTACGGAGTATTGATTACATTGCATACGCTAGTGCCTAGTTGTATTTGTAATATGAACGCTCTCCCTTTGAATAGGACATTTGTAACATTATCCTATGAGATGATAAATGATGATCTTTGCTTTGTCAAATATGTCTTACTGTTTGCCTACCGTACAAAAAAAAATTAAATAAATAAATAAAGTGATTATTATTGTAATTCATACTCGTAATTAGCTAGTCAGTATTATGATATTGTGATATGAATGTTGGATGGGGAGGTTTATTGTTTGACAAAGAATGCAGTTGATATTTAATTTATACTTTAAAAATTAGGATTAATAATGATATCCACTAACCACGATTAATTAAATGTGATAATATTGATATTCTGTTTGGACGGTTGGATTTAGTAACCATTTTTTTTTTGAAAGGGATTTAATAAGCAATGTGGACTAGACAGATAGCAAATTATATAGTAGATTATACTGTATCAATCAAGCCTTGAGTGTTAAGTCAACTTTGAAATTTATACAATGTGGGAGAATATCAATCTTAAATATATGATTATGGATCTTATTACATATGTTTATTATAGTACAATTATTTTATTTGGAATTTTGAATGAGTTTTGGTAAGGTTATTAGTATTTTACATCGATTTTTACAAATTTTTTATTTGTCCAATCAAATATTTTTAAAGCTCAAATTAAAATAATTGCATTATAGATTAATACATTTGTTATGCAAACATGTTATAAGTAAAAATGTATTAAATGGTCCCTTATTCATATGTAATTGCATTATAATATAATGCATTTAGAATCCAAATGCACCCCGAAACAAATAAATAAACCCTTGTTTTGCAAATAAACTCTTTTCTGCCCTATATGCAGTGTATATTGATTGTTATTCCTTAACCCCGTCCCCTATCAACTCGGGTTGGGAGAATGTAATGAAGGGAATTGGTGAAAGTCGGGTTTTAGGCGACATCGATGGCTTGTGATTAGAACTGAGCATACCTGAGCTAATCCGTCCGGCCCGTCCAGGGAAAAAGGCGGGCTTGGGTAGAACAATCGGTCCAAGCGGGCCGACAGGCCCGACCCAGTAGGCCCACTGGGCTGGACTTGGGCGGAGTATGAGGCCCAAGCGGGCCAATAGGCCCGCCCGGTATATATTAATATTATAATATTAAATGTATAATTATATATATAATGATATTTTTTTATCATAAAACAAACTATATATAAAATATCATTATGATAATACAAACTACATATATAATGAAATTTTTTAAGCATAACTTAACTTTTTTTTTATATTATATATTGCCTTTACAGTGTCTATATATATATATATATATATATATATATATATAGAGGTTGGGTCCTGTGTTAACATCCCTTATGGTGTTAAATGTTAACAAATATGGGCCTTTGATTGAATGAAATGGATTATTTGCCAATTTTTGCTTTTTCTTTAATTAAAAATTAATGGGACCCACATCTTTCTTTGCCCACTTGCTGGATTACACGCGCGTTTTTTTTTTTTTTGTGGCGTAACGTTTTTTTGGTGGTTGAACTATTCGATAAGGTGATATTAAATATTCATTAACTTATAGTTATTATTCGTGTACAAAGAGGATATATTGTTTATATAATAGCCAAAGGGTTTCAATTTTGCAACTATTCGCTGATTAATAGTAATTATTCGCTAAATTGATCGTTAATATTCATCTGTAAGGAGGAGTTATCATTTAGATATTAGCAAAAAGGGTTGGTCAAATTTGCAAGTATTCGCTAACTTGATAGTAATTATTCGCTAACTTGATAGTAATTATTCGCTAGACTGAAAGAGTATGTAAATGTAATTCTTAATTTTCCACCTCTAATTAACCACATACATGTGAATAATTCTGTATTATCAACGAATATAAACTCTAAACTTGCCGAATAGTGACTCCTATCTTGTTATCGTCCGAGTCTGAATCGGCTGAGTAGAGGGACCAGGTCGCCGGATCTCAAATCGAGAATAGGCGATGTCGATGGAGTGTTTGAGATGGCAGAACCGGCGCCATTCCTGGAGAAGCATAATCGGCGGAGGGCAGTGGAGGCGGGGGCAAACGCGGTGACGGTGATTGAGGCGGTATTGGCCGGGACCAGGTCGTGGAGAAGCAGAACCGCCGGAGGGCAGTGGAGGCGGGGGCGATGGAATCGCTGGTGGAAGAAAGCAGTGGTCGGATCGGCCCGACCGTCGCTCAGGTGCTTGGATCGCCCACCGGATGAAGAATGGGAATATCGCCTCCCCTTTTTAAACTGGCAGATCTGGGTGATTAGGGTTGGAATTGTGATACACGCGTGTATTTTGAGGAGTGGGGGTGTATTTTTTCCATTTTTATTTTTGATTAATAAAAATAATGGATTAATCTCAGCCATTCAATTACACTAAATCAACGGTTAAGATTTGTTAACATTTAACACCGTAAGGCTTGTTAACATTTGAACCACACTCTATATATATATAGAGGTTGGGTCAGGTGTTTACACCCCTTATTGTGTTTTGTGTTAACAAATATAGGTCATTGATTGATTAGAAATGAATGGGTGAGATTAATTGAGACTTCCCTTTTTATTTAAAGAAAAAAGAGTAGGTCCCACCACTTTTATAGCCAACTTGCTGAAAGTAAACGCGTGTGTTTTTTTGGAGGTAACGTTTTTTTTTTCCTGGGTTGTGTGGTGCACTGTTTGAACTATTCGATAAGGTGATAGTAATTATTCGCTCACTTATAGTTATTATTCGCTAGTTTGAAAGTAATTATTCGTTAGGTTCATACTAATTATTCGGTAGCTTTGCCAGTAATTGTTCGCTAGTTTGATAGTAATTATTCGTTAAGTTGATAGTAATTATTCGGTAGTTAATAGTAATTATTCGGTAGTTAATACTAATTATTCGGTAGTTAATAGTAATTATTCGTTAGGTTAATAGTAATTATTCGTTGGTCAATTACGCAACTATTCGCTAGATTAATAGTAACTATTCGTTAGATTAATAGTAACTATTCGTTAGATTGATAGTAATTGTTCGTTAGGTTGAAAGAGGATGTAAATGTAATGATTGGTTTCCACATCTAATTAACTATATATACAGATGAATAATTCCTTATTATCAACGAATATAAACTCTGACTTGCCGAATAATGGCTCTGAACGTGAAATTAATGAAAAACAAAACTAGAATAATTCTGATCGGACCACAATTTGCATTTGCAACAAAGATTTCACATTGACAAACACCAAGAACCGAATAATTATTTCATCCCGAATGTTAAATAGTAATTCAATCAAAACCAACTTAATAAACAACAATTCAAGAAATTCCCAAATTGAGTACCAGATTCAAGAAATCCCCAATTGAAGAAATCCCCAATTCAGGAGAGCACTGTCGACTCTTGCGGAACCGAAAGGGGAGGCTCGCGACGCTTGTGGGAACGAGATGGGAGGCGCCGAGATGCGAGAGAGAAGTCCGAGAGAGAGGCAGCCATTGGAGGCGCTTGGGCGAGCTTGATCTTGGGGCGAGAGGCGCAGGTGCGAAGAGGAGCGAGGAGTACGTGGCCGTCGTTGAC
The DNA here is from genome assembly GCA_963922045.1 of Persicaria maculosa. NCBI lineage: Eukaryota > Viridiplantae > Streptophyta > Magnoliopsida > Caryophyllales > Polygonaceae > Persicaria > Persicaria maculosa. Next base: position 75,742,741 of record OY998256.1, on the reverse strand, counting down.
CGGTGTCAGATTCGGTGCCATTGGAGGCGCTCCGGCGAGCTTGCTCTTGCAGGGGGCTTCGCCTGGGCCATTTACAGAGGAGGAAGGGGATGGAGACGGTGATGAGCGTATGGAGGAAAGAGATATAGATGGTGGAACCTTTGATAATTAGGGTTTTAACGTGGATGAGTTGTAGGCAGTTACACAATTTGGGGGGATGTGATTTACACGCCCTGGATTATTGAGGGTGTGGTTTATTGTTCACATGGGGCCCACATTATTTAAAAAGAAATTAAATTAATTCTCAATTAATCTCAGCCTTTAATTTTAATTCCATCAATGGCCAATATTTGTTAACACAACATGTTAAGCCTTGTAAACATTTGATCCATACTCTATATATATATAGTGTATATATATATATTTTTCAAAACAGTGTGTATATGTTATAAAATGTGTGTATATAATGTGTATTATATTATGTTATATATAATATATACATAGTATAGAATGAGATGTGTTATGTCTTTAATTTTTGGATATATTAGTTAAAAGGAAAATTTAGTTACATAACCGGTGATGCTATCGGGTAGGGACGTAGGGTTTCCTCGCCCTGAATCATTTCCTAAATTTTTTTAAAAAAGCCCGCTAGGCCTGGTAGGCAGCCCGGCCTACCAACAAGGGCGGGCTTTGGCAAGGTAGTAGGCTCAGAAACCGGGCCTGGCCCAAACCCAACCCGATACAATGGGCTACTAAAATGCCGGTGGCCCGGCCCAAGCCCGTCCGGCCCGGCCCATGCTCGGGTCTACTTGTGATGTAGCGATGGTGAGCCATAGGTGTAGCATAAAACCGGCGATGGGTGTGTTGGGGGTTCGGGGAAAGAAATGTTGGGTAGTTTTGTGCGATTTACAATTATCATATTTATTCAAAGTTGAGGACTATTATGTGAAAAATTCAAAAGTTATATGCACAACTCTTAATTTAGCAGAAACTTATAACTACCTACCGAATTTTTGAAAAGCAAAAAAAAAAAAAGAAAAAAAAAGGATGAGATAGATAAGGTATCAAGCGCAGGTGCATCACTGCATCACTGTATCCTCTTCCAGTAGCTGATTGTTGATTGCTGAAGATAAGGCAAACCCAGGAAACGAAAATTCGCTTCACCCGCCAAAAAGAGGGCAAATTTTCATTCATCCACCTCGCAAAAAATGATCAAGGCATTCACGATTCGTTCTCAATTCGACTTCCCAAACCGCCCCAAATCCATATCCTCAAACCCACCACCCAAACCCGTTCGTTTGATCCCCACACACAAAAACCCCAATCCATCAAAACCCAAAACCCTAAGTATCCGAATCCCCGAAATCCCAAAATCAACCTCAATTAACCCAAATGGGGGGTTCAATTCAAAGCCCCTGATAACGGGCGCGGTGTCGGTCGGGGTGGTGGCGCTAGTATTGCTTGGAATGGACGGTCACCGGGCCCTGGCGTTGGGCCCGGAAGGCCCGTTGGTGGAGGAGTTCTGGGAGAATGTAAGAAGGTACGGCCTTTACGCTCTCACTGTCAGCACTGGTGTGCTTTATGCGGTTTTCGAGCCGATTGTGGAGCTGCTGAAGAACCCGATTTCGGCTCTTCTTGTGATCGTGATTGTGGTTGGGAGTTTCTATATTGGGTCTCAAGTGCTTTCCGCCATGGTTGGTAACTCTGATTTCTCCTATCAGTATGCATATTAGAGATGATTACTGATCCAATCATCTCTTGAATACTCTCTACTTATGTGATTGTAATCTAAAAATTGTTTCTTTGATGAGTTTGGTGATGGATTGTTCGACATCGATTACACACCTGAAAATGAGACCCCAAATTTTTACTGTTGAATTGATTGATAAAAGGCATCTGCTTGGCCAACTTATCAGCGTTGAATTCACCGAGGTTCTAGTTCAGTGATTGTTACTCCATTGATTGAAATCTGTGCCTGTGGGTTTGCTGCCTGATCCGACTCGAGACCCGGTCTTGGTTGATTGCTCATTGCACAAAGAAAGAATTGTGGTGGCTGGAGGCCGGGTAAATTGTTGGGAGTGGAGGGGTCGAGCAAGCGAACTATTTTCGACATAGGCGGTCTATTTTCTTTGTCTTGGATGCAATGTAGCCCTATTTCGATGCACCGTATCACCTGGTCTGAGGAGAAATTTGAAATATCCGTCAATGCCGAATCCAGCAACGCCCTGAGTGTGCCCTTTGTCCAATTCTCCCAAGCCTGATGATAGAAATAAAGGTTCATATGCTCTTGATAATCTATTTCATTACCCAAATGTTACATATATTTGTAGGTTTACTCACATAGCTTAGCAGGTCTGTAGTTGATCCAATTTGGGGGAATTTGTTGAGTAGCTTGCCAGTTACGATCTCCAAGACCATTACGCCAAAGCTATACACATCCGAGCCCATACAATAATGACCGCGATTAACATACTCCGGAGCCATGTAGCCTCTGTAGGAGCAAACAGAGGATCATATCCGATTCGACGTATATCATATGTGAAGATCATTAGAGACTAAGAGTTATTGTAGGAGCCATTTTGGCTTTACCTTGTACCGGCATTGTTCTCCGCTGTCTCATGGGTATGGTCTCCGGCAAAAATCTTTGCCAAGCCGAAATCTCCAATCTTCGGGTTCATATTCGTATCCAGCAGGATATTGCTGGGCTTGAGATCGCGGTGGATGATCGTAGTACGTGAACCTTCATGGAGGTATTGCATGCCATCAGCAATCCCTTTTATGATTATGAACCGCTTTGGCCAGTCTAGCTGCTCTCGCATTGTTTGGTCTGTATATGTCATAGTGAAAATATAAAATCTCAGCAAATCCTTTTCAGGCCATGCGAAACGAGAATCATGTTTTTCATACGACCTGGCTGAGGTTTCTCGGAATTTCACAGTATATGAGCTAATTAAGTATAGACCAATACCAAGGAGGAAGTGGCAAAGGTTGTGGTTCGGCACATATTCGTAGACAAGGAAGCTCTCTTTGGGTGTCAGGCAGTATCCCAATAGCCTCACAAGGTTCCGATGGTGAACCTTGGCTAACGAAACAACCTCATTCTTGAAGTCCTCTCCTCGCTTGTTTAGCATCTTCACCGCTATCTTTCTTCCATTGCTTAACACGCCCTAAATAATGTTGCCAGTTATCCCATGGAGAAGTAATCTAAACAGAAGCAACTGACTAGTTACCTTATAGACGACACCAAACCCGCCTTCTCCAATCTTGTTATCCTCGAAGAAACCCTGAGTTGCCTTTTCCAGGGCGGGGAGATCGTACTCAATGGGGTGCACCGATGATAATTCAAAGCTTAGTACTCTAGCTGCGATTCGAGTACAGTTTTACCCTATCAGTATGACATATATGCAGACACATTTCATTTGAAATAGTTTTGCTTAATTAGCTAGTGATCGAATCTCTTTATACCGGGAGCTGCAGGCTTCTTGTTCTTTTGACGATGGAGATAGATGACGAACATGCTAACTAACAGCACCATGACAAGTGCAAGAAGTGCTAGTGTTGCTGCAACCGCCTTGGAGTATGATACTCTCCTGTTTCCTGTTTCAGTTTTACAATATCTTGTGTGTTAAATTCATCGATCATTCTTTTCGTTGAGATTGTGAAACCTATCTCAAATTATATTTACCTGTTCAGGAAAACCATCTCAAATTGACAATAAATAGTCCTTAACCAACATATATATAAGATCGTTACAAAAAGAGTAGATATATAGGGGTGTGTTTGAATTCCAATCAGTGTTTTTAAAGGAGATAGAAGTCTGTCAGTGGACGAGCGAACTTTGAACAAACTTGATTCGGTTCTTATATTTTAATATTAAGTGCATGGCAATCCTTTATAGAAGTGTAATAATAATTTATATAGTGAATCAACAAGTATAAAAGAGGACAAGGAGGAGTCTATGCAGAGGCGAATCCTCTTTAGTGTCAGTTGTGGCACTCGCCCCCCAATCGAAAATAAAATTTAACATATGTATTCCTCTCGTCGATATCTTCGATTTGATATATTATAAGCTCAATTCCGATATATGAGCAAAAAGTTATAAGCGTTTCAACTTTCAGGACTGAATATTTGTAAATCATCAATTATATATTATCAATATCAATATCAATATCAATCATCAATATCAATATCAATATATAATACTAAAACAGAGGCGTGGAAATCCTATGTGGCGGGTTATGGTGCGATTCGCTTACGTGTCGTACTCTGGTGCAATCTAGCCCTGATATTTGACACGTCAATTAATGATGATCCAATATATTTAAGCCACGTCGGACGATTACATCATCTATTTATACACGTGTTATCCTATGTGTCTATTTTAATTGAAGATTAAATTTAATTTTTAATATAAATATTCAACATCATATCTAAAGTGGTTACAAAACCTATCATATTTAATATAAATATTCAACTTCATATCTTAGTTATTTACAAAATCTATCATTTTTAATATAAATAATTTGACTTTATATAAAATCTTTTAACATATAACGTTATTAATATATCAAATTGATAAAATTTTGTAATTTCATGGATATTTTTATCACCGTAAAAGTTATTACGCTTCAGATAAAAAATTTTATATTATCTTTATTTACTGTTTGCTTACGTTAAATATATTATGTAAAATATTTTCCAATCATCTTAGATACCATCAAGGCATATACAATGTTGTTTTGTAGCATTTGACCGGATAAAAAACCGTTGTTTTGTAGCATGTATAAAACAATTTTATTATATATAGGTAATTAGTTATTAATCTTATAAATAAATGACAATTTAAATACATGAATAGGAATTATCACCCTATCTTTTATCTCAAAAATTATTTAAAAAATTTATTCTTTAAATCATACTTATTAATCTTATAAATAAATAATAATGTAAATACATTTATATAAAAAAAATATCATAAAGAAATAAATTTTAGAAAATATATACCTAACTTTTTAATTCAAAATTATTTTAAAATTTTATACTATATAATTTTTTCACAAAATTTTAAAACTAAATTTATAGGAATCATCATTTACAAAATAATTATATTTTATGTAATTTTTTTTTAACCTATTAATATGTAATATTGTGGGGTAACAATTTCGAATGGTCTAATATTCCATCCCTTAATAAAAAAAATATCATTTTGGTTTTTTAACACATTTTTTAAGAAGTTAAAAACTATAAAAAATAATATCAAATTTGTTATTCATTTTTTTATAATTTTGTACTTTTTAATAATTATTATAATAAAATAATATATAATTAATTAAGAAGCCGCGAAGCACGCGGGCAGTAAGACTAGTATATAATAAAGGAGAAGTCGTCTGAGAAACATGTCGACTTCTCCTTAATCGTAGTCGTATGAACTATGAACCAATCACAAATTTTTTAAATAATCATGCAAAAGATAAAATTTTATTTGAACTTTATTCAATCAATATATTTATATATGGATAAGATAAAATGATAATATAAAATTTTATTATAAATATATTTAATCAATATATCTATATATGCATAATTTGATTAGATATGGATATATTTTTAGAAGATATTAACTAATTTAAAAATATATGGATAAGATAAATTTTTATTCTAACTCTATTTAATCAATATATCTATATATGCATAAGATAAAATTTGACCCAATATGATTAGATATGGATATATTTTTAGAAGATATTAACTAATTTTAAAGACTATTATATAAGATAAGATTTTTCCTATTTTCACTACATATGAACATATTTTTTCATGCACTTTAACATTTAATTAACGAAAATGTAGTGACGGGTGTGACTTTGCAAAGAAAACGGTTTTAATGGGTGATTTTCTACAATTTTTGCTTTAAGGGGTGGTTTTCAGCAAAACACCCTATTTAAAGGGTGGTTTTCTACAATTTTGCCTAATCTATATCTCCTGATTACACAAATCCCTTGTTATGCAAAAAAAAAAGATTACACAAATCCCTTTATGTATCCTTATTAGTTATTACCCTAACTCATATTGGGCCTCACCTCAGCCCATTCATACACTTCAAATCTGACTTGTTCAGCCCATGTTCCTTATCACTAAATTGCCTAACACTTAGAGACCTAGATTCCTATATGTCGGACTCTGATCGACTTTGCTTATGTGTTATTCGCTACTGTAATTCGAATTTCGAACCCACCGTTTTAGACACATCAACTAATGAACCAATATATTTAAGTCATGTCAATTAATTATTACATAAAAATAATCATATTTAGAAATTCATAATTTTTTCGAAAAAAAAAAGAAATTCATAAATTTTTATCTTTTATTGAGTAAGAATGAAGATAGTAAGTATTGACTGACTATTTCAATGTTGATTATATAACTAAATCAATGATCCATATTAATTTACTTGCATCTCTCATCATTTGAATTTATGTGTTTTTCCGTCTTTTTACATAGCTTGTTTGGTTGAAGATAGGAAGTAAGCTTTCTAGAAAGTTACTTCTCATTAATTCAATTCCCATGAATTATAATTTCCGTAAAATTTAACAAGTTGTTTGATTAAGTTATAAGATGTAGTGAATTTAAATGGAGGAAGTTGAATATTTCCATATAAAATTGGTGGAATTGCAACTTATCTAGTCTCCCTAGGTAAGTGAAATTCCTCCATGTTGTAGGAATTGGAATTCTTGGGAAGTCAAATTCCTGGATTTTTTCGTATTCAAAAAAGCAACCAAACACAGGTATTTATTATTATACTTACTGAGTTTTTGAACTTCTTGTAATTTTTAAATGGTAACCAAACGAGCTCTAAGTATGTTTTTAATCTGATAGACTTGGAAAAAAGGTAAAATATATAAGAAATTTGAATACCACCACTAAAAACGTTCTAATATTATATCCTTAATTATTAAATAATACTATAATATTTCAATTAGGCTGCACATGCATTGATTGACTTAGTTTATTTTTTATGTGGAGTATTATTTTATTTTAAATAAAATAATCTTCTATTTATTTAACTCTCAACAGTATTAATTACAGTACGTGTTCCCTACCAAAAAATAAAATTAAATAATAGTACTACAGTGATACAGTCAGGCACAGACCGCGGAGCGAGTTAGGGTTAGCTCCCCGTCCAAATTTTAAAAAACAAAATAATATGAAAAAAAATAATTTTTTTAAAAAATTTATTTATTTATTAAATGAAAGGTTTTGTTAATAAAAATTACATTTATGAAAAAATTTTAGCCTATTCATCCCGAATTTTAATTTCTGATCCCGTGCCAGATTACGATGTACTGTGTCCATAAACAATTCAATTAACTAATTAACAATCCATTAATCAAGAAACCATACCTCCTGAGGCGTTTTCAGGCGCCAGTGACGGTAACGGGGCCGGTGAGTAAGTTTCCGTTCCGTTGAAATAAAACGGATACATCTCATACCTCAGAGTGCAACTCGGCAGCAACGCAATGCTACCCTCTCCGGTGACCGAAAGCAAACCCTTGGCCACCCGAAAACACTCCTTACAGTCGGCCACCGTGAGGTCCGGAGTGCACTCAGCCAGCGCGTAGATATTCGTCTCCGAAGTGAACACGGTCTCGCCCGTCGCGAACTTCTTGCCGCCAGCCGCCGCCGCCGCCATGGCAGTCACGTTGCTCAGCGTGCCATTCAACTTCTCCGTCCACGCCCTTCCACTAACGTTGTTCTCGTTATGCAAGGTGACGTTCGGATCGACGTCGAGCGTCGAGAATATGTAACGGTCGACCGAGTAACGAACCGTGCACCATTCCCGCCATACGATGGCTTCGTTCTTGGAGGGGCATTCGGATCGGAGGGAGGCGATGGCGGTGGAGACGCAGTTGGTGCAGTCGGAGGAGGGGACGTCGCCTCGACATAGGGCGAGGCCGTACACGGATCCCGTCGTTGTGTAGTTGGTGAAGCCGGTGGATGGGAGGCCGGAGAGGAGGGCGTCGAGGCCGTCGTCGGAGGGGTAGGCGGAGGAGTTGGTGGCGGAGAGATTTGTGGAGCTGGCTCCGTTGCAGCTGAATCTAGTGTAGTTGAGGATGTAAAAGGGAGAGGCGAGTGGAAGGGATGCAAATGCAAGTAAGATTATGAAATTGGTGGAAGGAATTACTCCTTCCATGGTAGTAGTTTAATTAATCGCACTTTTTTTCTGGAAGAAACCTTCACCTTCTTCAACTTATAAATTAAGGCAATCCATTCTCCAGATCTAGAGGGAGAGGGTGAGCGAGGATTAATTAGAAAAAGTAAAATAATTATAATTAACTCCACGTACGGAAGACACGAACAACGTATAAACCTAAACGGGGTTCCATCTCAAAACCAATTGGCAATAAGAGGATTAGTCCTTCAACCTTGTTCAAGCATTCTCTATATTACCGATGTGGGACAACCACATTCCAACAATTATAAACACTTAAATAATGTGTGGTTACTCACTGAACAATGTTTTTAAAATAATGTAAATTTTAAATAAAATATCTCATAAATCGTGTCAAGATTTTATAATGTAATTATAAACTTTATGCAATAGTGATTTTTTAACTAACACAATTTATAAGGTATTTTGTTTAAAATGTAAGTTATTTTAAAAGGTTTTTTTTTGTAAGTGTCCATAATTTGGGCAAAAATTAAGCCATAGGACAAAAGAGGGGATAAATTAGGAGAGTGTCCAAAATTTCCAATTTTGCCCCTGTTGTTTTAATCTTGTTTTTCCTCTTCTCCCTCCCGCGTCCTCTCGCCTCTCAATCTCACTGGTTTTCGGCTTGCCGCCATTGAAGACTCATCCGACGCTCTTCCTCTCGGCCTCTCCTTCGGCATCCGCCCCGACCGATCCCCGGTGTTCCTCCCCCGGCATCCGCCGTCGCTTGACCTCCTCTCCGTCTGATCTCATCTGCAAGTAGTTGTAGATCTCGCCGAAGACCATCTCGGCATCAACCGTTGAACCCTAAATCCAAGCCTTCTACCCGCTCAATCACGTTCTACATCTCTCAAGGATGGTTTTCGTGCAAAAACCCCTCTCAAATATATACAAAATCACTAACCGCCATTGTCGGACACCTTGGAGCTTCGTGAAACAGCCACTTAGCAGCCACTGTTCAAGCACTCGTCTCGGTGTTTCAGATCATTCTTCGACAAAATCAACAAAACGATGCTGAAGTAGAGTTTGCACTCGTCAGTTTGATAGGTCATACGCGTCAAACGGAGCTCTGTGTAAGGAGAACGAGGCGTCGGAAGATCGCCGAAAATCACTGTTGAAGCTGCTCGAGTTGCAGTCGAGATGGGGAAGAAGAAGAGTAATTACGCCAAACCTCCCAGACTTTCTGTTTTTATAAAATATGCCCCTGTTTTAGTTTCTAAAATTTCAGAAATTATCCCGCAGTTTTAGATATTGTTCCAACTCGCGTAATCTCCGTTAAAAAATTAAAAATGTAACTATTGTTGTCACCGTAATAAAAATAAAGTCATAGATATTGTCATCACTATAAAAACATGATCATAGACACTGTAATCAAAGAGAAATCATATGATAAGGGAAGCACAACCTCTATAGGGGCTAATGAGAAGCCAAAATAAATGTGGTGGCATGACAGTTCTCCTCTAATATGTGAATGGGTAAGAGGTTCATATTCGCTGTAAGCAAAATAAAAATAGGGTCATAGACACTGTCACCATTATTAAAACAGGGTCATAGACACTTTAATCAAAAGTAAAACCATATAGAAGTTGGAACCAAAATAAAACAGCTTTATAGACACTGTAACCAAAATAAAAATAGGGTCATAGACACTGTAACCAGAGGAAAATCCTAGGACAAGGGAAGCACAAACCCTATAGGGGCTAATGAGAAGCCAAAATACATGTGGTGATAGTTCTTCTCTAATTTCTAATTTCTAGTTTTCTAGATTTTTTTAAAGTAGTGTGCCACAATAAAAAAAAAAGTAAAAATGTAACTACTATTGTAACCACTATAAAAATAAAGTCATAGACATTGTCACCACTATAAAAACTTGGTCATAGACACTGTAATCAAAGGAAAACCCTACGACAATGGAGGCATAAACCCTATAGGGGCTAATGAGAAGCCAAAATACATGTGGTGACATTTCTCCTCTAATATATGAACGGGTAAGAGGGTCATAGACGTTGTAACCAAAATAAAAACATGGTCATATATATTGTAACCAAAATAAAAACAAGGTCATAGACATTGTACTCAAAAGGAAAACCATATAGACGTTGTAACCAAAATAAAAACAGCTTTATAGACACTGTCACAACTATGAAAAAAGGGTCATAGACACTGTAATCAAAGGAAAACACTAGGAAAAGGGAAGCACAAACCCTATAGGGGCTAATGAGAAGCCGATATTCATGTGGTGACAGCTCTCCTATAATATATGAATGGGTAAGATGGACATAGACGTTGTAACCAATGTTAAAACAGGGTCATAGACCCTGTAATCACTATAAAAAAAGGGACAAAAACATTGTAACCACTATTAAAATAAGGTCATAGACACTTGTAACCAAAAGGAAAATCCTATGATTAGGGAAGCACAAACCCTAAAGAGGCTAATGAGAAGCCAAAAGAACATGTGATGTACAGTATGGTTTAGGGTTTAGGGTTAAGTCTAAAATGTTAAGTACAATACGTCGTTAAGAGATGATTGCTGTCACTAAATGGAAAACCCTAGGACAAGGTAAGCACAAACCCTAAAGGGGCTAATGAGAAGCCAAAAGACATTAGGTGGACAGTTCTCCTTCAATATATGAATGGGTAAGAGAGTCATAGACATTGTCACCACTATGAAAACAGGATAATAGACACTGTCACCACTATAAAAACCGGGTCATAGACGTTGTCACCACTATGAAAAAAAGGTAATTAATAGACATTGTAATCAAAGGAAACCCTATAGACGTTGTAACCAAAATAAAAACAGGGTTATAAACATTGTCACCACTATGAAAAAATGGTCAAAGACACTGTAATCAAAGGAAAACCCTACGACAAGGGAGGCACAAACCCTATAGAGGCTAATAAGAAGCCAAAATACATGTGGTGACATTTCTCCTCTAATAAATGAATGGGTAAAGGGATCATAGACGTTGTAATCAAAATAAAAATAGGTTCATAGAAACTGTAACCAAAATAAAAATGGCATCATATACACTGTCACCAAAATAAAAATTGGATCATAGACACTGTCGTCTGTCACCACTATAAAATAACTAGTTCAATACCACTGTCACCACGTACAATAAAATAACATGTCTTTTTGAATTGCACCAAAGAAGAAAACTAAGAAACATTATAATCCACTTCGATCATCATGCCTAAACTGAAGAAAACACCAGCTCGGAAGGCAATTGGATCAACATCTTGCGAGTCTCCTCACAAGCACTGCTACCTCCAATTAAAAACTCGAATCGAGAAGCGAGTCTCCACACGAATTAACAAAAAATGAAGGTGAAGTAATAAAAAAAATCTTTTTATACTACAGGATTGTATCATACAAGGCACTAGAGTTGACGCCTTTCTCCTCGGAGAAGCGATTGTAGCAGCAGAAACAAACGAAGACACATAGAGAAGCGATTGTAGCAGCAACATCGACGCCTTTCTCCTTGGAGAGCCGATTCCATCAGAGCCGGCCAATACAAGGCTCTACAGTCGTCTTCACATCGAGTAAGAACATGGATCTGAACTCGCAGTCGTCTCCACAGCTCTATCCATCGCCGTCAACGTCGTATCCCCGATCTCGAAGGGGAAGTTGAGTAATCGGCCAAAACCTAACCAAATTTCCGGTAATCTCAGGCCGATTCGGCAGGCGAAATTAGGTAATCAATCAAATTGATCGACCAAAGGAAGAATCACCACCATATCACGGATCTGGCGAAGCCAAGGCCGACGAAAATCCAACGAAGAAAGAATCCTAGGCTGAAGAGCAGCCGACTGGACCAGCACAGCCCGGAGCGACCACGTCAAGGATAGTCGGGGAGAGAGGTGGCATCGAACGAGGGCAAGCCGACGTCGGAGTATACGCCGGTGAACGAGGCGAGCAAACAGGGGCGAAGAAGAAACGGAAAGAGGAGGATATTTAATCTAAGGACAAACTTGGTATTATGAAATATTTTTAGACGTTTACTAGCAAAGGCAAAACCTTAGAACAATTTCTAAATGACTCAAAGGGGCTTTTGACCTTTGGGGCAAATTTCTTCTATTTTAAACACATTATAAAATATTGATAAACTAAACCTAAATACGCCTCCTTTATCGGAGACGCGTATTTAGGTGTTTAAATTAAATACAATAATATCAAATATATCAAAATCAATCTATCATGATATATCTTTGTATTTAGGTTTTTTTTATTGTTTCATATATATGCAATGTGTTTATATATGAATATATGTTTATATATGTTTGTCTATGAGACGGGATTGGGTATCGATTGAAGAAAACGAGCATTGTGAACAATCGAGCTTCCACCGTAAATTATTTGTTATTTTATGTAATTTTTCCGCCTAAAATTCTTTAGAACTAGACATTAATATATATCCCTACTAAAGAAAAATGATAATCGGAAAAGAAGTTAGCAAAAGACTGTGCCTATTACAATCGATGTCCAGTAGGAGATCGTGGCCAACTCTTGGTCTACTATATTAAGTATATATACTCCCTCCATCCTCCCTCTTAAAATACATGTTCTAAAAAATTAATATTTTTGAGATATGAAAAATCCCGTCATCATAGCACAAGGGTATTATGGTCTTTTACCCACAAATTTTTCGAGTATTTAATACGGGATTGATGCTACCGTTTCACCTATTGATTACGATAGCGGTTTCGTTGACCGAATTAAATACGGTAACGGTTTTCTCTATTTAATATCGTAACGGTTTCTTTTATTTAATACTCGACTAGTATAAATAAGAGAAAATAGATTCGGATTAAAGATGGACAACGACTGACTTGAGCGTCGGAGGGTCCTTCAGGGAGACAAGCCCCGCCCCGACCTCGTTTGTTCTTGTTTGACAGGTTACGATTCGGGTGGAGGTGAGGGTAAAGATCGATCTCCTTCAACCACTATGCTGCGGATTTTATGCATCACAATTTTATATAGTTTTTATCTCCTACAAAACGTGTATCAATAATAAAAAAGACAACTATTCAGATCGGAGGAAGTATTTAATTTCCAAATCCCAATCTGATTGTTCTACTATAGACTATAGTAGTCTATTTACTCTAAAATATTGCGTCGTTTAGGACTTAGGAGGTCATGATAAAGAATGGTATCAATAAAATGCCTTATTTTACGGCTGGGTCATCCAATTACTTGTACTAGTACTTTATTATTAAAGTGGATTTGTTATTAATGTTCGACTATCAAAAGGTTTATATATTTTTAAGGAGAATTACTAGTAAATACCCACTTTGATATTTGGTTTGCAAAAATACCTAGGTTTGAAAACAATTGCATCAATATATGAAAATTTGCAAAAATACCTTATTTAATTATCAAAACTACCCACCATCGCAAAAAATCAGGAAAAAAAAGTTAAATATTTTTTGTATTTATAATTTTTCTTATATTTTTAAATTATATTAAATAATTAAATTAAAAAAATCTAGAGTTAAAAAAAAATTCCAATCCCAGTCCCTAACAGTTAGCCCCCGACCGACTCAATCCCATTCCCTAACACACAAGAGCCTCCTGACCAACCCTAAGTCTCAGGCGCTCTGACCTTAGCCCGCACTAATTCTCCGGCTCCATCGCTGTCCTCACCCTTCGTCGCATCGCTCACTCTCCGACGCAGTCATTCTCTGGCTCCGGCTCCATCATCGGCCTCTACTATCTTAACGTGCTCGACCCCAAGAGCAGCCCGACCAACCCTCCGACCTTAGCCCCATCTCTTTACTCAATCTCCCGCCGAATTTTTATCATATCCTGTCAATGTTCATATTTGGATTGTCAATTACAATATTCATCCTGTCAATGTGATAATATTATGGTTTCAAGATATATATTGACAATCCTTTTATAAATATGGTTAATAATCATGAAGATATGATTTACCGTATCTTCAGCGATTCTCTCCCCGATTATAGCTTCAATCATGTCAAAGTAAACCTACAGCCTTGTCACTATGAACATTACTCCTGTCGTTGTGAACAAATAACTTTGTCATCTTGGACAGACCTTTAATTTCTAGTTATGATATGGATAAAATCGTGTCTTTATTCTCTTCCCTATTATAGACTTCATCCTGTCATTATTAATTATTAGCTTTGTCATAAAGAACCTATATCCTGTCAATAACAAATTTTATTCCTGTCGCTATTAATTCTCTTACTATGACAACGATTTTCATCCGGCTAGTTTAATTATTTTTAAAATTCTGAAAAAAAAATATTAAAACATTATTTTAATATATATTTCATTATTTTATATATTTTTTACTTTTCTTTTAATTCATTATTTTTTAGCACAAATGACCTATTTTTTAGCACAAATGACCCACCTATCCTATTTTTGCTATTCTCAGAAAACGGATATACTTTTACAAACTGAACACCAATTTGGTATATTTCTGCAAATCGGCCTATATTTAAAGTCAACTTGAAAAAAAATCAATAAAAACAACTTTCAAACGATAAGAAACCCATACTGCGAGATTAAAATCACCACATCCTTTTATCTTGGGGAGAATTTTTAAATAAGTTAAGGTCTATTTCTCTTATTAATAAGAATACTTAAGACTTCATTAATACAAACCGATGCATAATTAGCTTACTTATCACAATCTTATAACAAGACGCTTTTATCATTAAGGTGCCTTAAGACTTCACTAATAACATTGTATATTAGTTTAGAGACAGTATCCAATAAAATTACAAAGTAAATCCACCCAGATACCCAATGATAAACACACACTAATGTATGGGTGCAAGAAATAAACCGTTAAAAAAAATAGAACTGAAGTTTTTTTTTTAAACAGGTAAAAGAGTGTATGGATAACAAAAAAAATAGTTAAAAGTGGTTAAAATAGTTATGGCCTCTACTTTTTAGAGCAGGGTAAAAATTACGTTTAAAACATATCAAAAATACCATTATATTCACAAAAAATTACCCCCCACTACCCTACCCACCCCAATCTCTCTCTCCAAGCCTCCTCACGCTCAAACAAAAGAACTAGGCGGCAATCTTCTGGAGCAAGACAACACAAATTGCAAAGCTCTTCCATTCTATTCAATCAAACGCATTCTGTTCGGAGATCTATCACACATAAGATACAATTTCAAGCTTTGCAATGTAATTTAGAGTTGTTGAAGTAATTTTTAGGAATTTTGGTGTTTTGATATTTAGATTTGAGATTTGGGGCGGAATATAGTGTGATTGTGTTGATTTGTGCTACAAATAGCAGTATTTAGGTATCTAATAGTCAAATCTACTATTTGGAAGTTCGAAATTCTGGGTTTCGTTTGGTCTTACGAGTTAGGTTTTGCAGGTTTGGAAGGGAGACGAAGACATGCATTTGGTCGCAATGACCACCCTTGGGTCTAGTTGCAATGACCACTAATGGGATTGGTCATTGCGACCACCTCTGGGTTTGGTCGTTGCGACCACGTGAAAGTTTTTTTTTAAAAAATGGTCGCAACGACGATTTGGCATATGGTCGTTGCGACCATGTGCGCATGCGCTAAACGGTAAAATACCCTGCGCTAAACAGAAATCGTGTTTATTTATCACAATTAATACATTTTTGTGCTCCATATGGAGATTATCTTTTTATTTAAATTTTTAACTATTTTATTAACAGTTTATAAATTTTATCCTATTTATAATTTTAGTCATTTTATTAACTCCATCTCATACGAACTCACAAACTGACAGCAAAAATATAAAACAAACCACACTAGTCATTGTCTTTGTCCTACAGAGACACAATTGTCCTAGACAAGACACCAACGACGCACTTCGATCTCCATCTCCTAGACAAACCACTTGACTTTTTCAATGTGTTTTTCACTATTTTTAGTACAAAGGAGAGTCACATTTTCCATATAAATCAACTACAATAGATAGTCTCAAAAGCACATTTTCCTCTCGGTAAGAATTTTCCTCAATTATGGAAATCAAATATTTTATCTCTAATAAAATATTTTCTCAATAAAAGGGATATTTTTTAATAAGCAATGAGATCTCCAAACTCCTCCAAATCAGACTTTTTTTATTTTAGATAGGAAGAATAGCAAAAAATACGTAAAATTCATAGGACATTTGCAAATATACGCAAAAACCTTTTTATATACGCTATCTATAAGACAAGATATTTAGGGACAAGTTCTTCTATCAAGGATAAATTCACAAGAACCTTTTTATCCTTATCAGAGTTATCCGATTCATCCCTTAACTATGTCTCGTCTGTTTTATAATCTCTTAATTTTACTAATTTTTAAATCGGTGTTTCTGTTTTATGTCAAACTAATTAAAATTTGAAAAATATTTTCAAATTAGTATTTTTTTTTTTAGGCCCATCAATATCAATCATCAATATCAATCAATATATAATACTAAAACAGAGGCGTGGAAATCCTATGTGGCGGGTTCTGGTGCGATTTGCTTACGTGTCGTATTTTGGTGCAATTTGGCCCGGGTCTTTGACATGTCAATTAATGACGATCCAATATATTTAAGCCACGTCAATTAATGAAATCTTATCTTTTAGCCACATCACTTAATATGGTTCATCTTTATTAACAACGAAAAATAATTTAAATAATAAAATATTATCGTATCTTAGTTGGTTAGATGTTGATAAGATTTTATACTTATATTTGAATAAATAAAAATTGTGGACCTTCTTTTCCCTTTTAAACAAAATTAATAAAAGATACTATAATTATAAGCACCTTATGGATTGATTAGTTACTACGGAGTATAATTCATATTTTTAGTTAATTGATTTTTACTTATTTAATACAAATTAACTAAGTAAAATGATAGAACTTACATATTATAATAAAACTAGCACCAAATGGTATTACATACATAAAAGGTAACCTAATTATTAAAAGATACTTATATGAATGTACGCCATCTTATTATCTATAAAACACTTCCCATTTTCTACTTATATTTGAGTAATAATAAATGAAAAATAACTATATCCTAATAAATTAACTTTAATCTATCATTCTATTACATAAATCGGGTTGATAACAAAAAGGAGTTTGTTATTTATCGGATTATAATAAATATACAAATTACCTATTATCCCAATCGGTAATATATCAAGTATAATATAAAAAACTATAAGTATCTATAATAATAATAATAGCTAAAAGATTATGTACCAAGAAGTATAAGGTTATATAAAAAAAATTAATATTTTACATAGTTTTTTTTATCAACCTAAGAAAACATGCGTAAATATAGGATAATTAATTGAAATACTTTAATTATATAAAAAAAGTTGTATGATATCAATATATATACACAAATAAAAATGTGTGAGAATTATATATTTTCAAAATTATTTAGATTTTTAAAGTTATTTTTATATAAATAAAAGTTATGAAAAATCCGCGAAGCTCGCGGGAAATAAAACTAGTTACAATATGGAGAAGGGATCCGAACTTATAATCTATTGGTCTACATATCATCTTTACCAACTAAGCTAGTAAGACTTGACAGTACCCTTACCTTATAGGCTTATACCCTTAGGTGATAGCATAAAAAACTGTTGTTAAAAAGCGTTGCTAAAAAGTGTTAAATCACGGTGGGTCCTACGACGTGGAGGGTCACACCCCAAATGCTAATCAAGCCGAGTAGGGTTTCATCCTAAAACCAATTGGTGTTAGGTGGGGTAGCTCACCGACTTATATGCAATGCTTGGATTCATTATTTAATCAATGTGGGATGTCATATTTCACATCTTTCCACACACCCCCTTAAGCCGAACCTCGGCTCTGATACCATGTTAAATCACGGTGGGTCATACGACGTGGGGGAGTCACACGCCCAAGCACACACGCGCTAACCAAGCCGAGCACACAAGTCGAGTGGGGTCCATCCTAAAACCAATTGGTGTTAGGTGGGTAAGCTCACCGGCTTATATGCAAAGCTTGAATTCATTATTTAATCAATATGGGATGTCATATTTCACATCTTTCCACAAAAAGCGAACTTTGTTCCCCACCAAAAAAAATAAAGCGAACTTTGTTATAGATCGAAAAAGATTAAGTGCTCGTTTGGATTGGTTTGAAAAACCCAGAAAGTTGAATATCCCAAAAAGTTGGATAGAATATCTGCGAAATACAGGAATTTGAACAAGGAGTACATGGTAAGACAACTTCTATCATTTTCTTATTAATAAAAATCTCTTATTTATCTCACTATATCAAATCCACCATTATTTCATTTTTCAACTAAACATGTTTCATAAAATCCCAAAAAGTGTATTTCATGAGAAATAAACTTCTCAGAAATTAAATTCTCGAAAATTAGACTTCCTACATTTATCCAAACAACCACTGACTATTTTATGTAGTCCATTCATTGAATGTTTAGGGTAATTAATTGACGAGTAATCAAGTTGTCTATTCTTTATTCTTTTTGTTTGGCAGAGGCCAAGTGGCCAACGCGCCCCTTCAGGCTTCAACTAAGTGAGATTCATTTCGCATGTATATTGGATCGACGATGAATGGAGTTATCTATGTGAAATATCCGACGGGCTGTTAACGGAGGATAAACACGTATCGTGTTACATTGATTTATTATTATTATTATTATTATTTTTGCGATTATAAGGTTGGGATCCACCAACTTTAACACAAAAGCTTAAACTATTGGGTAGAGTTTCACTCTTTTTTATAACCCATCATTTTTACTCTTTTATAATCAATGTGGAAGGGACACTCTCATACCAAACCTCTCAACAATCTATATATGTTTAAGAGGATAATTTAGTGGTTAGAATTAATAATTTAGTAGTGGGATGATCCTATACACTATTACATTTTCTTTGTTAAACAACTTACCACGTATATAAATTAAATGATTTTTTCCTTTTCATACTTTCTTCTTACTCTTCTTAAAGCATCCTAACAATTCCTTTAAAAAATCTCTAAAATCGAGAACAAAATAACAAAATCTCTAAAAAAATTATACCACAACTCCAACAACTTCACTATCATACAAATTTCTATATTTATTATATACTATAATAAATGCATAAATTTATAATTTAATAAACAAAATTTCAATAACTCAATTAAATCTATAGGCAATGACCAATGAACAAATAAGTAGACACTAGGCATTGGAAGGGGTGAATGCATTTAATTTTACAGATTCTAACCCTTCCGCTAAATTTAGAGTTTTTTTTTTCTCTTTCCTCCAATTTCTCTATTTTACCGAGTGTTTTTACCAATGTTGTTTGGGGTTAAAAACCCCACATCTCTTCTAAAATTGTCCATTTTCTCTATTTTACAAGAGCCGTGAGGATGCTCTTATTCAACAGGAGTAAAAAAACTATTTCTCTCTATAAAACGTATCATGGGAAAGAACTAGGAGTGCATTTTCTTGCTCCAAAAGATGAATCGCTCACTCCAAGCGCCCCTCAGCCCCGGCCCGACGGAGATTGTGAGATGAGGTAAATCATGGGGACTCAGCCGATAACAAGGCTCTGGGACCAGTGCTCACTGCGAACAAGGAGCCCCTCATTTGAGAAGGTGTTCTCATACTGTCGCTGGTGAGACTCGATCCTTGGTCCTTGCTTTAAATGCCACCCCTGTGACCGGTTGAGCTAAGCTTATCCAGGTGAGGGGTGCATTTTCTATGTTGACGATTAGGGGTGGTTCGAGGGTGGTGCTACAACTCCGTCAACAAGTTGTATTCGCTTTAATTTGAAGCTATGATCGATGTTGCCAAAGATAGAGTTTAGGGGTTTGGATTTGGGAAAATTTGGCCCATTCTTAGTACAAATTAGTCGATTGGGTTCTTTTCTGATTGGATTTGGGGTTTAGGGTTTAATTTGTGATTACATAATTGTTATCTTTCTAGGAGTAATTTGTGATTACAAGTGACAAAAGATTAGTTACCTGTTGGAGAGTTTTTTTGAGATGGTATGTTTCTTCCTTTTTATAATTGATTTGGGGTTTAGGGTTTTGCCCCTTGTCCATATCCGTCTGAAATAGCGGGCGGACAGGACGGATTAGACGGACTGACCCGCGTTTGTGAACAGATTAGACATAATCTGTAGCAAAAACCAATGATCAAGAGGAAAGATCAAGCAAAATATAAGAGGAATGGTCACTGTTCCATTCCAAAAGAAGCAACTTTGCTCTTAGGCATTCAATGCCGTCATAGCCGAAAGGCAGCGATCCCAAAAACCCTACAATTAGGCGATGTGCCACATTTTGTCTTAAATAGTACCTAGGAAGAAGTCATGTGCAAGTCACATGGAGACATGTCTCCTTATTACAAACAAGGCTAGAACATTAAGGCAAATTACATGAGAAGGCAAGGAAACTATATGAAATGAAATGACATAAGTGAAATAGCATATATGTAATCTTCATACCCCCCCCCCCCCCTTCAAGTTGGACTTGGTGAGAGACCAACAAGTCCCAACTTGGAAGATAAGAATCTGTGTTGCCTTTCACCAAGTGCTTTTGTGAGCACATCTGCCAATTGGACACCAGTTCTAACATGTTGAGGGAGCAAAAATCCTGCTTGCAACATTTCCCTTACAAAATGACAATCAATTCTCAAATGCTTTGTCCTCTCATGGAAGACTGGATTCTCAGCAATGTGGATAGTCGATTTGTTATCACAAAACAAAGGGATTGGTAAGGGAATGGACAACTGTAAGGTCTGCAATATACCTTCCACCCAGACTAATTCACTTGCAGTCATGGAATGCTTCTGTATTCAGCCTCAGCTGAAGATTTAGAAACTGTTGCATGTTTCTTAGTCTTCCAAGATACTAAATTTTGCCCAAAAAATACACAATAACCAGTGAGTGATCTAGCACTGAATTGGCAAGCTCCCCAGTCTGCATCATAGTATGCATAAGCATTCAGAGGAGAGTGTTTGAGATATTGAAGACCAACTGAAATGGTCCCCTTAAGATACCTGACCACATGCAAGCCTGCATCAAGGTGTGGTTGCCTTGGTTCAACCATAAATTGGCTTAAGTGTTGAACTGCATAAGAGATGTCTGGTCTGGATAGATTTAAGAATAACAGCCTCCCAATGAGCCTTCTGTAAACTTCTAGGTCTTTGAGGATCTGTCCTTCATCAACAGACAATTTCAAGCCTCTTGGAAGTGGGAACAAGGCTTGTTTGCAATCTGCCAATTTGCAATCCTCAATAATATCCATTGCATACTTTCTCTGGTGAATCAGTGCGCCTTTACTGTTATGCATAATCTCCAGGCCTAAGAAATACCTTGCTTCCCCAAGGTCTTTGATTGTAAAAGCATCATGAAGGGCCTATTTGGTGTGCCCGGTCTCAGATTCATCATCTCCTGATAGTAGCAAATCATCTACATATACCAATGCCGCCACTATCCCTTTGGATACTTTCTTGGTGAACAATGAATAATCCTGAAGTGCCTGAACATAGCCCAGATTCATTAAGAACTTACATAATTTAGCATTCCATTGTCTTGAAGCTTGCTTCAAGCCATAAATTAATTTTTTCAACTTACAAGCCAATCCTAGTTTGCTCAAAGGATACCCTTCAGGAGGTACCATATAGACTTCTTCCTCTAGAGTCCCATGCAAGAATGCATTGTTGACATCTAGTTGGTATAAGGGCCAATTTTTAACTGTTGCAACTGCAATTAAGATCCTTACAGTTGCAAACTTTGCTACAGGGGAGAAGGTGTGCTTGTAATCATTCCCTTTGATTTGGTTATATCCCTTTGCCACTAGTCTGGCTTTATATCTTTCAATAGACCCATCTGGTCTATACTTGATTTTGTATACCCATTTGCTTCCTATGGGTTTAACTCCCTGAGGAATCTCAACAAGATCCCAAGTCCCATTCTTTTCAAGGGCCTGCACTTCCTTGTTCATAGCATCTATCCACTTAGGATTCTGTACTGCCTGATGATAATAAAAAGGCTCTGGTTCAGCTTCCATACAAGCAAAGGATTGAACAACTTCAGGCTCAATATCCCGCACTTCACTTAGACACTCGGCTAAAAATGACCGAGACAAGGAATTCCTTTGTCTGTTATCATGACAGACATAGTCTTGGAGCCTCCTTGGTCTTGTGTGCTCCCTGATGGACCTCCTTAATGGAGGGAATGCTTCTAAATCTTGCAATAACTCAACTGTGATTGGGTTATTCTGTGCATCAGACTGCAATGAATCAACAACTTGAGAAGGAATCCTTGATGAACTACTGCTTTCTTCAAAATGCTGAGTCTATACTAGAGATTCCTGCATCACCATGGGTATCTGTGTGACATTATGATCATCAAGCAGGATTCACTAAGGGCAAGCTGCATATTTGATCAGCATTTTCAAGGTCAGGCACAGTCCGACCAACAGATTTAAAAAGGAATATATCCTCCCTGCAAATAACATCTCTGCTAACAAAAGCTTTGTGACAATCCAAGTCCCAAAGCTTATACCCTTTTTGTCCAAAAGGATATGCTAATAAGACACATTTTCGAGCCTTAGGACCCATTTTATCTTTACTGTCATAAGATATAGGAGCATAAGCTGCATAACACAAGCTGCCAATCACTCTCAATTCATCATAATTGGGAGCCTTGTTAAATAGCTTCTCATAAGGTGTCTTCCAAGCCAGCACCTTTGTAGGCATTTTATTAATCAAATGAGTGGCTTCCAGCAGACATTCACCCCAAAATTTAATGGGTAAAGATGTATAGATCCTTAGACATCTTGCAGTCTCCACAAGATGTCTATGTTTCCTTTATACTCTCCCATTCTGTTGGGGAGTATAAGGAATAGTTTTGTGATGAACTATCCCTTCTGTAGCAAATAATTCCAAGCACTGCCTCTGTACAAATTCTGTTCCATTGTCTGTTCTTATGCACTTTACACAGCAATCAAACTGATTCTTCACATATGCTAAGAAATCACTAATGGCTTTGAAAACCTGTAACTTGTTTTTGAGAAGGAAGGTCCAGGTTACCCTTGTGTAGTCATCAAGGATAGTCAAAAAATAAGAGAAGCCATTATAAGTCAAGCATTTATATGGACCCCATAAATCCATGTGAGTCAAATCAAAAGGTTTTTCTGCCATACTATTACTCCTCTCAAAAGGAAGTCTGTGATGTTTTGACAAAGCACAGGATTCACAAACAAAATCCTTCAAAACAGAAGCATCAAACATATGCAAGTGTCTCAACTTAGACAAGGAACTATGACCAAATCTAGCATGAAATGTCTCTAAACTGGTGCTAGC
This sequence comes from Persicaria maculosa, assembly GCA_963922045.1. Classification (NCBI taxonomy): domain Eukaryota; kingdom Viridiplantae; phylum Streptophyta; class Magnoliopsida; order Caryophyllales; family Polygonaceae; genus Persicaria; species Persicaria maculosa. Next base: position 75,719,237 of record OY998256.1, on the reverse strand, counting down.
CTTATTACAACTTTTAAAAGCTCTTGACTCCTCATGTCTTGGCCTTGGATCTTCTGCAAACACCTTGTACAAGCCATGTTTCCTCACTCCTCCTAACACCACTTTCTTAGATCCAGGGTCCTGAAAAAAAAACAATGAGTCCTCGTGAATAAAGCTATAAGATCAGTATCATCAAGCATCTTTCCAACTGACAGCAATCTATGTTTGAAATCAGGCACAAGCAAAACATCCTCTAAGACAACTGATTCTGACAACTGCAATTTTCCCATCTCATTTACAGTTTTGATAGCTCTATCTGGAAGCCCTATGTGCACAGGTTTATTCAATTTTCTTCTGTTGAATAAGCATTGAGAATCAGCAATCATGTGATCTGTAGCTCCAGTATCAATTATCCACTCAATAGAAGTCTCTTCTTTCAAACAGACATTAACATTAGTGGTAAGGATGTTACCTGCAAAATTGGCAAAGGAGCCACCACTGCTGTCAGGTACATTTTTTCCTCTCATCTTCTTAAGGACTTCTTGATAGACGGCATTCACCATTGCAGAATCCAGGTTCCCTTCCCCATTCTCTTCATCAAGTGGACTTCCTTGAGTAGAGCCTGTTGCATTAGCTGCCATCCTGGATCCCTGAGCCTTCCTTTCCTTTTCTTTGAGTTCTTTGAACCATTCAGGCACCCCATGAATCTTGAAACATTGATCCACAGTGTGACCCTTATAACCACAGTGAGTGCATTTAGAATTAAGTTTAATCCTCTTCAACTCTTTCCAGTCCCTCACATCTTTCTTGAATGACTGGCTGTTGCTTCCACTGCTATTCCCAGTGCTACTCTGATAACCAGTACTGCCCCTATTTGCCACCATGGCACTTGATTCAGAAGCACCAATCAGTGACCCATTTGTCCCATTTGCTGCCTCATTACCAGTCTCAACCTGCTGTAACATAGAGTATGCTTTGTTGATGGTGGGCAAAGGATCTGTAGCTAAGATCTCATTTCTAGCAGCTTCAAAATTCTCATTCAAGCTTACTAAAAACTGCATCAATCTGTTTCTGGACTCTATCTCTGTAAGCTTTTTTTTTCAAGTCACAAGTACACCTACTTATAGCACCACAGCTGCACTCAGGCAAGTTTTCCAACACCTGTAACTCATCCCAACCTCTTTTAAACTGATTATATAACTCTGCTAAGGTCATAGAACCCTGAACAATATTTCCCAGTCTTTTCCTGTTTTGAAAAATAAGAGGAACATTAGCTTGACCAAATCTCTCCAGAATTTCATCCCATAGAGCTTTGGATGAATCAATGAAGACAAAGCCCTCTGCAACAGTTTTGCTCATTGAATTCAAGAGCCAACACCTAACCATAAAGTCTGCTCTTATCCATTTCTCAAGATCAGCATGTCCAACAGCAGGTTTAGAACAAGAGCCATTAATAAAGCCTAACTTACATTTTGCTCCAAGAGCCATCATCACTCCCCGACTCCAAGTCATGTAATTCGTCCCATCAAATGGAACAACCACCAACTGAGCACTAGGGTGGTCTGAGTTAGAAAGAAACAGAGGATCACTCATATTGGTTGTCGCAGCCATATCTTCTGGAGGTAGGTTTTCCAATCTTGCGTTCCCTGTTGTGCCGAACATAAAAGGTTTAAAACGAGCTTAAAAAGGAAGATCAACCTGCAAGCTCTGATACCATGAACAGATTAGACATAATCTGTAGCAAAAACCAATGATCAAGAGGAAAGATCAAGCAAAATATAAGAGGAATGGTCACTGTTCCATTCCAAAAGAAGCAACTTTGCTCTTAGGCATTCAATGTCGTCATAGCCGAAAGGCAGTAATCCCAAAAACCCTACAATTAGGGGATGTGCCACATTTTGTCTTATATAGTACCTAGGGAGAAGTCATATGCAAGTCACATGGAGGCATGTCTCCTTATTACAAACAAGGCTAGAACATTAAGGCAAATTACATGAGAAGGCAAGGAAACTATATGAAATGAAATGACATAAGTGAAATACTACCTCCGTCCAAAAATACATGGACTTTACTATTCACGCACGCTTTTTTAAGAAGGTAAAAACTATATAAAATATTAACTTTTTTATTAATTTTTTTTAATAATTACAAACTTATTGATAATAAGTTTGTAATTATTAAAAAAATTTAATAAAAAAGTTAATATTTTATATAGTTTTTAGCTCCTAAAAAAACGTGCATGAATAGTAAAAGTGCATCTATTTTTGGACGGATGGAGTAGCATATATATGTAATCTTCATAGTTTGCCTATAGGTCTAATCGCATGTCTCTATCAACATTTATATCTCCTCCACCGGTCCCTTCTAACAAAATTTTCCATTTTTCATTTTTTTGTTTTTGTTTTTTATTTTTAATTTAATTTACTTATATTTTTAAACAAGGACTGTGAGGAGGGGACGAGGAAGCGAGGGGGACAGGGATTTGATTCTCTATGGACTAACTCCATCTGCTCAATTCATACAGGTTACAGGTATGAAATATATGGAATCACTCTCTCTCCCTGAGAGATCAACATCTCCTTCGGGAGCCCCAAATCTCCTTCGGGAGCCCATATCCATCCCCTCCGGGGGTTTCTTAAGTTTTCCGACAAGCTCTTGGCTTTGCGATGCCTTGGTTTCTTGCTTCGGATCTATCTCGCCTTTGGTTGGTGCGCATCTCCGCCTCTGTGGTCATAGGTTAATCGCCTTCGGTTCCCCACCGCCGCCCCACCACCGATCTCTTTTTCGATCTGCCCCTTCCTTGTCCGGTGGCTGGCTTCTACCCTCCGGTTGGAAGCCCTCGCCATTCCCGGTTCGGCGATGTCCAATTCCATTGGCGTCGCTTCGGCTTGCCCTCATCTCACTCGGATTTGGGGCGATTTTGCCCCAATTTGTCAAATTAATTTGGGGCTTTTGCGCTGAGTTTTGTTTCCTCGCAGGGATTATAGCCTTTGCCCCAAAATTGCTCAGCTTTTCTCGTGGGTCTCGCCGTCGTTCATTCCTCCTTGGACCAGCGTCTCCACCAAACTTTGGTCGTTGCCGGCGTTTGGGTTGCCATATCCGTGCCGCTGCCGACAGCCTATTCTCCCCCCTTGGTGGCCGCTTCTTTCTCCTCTGTCGCGCCCACCTTTGCCGACGAACTATCCCCTGTGGTCAGGCTTCTCCACCAATCTTCAGATCCCTGTTTCACAACCCCAATTTTGTTGCCTACCTCCGACGCTCCAACCTAAACCCTCGGCGCCGCCTGACCTCTTTCTTGTGTGCCTTCCTGTCGGTGTTCTCTCTCCTGACAGTTTTGGCCTTTGGTTCACCTGCCTTTCGAGTTTGTCCTTTGGGCCCAAGGTCTAGCTTCGGGCTTGCCTTGGGCCCCAAGGTGACCCGGTTCGTTTGGTCTCAGCCCATTCTGTGATTTCTTCGGGCTTGCTTTGTGTTGGGCCCATTGTTGTCCTATTGAAGGTAAAAAAGGGCTAAATAATAATAACAATAAAGTATATCTATATACTACAACTATAAAACATTCCGGTTTTTCTCTAGCTCTACGCCTTACTCGCGGCCGTGCTTCTTTTTCTCGTTTTGGGGGGACTTCCGTCTGTTGGTTCGTGGTTAGTTTCGGTTGAGGAGCAGTTATGCGGCCCTGGTAGATCGATGTGATCGTGTTGGTGGTGTTCGTGGTCTCCGAAGATCCCTCATCTAGGTGGGGGGAACGTCGTGTGATCCACACTTCCCCAGGTGTCGTCTTTGCCTTACGAGGATTTCTGCTTTCCGTCTTTCCGGCGGTGAGACATCGTGTCAGCAGGAGCTGTCCCATGCGCTCGCTATCCACTTCACCACGTCGGGCTTCCTTCCTCTCGTTGTTGTGTCTGCCAGTTTGCTTAGGGTTAGGGTTCTTCCGGCTTTGCTTAGGGTGTTTCTTTTATTGTATTATGTATTTCTATTTCTTTATTGTATGTTGTGTTGGCCTCTCAAGATCCGGGCCTGTCCGGTCTCGAATTATTTCCTTATCAAAAAAAAAAAAAAAAAAAAAAAAAAAGGGATTTGATTCTCTCGATCGCCCACCAAAATCAAACCCAATTACCCCAAATGAGCGCTTCAATTCAAAACCTCTGATAATGGGCACGGTGTCGGTCGGAGTGGTGGCGCTGATGTTGCTGGGAACAGACGCTCACCGGGCCCTGGCGTTGGGCCCGGAAGGCCCGTTGATGAAAAACCCGATTTCGGATCTTCTTGTGATTGTGATTGTGGTTGGGACTTGGGAGTATCTATGTTGGGTCTCAAGTGCTTTCCGCCATGGTTGGTAACTCTGATTTCTCCTATCAGTATGCATATTAGAGATGATTACTGATTCAATCTTCTCTTGAATACTCTTTACTTGTTTGCTTGTAATCTAAAAAATTGTTTCTTTGAGGAGTTTGATGATCGATGGATTGTTCGACATCGATTATTCATTATACAAATTGATCGATGAGACCCAAATTTTTACTTATAAACATCAGCTTTGATTACACATTATTACTGCTATATTGATTGACAAAAGGCACCTGCTTGATTCACCGAGGTTCTAGTTTAGTGATTGTTACTCCATTTACTGAGATCTGTATCCGTGGGTTTGCTGCCTGATCCGACTCGAGACCCGGTCTTTGTTGATTGCTCATTGCACAAAGAAAGAATTGTGGTGGCTGGAGGCTGGGTAAATTGTTAGGAGTGGAAGGGTCGAGCAAACGAACTATTTTCGACATAGGTGGTCTCTTGTCTTTGTCCTGGATGCATGATAGCCCAATTTCGATGCACCGGATCACCTGATCTGAGAAATGTGAAATATCCGTCAATGCCGAATCCAGCAACGCCATGGGTGTGCCCTTTGTCCAATTCTCCCAAGCCTGATGATACAAATCAAGGTTTCGGTTCATATGCCTATGATAATTTACATATATTTGTAGGTTTACTCACATAGCTTAGCAGGTCTGTAGTTGATCCAGTTTGGGGGAATTTGTTGATCAGCTTGCCAGTTACGATATCCAAGACTATTACGCCAAAGCTATACACATCCGACCTCATAGAATACTGATACTGACTAAAATACTCCGGAGCCATGTAGCCTCTGTCGACTCAAACAGAAGATCATATCATATATGAAGATCAGAAGAGTTATATACACTTGTAGGAGCTATTTTTGGCTTACCTTGTACCGGCAATATTCTCCGCTGTCTGATGGGTCTGGTCTCCGGCATAAATCCTTGCCAAGCCGAAATCTCCAATCTTCGGGTGCATTTTCGTATCCAACAGGATGTTGCTGGGCTTGAGATCACGGTGGATGATCGTAGTCCGTGAACCTTCGTGGAGGTATTGCATCCCATTAGCAATCCCTTTTATGATTGTGAACCGCTTTGGCCAGTCTAGTTGCTCTCGCATTGTTGGGTCTGTATATGCCACATGGAAAATCCCGGTCAGATCGTATGAAATGAGAATAGTTTGTCTTCTGGCATGAATACTCTAAAGTTTAGATCAATACCAAAGAGGAAGTGGCAAAGGTTGTGGTTCGGCACAAATTCGTAGACAAGGAAGCTCTCTTCAGGTGTCAAGCAGTATCCTAATAGCCTCACAAGGTTCCGGTGCTGAACCTTGGCTAATGAAACCACCTCGTTCTTGAAGTCCTCTCCTCGCTTGTTTAGCTTCTTCACCGCTATCTCTGCTCCATTGCGTAACTTTCCCTGAAAAAGACCGAATAATGCAGCTTGTTATCCATGGAGAATTATACTATTGAAGCTGTGAAAGGAAAATGAATTCCATATCAGAAACATGATATATAAATCTCAAGCCTCATATATAAGGTTGATGTGTTACTTCTCCTATTGCCTATTGCTCGATGTGTTGCTAGTTACCTTATAGACGGCACCAAACCCGCCTCGTCCGATCTCATTATCCTTGGAGAAAACCTGAGTTGCATCTTCCAGGGTACGTAGTTTGTACTCTATAGGGCTCATTGATGAGACATCAAAGCTTAGTCCTCTAGCTGCAATTTGAGTGCATTTTTACCATATCAGTATGACATACAGACACATTTCATTTGAAGTAGTTTGTGTAGTGATTGAATCTCTTTCTACCGGGAGCTGAAAGCTTCTTGTTCCTTCGATGGAGGTAGATGACCATCATGCTAATTAACAACAACATGACAAGTGCAACAAGTGCTAGTGTTGCTTCTACCGACTTGGAGTATGATGCTCTCTTGTTTTGATCTGTTTCAGTTTTACAAGCTTGTGTTAAAGTCTGGCCTGTATTAATCTTTTCATCGAGATTGTGAAAACCATCTCAAATTGAAAATAAATAGTACTTAACCAACATATATGAATAATCATTATCACAAGAATAGATAGGAGTATGTTTGAACAAACTTGGTTTAATCCTTATATTTTAACATTCAACAATAATTTATATAGTTTAACAATAGTGGGGAGGGGGGTGGCTTTTTCTAAGGGACAGGTGATCCCATCCGGTAGAAGTAGGGATTTGGTTGAGCGAGAAAAAACCTAACCCAGAATTGCCTAACCCCTAAAAATTCATAGGCATTACTTTGTCTAGCGCTTAGGCTCGATTTTTAAAACAATGATTTCAATATATTTTAATTATACAATTATAGTTATAAACAAAGCATATACTAAAACTAATGCATTTTGATTATAAATGTAATTATAGATGCAATTATAAGGCCATTATAGTTATAATGTACGTCTATATACATATACTAAAACTAGGCCCGGCAAAAGCGATATGAACAACAAGGGAAGTCCAAACTGGCTGCTAAGCCCGACCTATACCTATAATATGGAAGCTAGTATGTTTCTAAAAATAAAGAATAATGTATATTGGCAAATTTATCAAACAACAAATCCTCAAGTGGTACATAGCTAAAATTGATGAGGAAGAGACAAACGCAATGCCTAGTCTATTTATCCTCACAACTCAACTGGGTGTGAAAACAGAAGAAAAAAGGTATTAAATGGGAAAAACAAAAGGCTCAAGTTTCAAGCTAAATTTCCACGGGTCCTTCCGGGATAACCGGAATTCCGCGATTGGCTTTGTGATCCGGGATCACGAAGCCAATTGGGTCTCGATGAAGGGTGCCAGCATCCCGTCGTGCTCGGTTATCAGAGCTGATGCTACAGCTCTGAGAAAGGGAATTCGTAAAGCATTAGAACTTAATATTCAAAACATCGAAATAGAAGGTGATAACATCTTTGCATAATCAATGCACTTAAAAGTATTTGGAAATGCCCTTGGGAAGTCGAAATGTTTAGAGAAATCAATAGCGTACATTCGTCACGTGTTTCAGACAGTGTACATTCGTCACGTGTTTCGACAGTGTACATTCGTCACGTGTTTAGAGAAATCAATAGCGTAGTGGAGAGACTGGCCCTTCTAGGTCATTCAACCACTATTATCAACCCTAACACGGATTTAGATCTGCAAATTCTCATCCAAAAGAATGGACTACACACCGCTTATAGTCCTTCCTAATCTCTTTCTTTAAAAAAAAAAAAAAAAAAAAAAAAAGAAAAAGAAGAAAGAAGAAGAAACCATACCTTTTTTTTTTTTGGTAGGCATACCTTCTAAGGCAGGAATATTGGAGTATTCAGGCGCCAGTGACGGTGACGGCAACGGGACCATTGAGTAAGTTTCCGTTCCGGTGGAATAATAAAACGGATACATTTCAAACCTCAGAGTGCAACTCGGCAGCAACGCAATGCTACCCTCTCTGGTGACATTAAGCAAACCCTCCGCCACCCGAAAACACTCATTACAGTCCGCCTCCGAGAGGTCCGGAGTGCACTCAGCCAGCGCGTAGATACTCCTCGACACGAACGCGGTCTCGCCCGTCGCGAACTTCTTGCTGCCGCCTGCGGCCGCCGCCTTGGCCGTCACGTTTCTCAGCGTGTCATTCAACGCGGTCGACCAATCCGTTCCAGTAATGTCGTTAATGTTTCGCAAGGTGAAGTTCGGATCCTCCTCAAGCGTCGAGAATATGTAACGGTCCGAGTAACGAACCGTGCACCATTCCCGCCACACGATGGCTTCAATCTTGGAGGTGCAATTGGCGCGGAGGGTGGCGACGGCGGAGGAGACGCAGTTGGTGCAGTTGGAGGAGGGAACGTCGCCTCGACATAGGGCGAGGCCGTATACGGATCCGGATCCGGATCCGGACTTATACCTGTAGTTGGCGAAGCCGGTGGATAGTCTGCCGAGGTGGCTGAGGAGGGTGTCGAGGCCGTTGTTGGTGGGATAGTCGGAGTTCCCGGAGGAGAGATCGGTGGTGTTTCCGTCGCAGCTGAATCTGGTGTAGTTGAGGATGTAAAAAGGAGAGGCGGGTGGGAGGGATGCAAATGCAAGTGTTATGATGAAGATGATCATAGTGGTGGGAAGAACCATGATCGATTTAGCTTAATTGCCCTTAATTTCTTTCTTGAAGAAAGCTTCACCTATACTTCAACTTATAGCCAATCGATTCTTGGAGGAAGCCTCAATTGTGATAATAGTAACTAGTAAGGCAAGTGGGAGTACTAAGTCCGTTATGACTCGTAATCGCGGTCTGAGGCTGCGTTTCATTCATAAACACTATTCATAAACACTGATATATATATATATATATATATATATATATAAAATAAACGAAAGAAAAGTGAAATGAAACCATGCTTTATAACAAATTTTGGATAAAACATGGTTTGAAATCGCGTTTATATCGATCAACTTATTTTTTTATATTAGAAAAAGGAAGTATGAAGCGCGGGTTGAAATCGTGCTTCATCCCAAATTTTTTTCAACAGCACACCACCTCCCGCCTCCATGCACCACCACTCCCTCCCCCTCGCAGCCCAACGTAGGTCATCACCAGGCTACCATCGCCTCCCTCTCGCAGCCCATCGTTGACCCTACCGAGGATCATTCGTTAGATTCGTCATCACGACCGGAGATAAAGAAGAGGTAGTTGACAAGGAGAGGATGAGAGCGATGCCGACGGGGGAGCCACCCCGGCACGGTGCAGGCTCACCAGAGGAGAAGACGAGATGGTGAGGAGGAGAGCGAGGGGGGACAGATCGATCAGGAGAAGGAGGAGGCGGACGGGGTCGAGGAGCTCATGAAGGATTTGTGTCCTTTAATTGATGCGTAAAATTAAATACTAATAATATAATATGATTAAAATGGAGATTTATCATCCGAATAATTTAGATAGTTGTAATGCTTTGTTAGAAGTCAAAGATAAATCAGATTAAATCCATTACTATTTTATCCGAGTCCTAAAAGATCACACACACAAAAATATTAGGAATTCGATAATTGATTAATTTAGATAGTCGTAATGTTTGTCTTGGATCTCAACCGAGATCTGAGTTCAAGAGTCGTCGGACCAAGCCCCACCAAGAGAGCCGAGCACAACGGCCATGGAGATGCCACATCGAACCCTCAGGGAGAAGCTGAAAGGCAGCGACTTCCACCCCGCACCCGAACGAAATTGCATGATTCATATAATATCGGTTTATTTTGGAGAATTATTTATCTTCACGAGAAAAACAAACTACCAATACCTTTTATAATTTCATTTTAAGCTAGATTATAAACTCGCCTTCATACAGAATCTTCGGTCAGAGTTTAGCGACAAGCGCCAGCAAAAACCTTCACACTTACGTTACGAAAGACTTTTCGAGTGGACTCTTAATTGGTCTACTATCTACTCTAAAAGTAGCATTAATTCAGAATTGCATAAATAAACTGCCTTAAAGGCCACCAACTTATAATTGCTTATTATTAAGATTAATAAATCACCAACTTCCACTATTTTATATAGTCCACTTATTGAATACTATGGTAATTAATACTACGAGGGAGATGCATATTCTGAAAACTTGTGTTAGCTTGACCATTAGTTTATGAATCGTACGTATTACTGCATAATTTAAGGGTCAAATGGCTTAGTATTAATTTATGGACTTCAAAGAACTTTAATTTGCATTCTTATTTATAAAGATGTACTTTTTTTTTACTATAAAATATTTGTGTTGGATTTAAGGTGCACTCGTTCAAGGTCCGATTAGGGTCGTAGTGGTCTTTTAGTCCGGTTTATACACAAGGATCTAGATCGATCCTAAACAAAGCAACCGAAAGAAAAGATAATAAAGACACACACGATATGTTAACGAGGTTCGGGCTAATCCCTACGTCCCCGGCTCTAGATGTCATCCAATATGCTCTAAAGGCCAAACGAGAAACCAATACAAAGATCCTAGGAGGGCAACTACTAAACCGAATACATGAGTAGAAAGAACACAAAAGCAGTGGCAAGCTTAGGAAGAAAACTCCCTTAAACCGAGGCGTCTCGACTCGGTAAGGCCTCGTCGGATCTGTCGTAGCTCCGTTGAAGGTGGCACCAAGGAGTCCTCGTCGATCGATTTCTCCATCAACGCCATTGCTGGTTCTTCTCCTCTCTTCGGTGTAGCCATAGGAAGGCTCAGCCTTCTCGTTCTCCTTGGGATCTCCTGCTCTCTCTCCGCTCAAGTCGGGCTCACATGGAGATTGCTCAAGAGCCTTTCTCTACTGATAAACCCAGAACTCGAGCCTATCTCTTCTTCTTCTCTCGGATTCACTCTCTTTGGTTGAGCCGAAACCCTAGCCGGACTCTCCTGATTTCAGCCATGGGAGAGGAGCTCCCAGGCTCTCTTTTGGAGCGGCGTCCACAGTCAGTGGCGGAGCCAGAAAATTTTCGGAGGGGGGGCACCGTCAGAAATATACGATATTGTTTTGGATTAAATTTACATGAAGAATTATATATAGTACGATAATTAATGATGTTATTTTAAGATAAAATATCACCGATTTATGATAAAACGCTATTATTATTATTTTGCGCCTAAAAAAAAGTCGAGTATGAGCTCAATTTCAAATATAGGTTCTAATCGAGCTTGACTTGTTTCTAAATGAGCTAAATATAATCAAATATTAATACTAGATTTGTTTGGCTCAAATAAAAACCCTAGTTAAGTATAATTTATTGTATTCAGAACATATAATATATGTGTAACCAGATATAAATTTTTTAAATTTGTGTAACTTTTTATCTAATTGTCGGAATAATTAGTATAACCTCTCATTTCGAAGCTCTCGAGATAAAGTATAGTATATAAATGTTAATTTAAGTAAAATATAATAACATTATAGCCTATTGAAATAAAATTAAAGTGATTAATATGCCCTGAATTTTTAAATATTCATAACTTTTTACTCAGATGTCGGATTAAGGCGTATTATATATCAAAACGAAGCTACCGACGAGGAGAATACACCTAGGTAGTTCGTCGCGTGAGAGAGGGGGCACGTGCCCCCTAGTCCCCCCCTCAGCTCCGCCCCTGTCCACAGTGCCCTCACTATTACTTTAGGGTTTGCTGGAGAAAGCTTATAAAGCTTGATGTGAGCAACGGTCAGAAATAGAGACGTTGGACAAAGCTGGGCTTGGGCCTAAAAGGCCCAATTCCTAGTAAACTAGAGTTACAAACTTAACAATTTGCTCTCTTAAATCTAGTTTACAAAGAAAAGAGATATAAAAAGAAAAGCCTATAGCATATTGAACAACTCCGTCATCACAGTACCTGCGCTTCTTACATAAACATGGTTAGATAAATCAACCAAATATAGGAACTTAAAGGAATAAATCCAGCAGGACATGAAGACACAAAGACGAGGGGATGGATCCCTCTAGTCTTCGAGTCAAGGCAAAGCAAGCAATGCCCTCTCAAGGGCGACACATAGCATAAACAAACAATAAGATAATCACTGAATTTTGCAAGTGTTGATGGCCCAAAGGTGGGGCAAAGCATCTCAATCTCTTTTAGCTTGCCAAGAGATGGTTCAAGCATCTTTCAGCTTAACCAATGGTGGGACTAGCATCTCAATCTCTTTTAGCTAGCCCAATGTCATGGCTCAAGCTAAACATGTAGGTCTAAATCAACTCAAAGACACAAATAAGCATGTAACCACATAAGTGAGCAAAGCACCAAGGATCATGCAAACAAAAGGTCTGAGAATTAAGAGCACTAGACACCAAGAAGAATCAGCCATGTCAACTTCCAAGTGTGTGCAGGTAAGACATGTAAAACATGCATCCAACTGATAAAGTTTAAGCAAGTAAAACACGTAAGCCACGCATTCAAACTCGGACTAAATCATGCTGATTTTGGACACATAACAGCTAGGGAAAACAATATAGCATGTAATGATCAAGAGCCTGAAATTTTACAAGAAAAAGACATGCTCAAAGGTATTCATATAAACATGCTTAATAAGGCTATCCACCACCAACAACAAAGCAAACTCAAACCAGATTTATAGAAGTCAATTTCAACCTAAACATGCAAGTAAAGAAGATGAGCTCAAGCTAGAATATAAGCATCATAAATCAGTACATAAAGATTTCACTACTTCTAAATAGATTGGAAATAAGTGCTTATACATAGATTTCTATAAATTAGAAATCAGTACATATACACGAATTTCACTATATCTAGAAGCTGTAGAAATCAGTAGGCACACATATTTATGCACATCTAGCAAGCAAATCTTATAAAATAAACAAGCATAAAGATTTAGGTTAGAAATACTAACTCCCCACCAAATTTGGTGTGTTTGCAAGTTGGTTAGCCCTTCCCTTTGTTGTTCCTCCTATGGCAATGAAGAGAGTCCATTTTTCAGCAAGCTTGGGTACACTCCAATGAGCTGACCACCACGTTAGAGCTGCTAGTCATGGAAGTGACTTTGAGTCACTCATCATCCTTCAAATAAGAGTTCCTGACAAGCACAAATAGCAAACAAGCTAATTAGTGCATCAAGCAATTCTCTTAAAATACCAAAGTGAGGAGAAATTTATCTATGAACTTGAAATAGATTTATAACTCATAAAAGAGAAATTAATCTATAATCATAGAGCTGTAGAGTATCACAAATGCTACTGAACAGAGCAGAGAATGCACAAAAGGGCAAACAACAAGCCTCAAATCAGTAGTCTCAAAGCAAGTATAAATCCTAAAGTCATGATTGTTACAACTCAGCAGAAAGTTGGAGCAAGGCATAAAGATCTAAAGAGAATCAAACAAGCATGCTCAAATCATAGACATATAGGATAAATACATCACTAAGAGAATCCTAATATCATGATTTCTAAACCTAAACCTTGTTCAGGTAAGAGCATATAATCACAAGGATATCATGCCACTTTTACATAGAAATAAATGAATGAAGGATTCTCAAAACATCATAAAACCAGCAGATTTTTGCACTCAAGAGTAAGACAAACAGCAAGATTTAACTTACGAAAGTGCAAGCATCAAAATCTTGGTTTATGCAGAAAACAAGATCAAGCAAAACTGATCTTTATCAAGTAAATCAAGCATAGTTATAATTTAAGCACACCAAAGGTGTCTTAAGAATTTACAACATGCTCAGAATTACTTATAAAGGGCAGCTGTACCAGTTTTAGCAAAGGAAAAACACAAGTTGTAGCACTAAGGCTTAACTAGAGAACACAAAACTCATAGAGAGACATATGCAAAAGACCAATCAAACTGAAAATAGGAGATAAAGGTGTAAGAAAGACTCCCTTTGGTCTTCTTTTAACAAATCTTCGATGAAGCAAGCATCTCCAAGGATACCATCGTCATGGTTTCCTAGTCCTTTTTGACATTTGATGCTACTTCCATCTTGAAGGAATGTCATCTGACTGATTCCTGATTTGAACACCATCCGCATTCAGTTCTTCTAAGGTCTTAACATCTCCTTTTAATATTTCCTTGCAAAAGAAAACAAAGAGTTAGTTCTCATGAAGTAAGCCAAGTGAAAAATCATAAGGTTTTCCTATAAACTGGACCAGACAAGCAACCATGGAAATTCCACACATTCAGAACTTCATTTCACCTCAAATTATGCAAAATGAGAGGGAAAAAACAGATCTGAACTGATGCCTATAAAAACACATGTAACTACCAATGAAGAGCATGAAATTTCTGCATAAATATATCATGAATGAGTATAAAGTGCAGCAGAACAAAACAGCTCAAAATGATAGGTAGTTATGCAATGGCAGAACCAGTGTTAAGGCAAATAGGAATTTCATAACATATATCCATATATGTGACAGAAACTGAACCTAATATCTCAAGATAAAAGGTCAAGAACAAACACATTATCAACAAGAGATCAAGGCAAGCAAGAGAAGCTATCCAAATCCACATCACATGAGACAAGAAATGAAAGCTACAAACAGCTGCACACAAGCCTAACAAAGGTTTACAAGTTTGGTCTGTTGAACCATAGAATTCGCAAGAAAGCAAGCATCAATATTACCGTGATCAAGAGTAATAAACAACTTATGAATTCTAGCAAGAATTCTAATGGCAAAACTTTAGGAACCAAACTTAACCAAATGAATAGGCAAGAGTCTCAAGTCATGATAATGTAAAAGCCACAATGGATAATAATGGAGAAGGCATAGGATAAATAAGAGAAGAGAAGGCACATAAAAATCAGCACTTAGAAACTTCAAGGAAAACTTCATATATATTCCATATCAAGAGGAAATTGTCAAGCAAGTACAAGACACTTTAAGATGCTGAAAATTACATGATAAACACAAAAATTCAGCAATCAAGTATCACATGCTAGGAAGACTCTTAACATAGTCAAGAACTTCAATACATATTTCTTATGAATGGAATAACATGAAAATATGGCATACATAAGCAAAACTGAATATCAAGCTTCAGAATTTGAACACATATTCAGTAAGCAACCATACATATTCTCAAAGTTTCAATTTAGCATAGATATGAGAGAGAATGAAGCACATATGAGCATATAGACATCAAGATAGAAACTTTAAGAGAAATCATAATTTCCACTTAAACAGAAAACTGACAGACATCTTGATAATACTTGTAAGGGCTGGAAAAAATAAGAGATACACTCAAATATTTCAACAAACAAGTATTAAGAGTCAAGAAGAGTCCCAAGTACACAAAGAACTTCATCTCAGATTCTTATAGAAGAGGAAAATCATGACAACACATGAAACACTTATATAAGGCTGAATTTAAAGCATCAAAACATGAAAGCAAAATTCAGCAAAGTGTTCAAAATCTCAAGAAAGTTTCTGGACAGCAACATATGTGACAGAATAAATTTCTGGACAGCAACATGTTAGTCCATATATCCTTCTCAAAGACCACACAACCCAGTCTAAAAATTCAGCAAACTCATATATAACATATAGAGATCATCAAGAACGTTTTAGACATGAAAAATCAGCAAGAATTCACAAAATCAGACCATAAACAAGAGCACACATATCCTGAATTCATAGCTCCTGGAAAAACAGCTTCCAAACAGTCCATATAAGCCTAGATTTCAGCAATTATACACATGAAAATGCATAAAATCGAATCCAAGCAAAAACAGAACAATAGGCAGCTATTTAGAGCAATGAAAATGCACAGCGGAAGGCAAAGATCGAGCATATGCTCTGATACCAATTGTTGGATTTAAGGTGCACTCGTTCAAGGTCCGATTAGGGTCGTAGTGGTCTTTTAGTCCGGTTTATACACAAGGATCTAGATCGATCCTAAACAAAGCAACCGAAAGGAAAGATAATAAGGACACACACGATATGTTAACGAGGTTCGGGCTAATCCCTACGTCCCCGGCTCTAGATGTCGTCCAATATGCTCTAAAGGCCAAACGAGAAACCAATACAAAGATCCTAGGAGGGCAACTACTAAACCGAATACATGAGTAGAAAGAACACAAAAGTAGTGGCAAGCTTAGGAAGAAAACTCCCTTAAACCGAGGCGTCTCGACTCGGTAAGGCCTCGTCGGATCTCTTGTAGCTCCGTTGAAGGTGGCACCAAGGAGTCCTCGTCGATCGATTTCTCCATCAACGCCATTGCTAGTTCTTCTCCTCTCTTCGGTGTAGCCATAGGAAGGCTCAGCCTTCTCGTTCTCCTTGGGATCTCCTGCTCTCTCTCCGCTCAAGTCGGGCTCACATGGAGATTGCTAAAGAGCCTTTCTCTACTGATAAACCCAGAACTCGAGCCTCTCTCTTCTTCTTCTCTCGGATTCACTCTCTTTGGTTGAGCCGAAACCCTAGCCGGACTCTCCTGATTTCAGCCATGGGAGAGGAGCTCCCAGGCTCTCTTTTGGAGCGGCGTCCACAGTGCCCTCACTATTACTTTAGGGTTTGCTGGAGAAAGCTTATAAAGCTTGATGTGAGCAACGGTCAGAAATAGAGACGTTGGACAAAGCTGGGCTTGGGCCTAAAAGGCCCAATTCCTAGTAAACTAGAGTTACAAACTTAACAATTTGACCGATGGACGAAACCATTCTAGCCAAGAGCATCCTTACGGATGTGATCAATAAACTTAAAGTCATCAGGAATAGATAGACTCAAGAAGATATGACCAAGGTGCGTCAGGCGGTCAACCACCTGATTTACTTCCCTATAAATGTGGCGAATTTGAACTGAGACGAAATAACGCAAAGAGATAGAAAGGTCATAAATAATCATTTCAACTTCTCCAGGGAAAGATATATCATAATCCTATAAGACAATTTATAATAGTGAGATTATCCCCTTCAATGAATAGATGGTAAGGTCCAAATTTGAGGTCACTTGGATATACCCCTTTTCAGAGTGTATAGCCTTCAGCCTAGATAATAGAGCAGCCTAGATATTTTCCAAAAAGGTTGATGGTTGTAAAGATGTACTTGAATTAAGGTCTATATCCTACACGAATTCTTTAGGTAACTATATAAAAAAATTATTTTACTAGCTAGTTTTATTGTTCTACTATTTTTTCCAATCGATTATATTCAGACAATATATTTAGTTTTATTGTTCTATTACTTGAGGTCCGCAGCATGATGTCTTCACCGGAGAGCACTATAAATTTTAATTTAAATATGATAGTATTTTAATTTTAAAGTCTTCATAAGTAGACAAAGAGATTTCGATCTGATAGCAGATCATCCATCTTTCGTTGTTATATAGCTTGTTCTTTTGCACTATTTATGTATTTTTTGTATGTTTGACGGTTTGACGTCTGTCGACTTGTCGACCTCTCGAGTATCAGGTTTGTCTGAACTTGAATTTTTACTTAATAAAAAAAACAAAACAAAGAGATTTGAATTCATAACTTCTTTTATTAATATATTACTCTCATTGATTAACTAAGCATTAAGCTAGACACTAATCGGAGGTATAGGGGTGTTATTCGAGCCGAACGAGCCGAGTTTGGCATGTTCAAGCTTAGTTCGTTTGTCAAACAAGCTCGAGCCGAGCCGAGCCTAATTTTTTAACGAGCTTTTTATTTTGTTCAAGTTTGGCTTGTTTAAGAAATGAACGAGCTCGATCCGAGCTTTTTTCGAGCTCTAAGTAGTTCTACTTAGTTCTAACATGTTAACTTACAGAAAAATTTAGAAATTCCATAGAATTCAAGCTATTCGAGCTTTATATATTTGAACGAGCCGAGCTTTCAACTGAGTTTAAAATTTTGTTCAAGCTCGGCTTGTTTAAATAAGTGAGCGAGTTCGATTCGAGCTTTTTCAAGCTGAGCTCGAGTTATTCAATTCATATAACATCCCTAATCGGAGAGACTAGACTGCCCTTGCCCCTTGTTTTGAGTGGTGGTGGTGGTTCTTTCCGGGTTCTCCCTTTCCCTCTCCCATGACATATTTGCCTCTTGACCAACACCATTGCCATTTGCCACGTTTGAGTTGCTCCCCTGAGGCAGAAGAAGACAACCCAGGAGAAGATCTAAAAGAAAAGTCATGTCTGTGCAAGTTGAGGATGAATAAAACAATTATTACCAAAAATAATCCCTTCAAATTGGTAAAGTAGACTTATTAAGGATGAAGTCAACGTACAACTAATCAATTAAGTGAGCAAAGGAAATGACTTTGATTCGTGAAACAGGGAAAGGAAAAGCTATTTTGATTTTCCCATTATACAAGAACTTCAAATTTCATCCGAAAATCAAATCCCATTTTGTCCCCTTCCCCCTATCAATATATAGGTTTGCTTTGCTCTCTACTAATGGGTCGAATCAGTTGGTACAAACTTATTTACCTGATGTGCAGTTCTTGCTGGTTGGGTCACGTGTCCAGAATTTATCACCAAAGATATGTTTTCTCGTCATAAAAAAAAACCTAGCTTTCATATATGAAACTAGCAACAATAGTACAACACTAACCCAAATCAAAATTAGACAAGGAAAGAAGGAATATATGAATTTGAATATTGTAAATAAAACATCTAACGATTGAGGAAGAGCGATTTTTCATTCAGTCTGAATCCAAGAAAATAAACCCTCATTTGTACCAAAATCAAAATCCAAAACGCTAAACATGAACATACAAGATCTAAGTTGATGTGCTAGATCTAAGTTGCGAATGGGACAAGATTTTATTCGCTTAATTATAGAGGTTTATGAAAGAGACATCAACAACAGACAAGATAAGATATGAGTACGTAACTTGGAAGTCCATGCATGTGAACAATTTCGTTGAGGCCCTTCATGCTGAATCTAAACTCAACAATGATGTAGGGAAAAAAAAATTTGACGAGCTCATGTTTAAGATTGGATTCTTCTTTAATCCTAAATGATCTTTTTAATGTTTAGTTCAAGTGATTTCAAGATGGTGACTTTATTTTGGATATAAGACTAATTTGCATTGGATTGTGAGATGTTTTATTTTAGATGTAAGAATAAAGTTCAGGGACCCGTTTGAACATTTGGTCAAAGTTCATGGATTATAGGTGGATTTTACCCTTTTAAATTTGTATACCAAACATTTGTTTTTTCTGAGAATTTCACGAAGGACCCTGATGTAAGGCGTAATTCACGCAGTGTACAATCGTTTGATATATTTCACGTATCCCTGATGTTTTTTTTTTCGGCCAAATACTCTTCCATCCCAATTTGTAATTTTTGAAATCATCCTACGGGGAGCTTACTTGCGAGATCGATAACTCCTAGCTCGGAACTCCGTTTGCTACCTTAGACGGTTAGACCTATCAAACTGACGAGGATTATGTATACTTTTTCCAAATTTTAAAGTTTTTTTTTTAAATACTACAATAATTTTTTGTTGTTTTGTATAATTTACTAAGCACTATAATTTTTTAAAAATAAAAAACTAAAATTTGGTGGTTGTGTGAAAATAATACTCCCTCCAATTGGAAATGTAAGACGTTTGGCTCTTATACACATAGTTTAAGGAGCTAAATACTATATAAAATATGAATTTTTTTAAATAATTTTTTTTACATTATAATACTTATTAATAATAAGTATTATAATGTAAACACATTAATTAAAAAAATAAATATTTTGTATAGCTTTTAGCTCCTTAAATTACGTCCTCAAAAGTCAAATGTCTTATATTAAAAATCAGAGGGAGTATATTTTTATGATTATCTTATGATTTTACCTAAGTTTTAAAAGATTTTAAACCAATTTGGTTAACATAAGAAATTTGTCCAAATCTCATGGCTACCCTACGGAATTGGTAGAAATCTCATAGTTACCATGCGAAAAAAATGTCAAATCTCGTGGCTACCAGCGAAATATACCGGTAATAAAATTATATACTCGATATATATCATACACCTTATAATGGTATGAAGTTTCAAATGAATAGTAACTTCCCATTTGTAATTTTTAATTGTTTTTTTTGGGTGAAAAATACCTATTTTGCCCTCATAAATTATATTATCATCTTATATTAACTATGTCCTTTTAAGTAATTTTCATCTTTTTTATAAAATGTCTTTTTTACCCTTAAGAGTTTGAATTTAAAAATATTAATTTTTTTTTATTTCAAGGTCCTTTTATGTCATTTCAAAATGATGACATAAAAGGACCTTGAAACATCAAGATACTAATGTCAAAGATTGGAGCCATATTAACACAAGATGAAAAGCAACAATTAGCTTTCCACTGGTGGACAATCTGGTTGACTAGAAATCTATTTATCTTCCAACATGAGAAACTGCCAACTGAAGCAGGATTTAGCCAAAAAATGGAAGTGAATCGACAAAACTGGATTAAAGCATGCAAAGTACATGACGAATTAAACCACGATGAACAAAAAAGGAATAAAAGGACTGAAAGAGATAGAAAAAAGAATAATAAGACGAAATGGAAGAAACCACCATCTGACTGGATAAAATTAAATTTTGATGGCTCAGCTAGCCCAAATCGACAAAGCTCTACTGGTTTCGTCATTCGCGATGACAGAGGAACAGTAGTGGCAATAGGTGGGGAAAAAATTGGGAAACAAACACCTTTAATGGCAGAAGCCCTTGCCCTCAGGAGTGGAATTATAAATGCTAGACAATTGAACATCGACAAACTCATCATTGAAGGTGACTCGCTCATTATTATCAATTTTCTTAGTAAAGGCATCAAATGTCCATGGGAAATTGAACTCGTCATGTCTGACATATGTTCTCTCATCACTGGGATTAACGAAGTTTCGTATTCACACATTCTTCGTTCTGGTAATTGCGTGGCTGATCGGGTTGCACACCTTGCCCACGTAACCAATAATCCCAATCTACATAGTGATTCTGGTGTGAAAATAATAAAGTCAAAAAAAAAATGATGACTTTAATGGCCCTTTTCCAAACCTAAATGTTACTGTAGCACAAACAACAAAGTCGGAGCTATACAGTTAGAAAATGGTTGTGGTTAATTTTTTTTAAAATAAAAAACCAAAATTGGGGTGCTTGTGTGAAAATAATAAATTTTTATGATTATCTTGTGATTTTATCTATATTTAAAAAAAAATTAAATATAAGAAATTTGTTCAAATTTCATGGCTACCCTATGGAATTGGTAGAAATCTCATGATTACCTTCAGAAACTCTTAGAAAGTTTGGGCATCATGCGAAAAGAATGTCGAACCTCGTGGATACCAAGCGAAATATCGGTAATAAAATTATATACACGGTATATCTTTAATAAATAAAAACGAAGGAAATTGACTTTAATGGCCATTTTCTAAACCTAAATGTTAGCACAAACAATATACACGGTATATCTTTAATAAATAAAGTCAGAGCTATACAGTATTACAGTTAAGTTGCATTAATATTGATTGATTTTATGTGAGCTATTTATGTGAGGCAGGGACTCAACTCAAAGCCACAAATTATGGAGGCCAAAGATCAACCGATCATTGATAATTGCAAAATGGATCAAGGAATTGTAGAGGACCCAAAGGAAATTCAGATTCAATCCGAGTCATTAAAGGTAAATTCCGAGGTTGTTGAAGTTCTCTCCAAAAGAATTGATTGAATTGGTTACCCTCTTGATTGAAGTGATGGAAATTATAGGCTGACTGATTTTAGAATGATTTCTACCATGGGGTGTGAATCTCTGGTGAGCAGTATTTCGCACCCCAATTTATTTCTGGTACGATGGCTGATCCTAGTCCGGCAGATGGTTACGGCTCCATGCTCAGAGGAGAGCCACAGGAAGGTAGCGAATCAGGGAACGGAAGCCGGTCTCTTCCATCAACTAATGATATCTCCATCACACCACCAACGGAGCTACCGGTGGCTGTTAACAATTCCAAGGTTTGTAGTTTATATATTCCGGCAGCCTCAATAATTAAACTTGCTTTATCGTTGGTTAATTTCTGGAAAATCATCTCACTGCAGGGTGTTTGTTGCTTTCCATGGTGTGGAAACTGATCGATCCACCACAATTACGACCTACTCACAACGCACACTTACAAAGCTACAAAGTTATAAGGGTAACAATTTAGAACCTTGCATTTTCTATACGGATTTCATTGGTCTATACGGATTAAAATTATATAAATTTAATTTAAAAAAACGCACGCCCCCGACAAATTCTCGTCTGCTCCCGGTCTCCCCAGCGCGCTTCCAGGCTCCCCCATTCGCACCCGCTCGCGCGTCACCACCACGCGCGCCTACTGCCTTAAATTAAAAAACACGCCTTTCAAGTGAAACGGGACTCGAACTCGGCTACAGGCATGTTCACTAAGGCTCTGACGTCACCTACCATTACACCAAAGAGGATTTCTTGTCATCAAGCCAACAATTAACATATGCCGAGTATTTCTTTTTGCTTCAATATCGATACTATTAAGTATATATATTTTCTAATTACAATTAAAATGTTCTCACCTAAATTTATCAATTACACATTAATCACATATTAATATATATATTGCCCTTAAAATTTTAACATTTTTATAATTGAATTTTTAATGATTGTGAAATTTACATTTTTCTTTTATTTTCTTTTAATGTTTATTTTTTAATTATTTATTTCATGTATTAATAATCTTTATGTGATGAACCACTACTCTTTATTTCATGAACCACTATTATTTATTTCATGAACCAATATTATTTATTTGATGAACCATTACTCATTATTTCATGAACCAATACTATTTACTCACTGAACCAACCTATTTACTCACTGAACCCACCTCTATTTAGTCACTGAACCAACCTATTTACTCACTGAACCAACCTATATATAGTCACTGAACCAACCCCTATTTAGTCACCGAACCAACCTCTATTTAGTGACTGAACCAACATCTATTAAGTCACTGAACCAACCTATTTACTCACTGAACCAACCTCTATTTAGTCACCGAACCAACCTCTATTTAGTCACTGAACCAACCTCTATTAAGTCACTGAACCAACCACTCTTTAGTCACTGAACCAACCTCTATTTAGACACCGAACCAACCTATTTAGTCACTTTCTATTCGTTCACTGAACCACTCTATTCGGTCACTGAACCAATCTCTATTCGATTACTGAACCACTTTATCCGGTCACTGAACCACTCTCTATTCGGTCACTGAATCACTCTCTATTCGGTCACTGAACCACTCTCTATTCGGTCACTGAACCACTCTATTCGATCACTGAACCAATCTCTATTCGATCACTAAACCACTGTATCCGGTCCTTGAACCACTATCTATTCGATCATTGAACCACTCTCTATTCGGTCACTGAACCACTCTATATTCGGTCACTGAACCAACCTCTATTTAGTCACTGAACCAGTTATTATAAAATTGATGAACCAATTCTATTTAATTCATGAACAATTATGTGTCTAGTTGGTGAACCACTCCCTCTAATTAAATGCGCTGAACCATTTACATAATCTCCTCTACTAGTTTAATTTCTATATATCAAATTAATCAACGAGCCCTCCCATTTATCACAATGTCCATCATCAAATCTCCAGCACTAGTTTCTATCAATACCAGTACCAAAATCGTTGTTGAAGAGATATAATATGATATTGAAACAATCAGTAGATGTGTTTATATATGATACATACGGTATATATACATACAACATCACATTCCATGAATTTAGCGGCGAGCAAGACGCTGGTGATGAGGATGCGGTGGACGTTAAGGGAGTCGACGGCGCCGATCACCGGCTGAAGCTGCGAGAGGGGATCGAGATACACGTAAGCCACCAGGAAGCAGCTCTCTCTGCGATTCGCATATCCAGGTAGTTTCCGATCGATATCTCCGGCCTCGTCACCCCATGGAACGCCGTCGCCGTCGCACCGCGCCTCCGACCGTCGTTCGACTCCGCCACCCGCTCCAGCAGCGCCGACAGCAAGCCGATCAGCCTCGGTGTCTCACTTTCATTCCGGCTCTCCAGCAGCTGGTTGAATTTCAAAGGGCGTGGACTGTCGGCGGTGTCGATTCCATGTCCACCATTGTCAGTCAAGGAGCGAAGTGACGAGAGAATGGTGGTAGAAAGAGGAGAGAGAGAGCGGTTGATGTAATAGGCGTCGTTTAAAGCACAAGGAAGCGAAGAGGGAGAGAGGCGTGAGGGAAAGTAGTAAAGGAAGGGGAAGAAGATAAGCGCGTGAGGGTTTTTTTTTTAAGTAAAAATCAGATCGGTTTTAGCCAATTACAGGGCTTCTTTCCTTCTCACTAGACCGGGTTCTTCTCACTTGAACCCTACCATATATATATAATTAAGTCTTCTATAAAGTGATCATAAGAAATAAAAAGAGCTTGTCTTATATTCTGTCAACCTTATCCTCCATTCCGTCACACTTTAGCACATTATAGCACAAATTGCTTCAATGAAAAAAAAAATTGGATATAAACTAATCTTATATCTTTAAATTGAACCGATAAGAGTTCAAGGTTCCTTCGATCTTCATGTATATATGTCTTGTATGCGTTTGATTTCGGATGCTATTTATTTGTCCTTTTTTATGGCTCTAATTTGTGATTTGCTTTCTCTGTGGATTAATTGTCAATAGTGCTGATATACATGTAAACGAGTTCGAGTAGTGAATGTTCAAGCTCGGCTAGTTTGTAAACGAGTTCGAGCTCGCTCCATATGGAAACGAGCCCAAGCAGGTGCTCGAGCTCAAGCTAGTGAGCTCGTTTATACTCGAGTCCAGCGAGGGCCGAGGGGACTGAATCTAAAAGATTGTTGGCGGCTTGATGGTTAGAGGTTGGAGGCAACTCTGAATTGTGCAAGACATTTGGGCGAGGGTAGGGTAATTAGGTAAAAATAAAACATAGGGGTAAAAATGTAATTACACTTTAAAACGAGGAAGCTCGAGCCCGGATCCTCTGGTCCACTCCAATGGTTCATCCGGTGTATCACAAAATTTTAATATAATACAATTTTAATTATCTATATTTTTACAACATGATTCTTCGTAATAAAATTTTATAAACATATAACATATTAATATAAGGATATATATAGAATCTAAAAATATAATTTTAAAATTTTTTCAATGTTTATTTATACTCGAAAAAATTTTGTGATACACTAGAGACATGCACCACCGGAGTGGTCTAGAGGATCCGAACTGATTTATTCTACTTTCTACATGTCCGTCAAAACCCGTAGAAATTTCTTATATTTATAAGTTGGAGCCTCAGCTGAAGTTTTTGAGGGTGGTATAATAACACAAAACTAGTTCTTTTCCCGAACTTTGTTCGGGTTTTTTCATAATATTTTCGGTCGAGTTTGACGTATTAAACAAAATATTTAACACGTTAATTTTCTACTAACGTATTGTCCATGCTTCTTATCATATGTTCTACTAAATTTTCTTTTCTTCAAATAATCGATATTTCAAATTTGACAAAAAATGGTAAATCAATCGCTTTATAAGTATTAGGGGTGGATACAGTTTTATAAGTATTAGGGGTGGATACGGTTCTAATTTCTGGCCAAAATTCCAATCAAATCTTGACATGGGATCCCGAGATATACATAATGGATATTTTTTGTAATTAAACAAAATAATGGAGGTAGTGTTTAGAATTATGTGCAAAGTATCATCTCCTTCCTCCCTTGATAGTTGGGTGAACTGTGAAGCGCAACCATGGTCTTCATCCTCCCGTCGACCTCGAGAGCCACCTCGCAATCGACAACGCCAAACCTAGTTAGATTGTCTTCTCCGAGCACCCATGGTCCAATCCGAGGAGAAATCCCCAAATTCACGCAACTTCGTTCAGTGCAATGCTAAATTGACAAAGTGAAAATGTATATTTTAACAATTTGCACATCAATTTAGTAGTTTCCATGCCTAATTCATACAACATCGTCCTGAATTCAAGATAGGGTTCTCGAGACCAAAAAACCCTAAAATTCACAATCTATGATATCCTCGCAAAAGAACAAAAAATCGAGCCACATCTGCCAACCTCCCGAAACCCTTGCTCGCCCTTAGAGTCGATTTCAAACTCCTAGCTCCTCGCCCTCAGAATAATCGTCATAAGCCAGCGCATCTCGAAACCCTTGCTCGGCAGTAACCAAAAAGAGAAAGAAAGATTACCCGTGCAACTAAGATAGAGTGTCGTCTCCCGCCGTCGTCGACTACGCCGCCGCCCACCAATCGCCCTCCTTCCGACTCCGACCGATTGTGCCCGCCTCCAGCAATGGCAACCTTGGGAAGAAGAAGATAATTGGGAGGCAGTTGGAAAGAACGTGGAGGAGAAAAGGCAGAACCGCAGAAGATTTTGGTTTTTAATTTTGCTCAGTGTTGGACACGTGGCTCAATATTTTACAAAGAGTTTGCTTCTAATTTTATAAGTATAAGGGGTGGATATAAGAAAGGAAAAAACCATATATAATAATTTAAGCTTTTGTATTAGTAGAGTAAACCTTGATTCTTTGACCAAAAATAAAATAAAAATCCGACAGGACTCCCGCTTTGCGACGATTTTCTCAAAATTTCACAATTTATGAATGTGATGCAAAATAAACCAGAAAGTTGGCCCGATGGATCATCCTTCCAAACATATTAGAAGATCTTACGTACGGTATTGGATATGTAACTGGAGTACTCACTCCGTTCTTTTTTATTTGTCTTTTTACTATTCAGACACGTTATTTTAGGTGATAAAAACTATATAAAATATTTATTTTTTTAATAATTTTTATAAATAATCTCATACTTATTAGTATTAAGTTTAATATTATTAAAAAAATTGAAGAAAAAAAATAATATTTATATAGTTTTTACCTTTCTAAAAAAACGTGTCCGTTTTAAAAGTGTCAAATATAAAGAAATGGAGAGAGTATGTAATTATGTCGCGTCAATAAATAATGGTGCCCGGGCCCACAAATATCCATTCCACGAATCTAAAGACTCAATTCTAAAATAAGCATTCAAAATTCCAAATTTTCTTCTTACTATATATAGTTATATACACACACAACTAATGTTTATAGAATGTGGAAATCAAGTTGGTTAGGTCGAATTACGTACAAGCCATCTTTTAAACAAAAATTAGCAAATGATTTGAGATATCAAATAACACACTTGTCTAATATTTTAGAAGTTACAGACACCACTAAGCATGCATCTATCAAACCGCACCGGCTTATGTAGAAAACTCATATATGAATCGCGAGTAACAAAAACAAGGAGAAGTTAATAGACTATCATAAGGAAATGCAAGCAAAAACTTACCAATAGATAAAATGATATCTCTGTCTCGTGTGGATCAGTGACAATTTTCACATCTAAATAAGAGATTTTAAAAACCCCGAATACTAACATGATCATCAAATACAACTCATCCAAAGAGCATTCGTTTTTCTATTTTCAGTGACTAATCTACACCGAATCTTGAATTATACAGAGTACTTCAATTCTAGTTTGATTTGTTTATATCCTAAACTATACAAAAGTCCAGTCTTAAAAGAGCGGTTCTGATATTTGCACGGCGAAGTTCTCGCCATCGGCACGGTGCCGGTGCCGGCTTTTCAATTTGGCAGAACATCATGTCGGACCCGGACTCTCAATTCGGCATAGGTTGAGGGAATCCTGCAGCTTTCGTCACATCAGTCAAATCGACTGAAAAAGCTAGCGCGGGACCTGCATGCCGGTGCCGGACTCCGGATCCGGTTCGGTCACATCAGTCAAATCGACTGAAAGTCGATTTGAACTTACCTCGGGCATTGGATGTCACACTGGGAGTCCGACACCGGCATCCGACGCTATCGATCTGGGAGTCTGGCGACGGCACCGTGCATATGGCGAAATAACGCCGTCCAAATAACAAAAAGGTAAAAGAACCAACTAATCTACACTGAATGTGAAAACCCTTCTCAAAATAAGTCATAGACTAATATTCACATGATCTCCCTGTCATACTAAATCTTAGTCCGACCAAAATATATATACTCTCTCCGTCTCAAAATTCATGCCTTTTTAGCCTTTAAATCTTGTATCAAAATTTAGGTCGTTTTAGGTTTTCTAGGTATGGGATAGTAATGATTTGTATCGATTTGTGTGTTATTGACTTTTTTTAAAGATTTTTATTGGATAAAAAATGTAGTAGGTGTTGAAAAATAATACTACCTCCGATCCAAAAAGATTGTCGTTTGACTTTTTAACACGTATTTTAAGGAGCTAAAAAGTATATAATATATTAACTTTTTTATTATTATTTTTATAATCTAATACTTATTACCAACAAATATTAAGTTGTAAAAAAATAATTTAAAAAAAGTTGATATTTTATATAGTTTTTAGCTCCTTAAAATACGTGTTAAAAAGTCAAACGACAATTTTTTTGGATCGGAAGGAGTAAAATTTATGGGAAAGTTAGTGGAATGATGATGTTGATTGATGGATAAGTGTTTTATTAAAACTTGTGCAAAATTCTAAAACGACTTAAATTTTGAGACGGATGGAGTAGAATATATACCATATCTTAGTTATATTATTTGTGACTTTACACTTGACAGTTGACACTAATATGTAATTTATATTGGCATGTATGAGGTAAATTCTCCTCTCTTTTTTTCAAGAAATATTTGGATCAGATCACACTAACTAAAATCATAACATATCACCGCGGTGAGATATATAACTGAAGTTTAAAAATAATTTTTATTTTTAAATTATAAAATTTATTTTGAATATATTTTCTTAGAGATTATATACAAATAATCTCTAAATAAGCTGAAACTTATTAGTTCCATACACATCCATCAGATCTTTAAGTATTATACACAAATTAGGACTCGCATACTTTTATTTTTGCTCGGTTATTGTATCATGTTGGTTTGTCCGTCTACCGATTATTTCGACTACTTGATTTATATCTCGAATTATTACATTTATAAAAAAAAATCTGTTTTAAGTATTATATAAGGGTATAAGTGATCAGTACTCCTTATTAACCAACCAACAAATATTACATAAGGGTAAATTCTTAACGGTGAATGGGATGACATTATGGAAACTTGGGTGGATCATCACTAGGTAACTTCACCTTGACTTTCAAGTTTCAACATTGCAATGTCATCCATTATGACTTTACAAAAAAAAGGCGCACAAAAAATATATAAATATATTGAAAACTCTAAACTACACAAAAGTATCGTCTTAAAAGAACCAACTAATCTACACTAAGAAAACCCTTTTCAAAATGATTCATAGTCATATAATATCCTACCAAATCTCAGTTATTTTATCTATGACTTTACACTTTGACACTAATATGCATTTTACATCTCTATATTTAAGGGTATCTAGCTTTTTTAATCAAGAAAAGATTGGATGAATTTGAATCTACTTACACAATAAGAGTTAGGGCATATATTCAAAATCAACCAATGATTTATTCTTATCATTTGAAACAATATTATTATTGACACGGTCTGTGACCTCGTGTTCGGACGCATATTGAAGATGCTTCAATAGTGTTGTGTGAGGAGCTAAGATGGTGACCCATGCGGAAGTTTAGGCATCCCAAACCGGTTAAGCTCGGGGAACTTGTCGCTAGTCGAGGAATTGACAATAATGAAGGAAATGTTGGTCATTTCGTTACACAACTGGTTGTGGGCTGAAGTCTGAAGATGCTCTCCTAGTGAGCCTAAAGTAGGGCAAAACCAACAGTCGCATAAGGTTGACCCCTCGGGGATAGGAGCGCCGCATGGACTTCGTGTGTGCTAGCTCATGACATACGCGTCTCTTAGAGTGAAAATTTCCAAATTCGCAATATTCTCCAAAACTAAAAGTAAAAATATTTTAAATTTTAAATTTTATTTATTTTCCTATTATGAAAAAAAATAGAAAAGTTGTTGGAGATGATCCTACTCTATCCATCCCATATTAAAATAATGTTAAAATTTTCAACACATTTTTTAAGAGCTAGAAATTATATTAAAAAAAATATTATTTTATCTGATAAAAAAATATTTTTTATAATTATATCTTCATTATTAATAACTTTTTTTTAAAAAAAAATATTTTAAAGATTTTTTTTAAAAAACCAGACTTTAAATACGAGACGAAACGACATTATGATGATAATGCGACGAACTTGGGTGGACCATTTCCAAGTAATTTCACCTTCACTTTCAACATTGCAATGTCATCCATTATGTCACCATCTCATTCCTCTTTCTTTACGCTTACAATCTCCTTTGAATCTGACGCGGTCGGAAGTTTCGAGAAACACGCTGGTGCGGGTTCTCATGGATAAAGGGTTCGCAAACGTCGAAATCCTACGAGATAGGTCTAGAATCTACCAGAAAAGAATCTTGGAATCACCAAGGGGATAAAAGAGAAACTCTCTTTAAATATTCATCATCCAGATTCCTTAAAAATAAAGAGTGCAACGAGTTTATACAAGAGAATACTCATAAGGAAGCCCTAATTCTTAACTTGGGCCTAAGGAAAAATAAAATTCTATCAATAAAAATATATAAAATAAATAGATAAATTCTTAATTTATCTTAAAAAATTTATAAAATAAAAAATTCTAATTAAAAGATAAATATCTTTAACTAAAGATAAAAGTGCTCCATCAGAATCTGTATATAAAAACCCTCCCCTCCTCTGCCCGATTCAAACCTTCTCTGTTTTCAATCAATCAATCACTCATTACACACAATCTCTAAAACCCAACCGATTAAAGATTCAATCGAACAATATAAAAAATGGTTACTTGTTGCAGAAATTCCAGCAACTTCCCCATCTGCCAGCAACAATCAAAACCCCCAATCTCCCAAGAACACGATCCCATATGGATTAAGCTCCAATCCGAAGCTTTCTCCAATTCCAATCAGGAACCCGCCTTATCAAACTACTTTCGAATCTCGATTCTCAATCACAGCTCCTTGGAATCCTCTTTGGCCCATCAATTAGGGGCGAAACTCTCAATCCCCGGCGTTCTCCCGGTTGAATCACTCTCCCCTGTTTTTGCGGCGGCGTTCACGGAAGACGCCGACATCAGGGAGGCGATCAGGGCGGACCTCCGGGCGGCGCGGGATCGGGACCCGGCGTGTCGGAGCTACCTCGACTGCTTTCTGAACTACAAGGGGTTCTCGGCGCTGCAGGCGTACAGGGCGGCGCACGCGCTGTGGAAACAGGGGAGGGCTCCCCTGGCGCTGCTGATACAGGGGAGGGCTCCCCTGGCGCTGCTGATACAGGGGAGGGCGTCAGCGGCGCTCGGCGTTGACATCCACCCCGGCGCGAGGATCGGGAAGGGGGCGCTGCTTGATCACGGGACCGGGGTGGTGATCGGAGAGACAGCGGTGGTGGGGGAGGGGGTTACGATCTTGCACGGCGTCACGCTGGGAGGCAGGGGGAAGGAGGGGGCGGGGGAGGAGCGGCATCCTAAGGTAGGGGATGGGGTGTTTATCGGGGCGGGGGCCGTCGTTTTGGGGAATGTAACGGTGGGGAGAGCCGCCAAGATTGGCGCCGGCGCGGTGGTGGTTCGGGATGTCCAGACGGAGGCAACCGCCGTCGGGAATCCGGCCAGAGTTATTGGAGGGAAGGTAGTTTGAAAATGCTTGGGGCTTGTTTTCATAATGACGCGTTTGTATTGAATTAGGTCCGGTGAGTCAAGAGACCGAAAATAGATAACCATATACTTCTGTGAAAGCTGAAAACAAGTTTCAACATAGAAAAATTGTAGTATGACTTTTTTTTTTTAATTAACTTCTCGTTAATGACTAGGTACTCTAGAATAAAGAAGAAAGAAAATCAATTCGTGACTAGTGAAGTGATTATTATTGCATGTAAATATTGTAATTCATACTTGTAATAGTGAAGTGATTATTATTGTAATATAATTGAAATGAGAGCGATGGAAAAGTATTTGGATATTCGAATCATTAATGGTAGAATAATAAATGCAAATTTGAGCTTAAAAATAAATTACCTGATGTAATTTTTCCTTCTCTTAGAATAAATTTTCTGAAAAATTGACCTGACAAATAAAAATTTCTTTTGGAATAAACTAAATAGCGAAAGATATAACATTATAACCCACTAATAAGTTGGATAAACTTTGTACACCAAATTTTTTATAACAACGCCAATAACAAATCAACGACACAAATTTATAATTCAACAAAATAACATCAATATAATTGGAATAAGGCACAAATCAAAAGATAATATTAAACAAAGGAAAACACAAGTTCCCATTTGGGAACACCCACCAAGAGACTTTTACAAACTAAATGTAAATGACTCTGTCAAAAATTCCGACGTCTATGGTGTTGGGGGAATCATGCGGAATTGTAATGGTCAGGTTATTGATATTTTTTAATTACAGATTCTGACGGGATCGGTACTATAAATAGAAGCATCTGCAATCTGTATGGGCCTAAAGATAACACTCACAACATCATAGTTGAAAGCGATAGTTTGGGTGTAATCAAAGCAATTGGCGACCCCGACGATGTTCCGCGGGAGATCTTGCGGATGATAGAAATTAGAAAGGATTCGGACTCTAAGAGGAAAGTTCAACAGTTGCAAATTTACACATTGCTATGGAGAGTCTAATCATAGTGCTGACTAAATTGCAATTAGAAAGGATTCGTATTTGTAATACGAGCACTCTCCATTCAAATTGGGAGCTTTGTAACATCATCCTACGAGATAATTAATCAAGGATGACCTTTGCTTTGTCAAAGATGTCTTACTATTTGATTTCCTAATGTAAAAATTAATAATAATAAATCCATGAAAGTGATTATTATTTTAATTCATACTTGTAATATTCAGTGTTATGATTTTCAGTCACAAATAACGACGAGATCAATACTACGAACAGAAGCGTTTGCAATCTATATGGGACTAAAGATAGTGCTCACGAATAGAATAAGGAATATCATAGTTGAAGGCAATAGTCTAGGTGTAATCAAAGCAAATATCGACGACCCGGACAATGTTCCGTTGGAGAACCTGCGGACTATAGAAAGGATTCATACTCTAAGAGGAAAGTTTAGCAGCTGCAGATTTAGACACTGCTATAAGAGTCTAGCCAATCACAGTGTTAATTATATTGCATACGCTAGTTGTATTTGTAATATGAGCACTCTCTCTTTGAATAAGGAGTTTTGTAACATCATCCTAAGAGATGATAAAGGATGATCTTTGGTTCGTTAAATACATCTTACTGTTTACCTACTGTAAAAAATAATAATAAAATAAATAAATAAATAAAAGTGATTAGTATTGTAATTCATACTCCTAATAATCAGTATTATGATATTGTGATATGAATTTTGGATAGTGAGGTTTGTTGTTTGACATAGAATGAAGTTGATTTTTAATTTATACGTTTAAAACTAGGATTAATAATGATATCCATGATTAATTAAATGTGACAATGTATCAATTCTGTTTGGACGGTTGGATTTTATAAGCAAATTTTTTTTCGAAAGGGATTTAATAACCAATATGGACTAGACAGATAGCAAATTATATAGTAGATTATATACTGTACGTATCAATCAAGCCTTGAGTGTTAAGTCAACTTTGAAATTTATACAATATGGGAGAATGTCAATCTTAAAGATATGATTATGGATCTTATTACATATGTTTATTATAGTACAATTATTTTATTTGGAATTTTGAATGAGTTTTGATAAGGTTATTAGTATTTTACATCGATTTTTACAAATATTTTATTCGTCCAATCAAATATTCTTAAAACTCAAATTAAAATGATTGCATTATAGATTAATACATTTGTTATCAAAATATGTTATAAGTAAAAATGTATTAAACTACCCCTTATTCATATGTAATTGCATTATAATATAATGCAATCCAAATGCACCCTGAAACAACCAAATAAACCCTTGTTTTACCAATAAACTCTTTTCTGCCCTATATTCAGTGTATATTGATTGATATTCCTTTAACCTCTATTTGACATAATTTTAGTCAATTTATCAAACCCAATATGATATGAACTCGAGTGTAATGAAGGGCATTGGTGCAAGTTGGGTTTTAGGACGACAATGATGAATTGGGATGTAGCGATGGTGAGCCATGGTTGTAGCATAAAACCGGCGGTGGGTGTGTTGGGGGTTCGATGAAAGAAACGTTGGGTGGTTTTGTGTGATTTACAATTATCATATATTCATATTTATTCAAAGTTGAGGACTATTATGTGAAAAATTGAAAAGTTATAGCACAACTCTTAATTTAGCAGAAACTTATAACTACCTACCGAATTTTTTAAAAGAACAAAATAATTAAAAAAACAAGTGAGAGGATGAGATAGATAAGGTATCAAGCGCAGGTGCATCACTGCATCACTGTATCCTCTTCCAGTAGCTGATTGTTGATTGCTGAAGATAAGGCAAACCCAGGAAACGAAAATTCGCTTCACCCGCCAAAAAGAGGGCAATTTTTCATTCATCCACCTCGCGAAAAATGATTAAGGCATTCACAATTCGTTCTCAATTCGACTTCCTAAACCGCCCCAAATCCAAATCCACAACCCCACCTCCCAAATCCGTTCGATTGATCCCCACACACAAAAACCCTAATCCATCAAAACCCAAAACCCTAAGTATCCGAATCCCCCAAATCCTGTCATCAGATTCCGATACTCTGAATCGCCCACCAAAATCAAACGCAATTACCCCAAATGAGCGCTTCAATTCAAAGCCCCTGATAACGGGCGCGGTGTCGGTCGGG
This sequence comes from Persicaria maculosa, assembly GCA_963922045.1. Lineage (NCBI taxonomy): Eukaryota > Viridiplantae > Streptophyta > Magnoliopsida > Caryophyllales > Polygonaceae > Persicaria > Persicaria maculosa. Next base: position 75,684,657 of record OY998256.1, on the reverse strand, counting down.
GTGGTGGCGCTGGTATTGCTAGGATTGGACGGTCACCGGGCGCTGGCGTTGGGCCCAGAAGGCCCGTTGGTGGAGGAGTTCTGGGAGAATGTAAGAAGGTACGGCCTTTACGCTCTCACTGTCAGCACTGGTGTGCTTTATGCGGTTTTCGAGCCGATTGTGGAGCTGCTGAAGAACCCGATTTCGGCTCTTCTTGTGATCGTGATTGTGGTTGGGAGTTTCTATATCGGGTCTCAAGTGCTTTCCGCCATGGTTGGTAACTCTGATTTCTCCTATCAGTATGCATATTAGAGATGAGTACTGATTCAATCATCTCTTGAATACTCTTACTTGTTTGCTTGTAATCTAAAAATCGTTTCTTTGATGAGTTTGATGATGGATTGTTCGACTTCGATTACACACCTGAAAATGAGACCCCAAATTTTTACTGTTGAATTGATTGATAAAAGGCACCTGCTTGGCCAACTTATCAGCGTTAAATTGATTCACCGAGGTTCTAGTTCAGTGATTGTTACTCCATTTACTGAAATCTGTGCCTGCGGTTTTGCTGCCTGATCCGACTCAAGACCCGGTCTCGGTTGATTGCTCATTGCACAAAGAAAGAATTGTGGTGGCTGGGGGCTGGGTAAATTGTTGGGAGTGGAGGGGTCGAGCAAGCCAACTATTTTCGACATAGGCGGTCTATTTTCTTTGTCTTGGATGCAATGTAGCCCTATTTCGATGCACCGTATCACCTGGTCTGAGGAGAACTGTGAAATATCCGTCAATGCCGAATCCAGCAACACCATGAGTGTGCCCTTTGTCCAATTTTCCCAAGCCTGATAGAAATTAAGGATTCATTTACTTGTGATAATCTATTTCATTACCCAAATGTTACATATATTTGTAGGTTTACTCACATAGCTTAGCAGGTCTGTAAATGATCCAGTTTTGGGGAAGTTGCTGATTAGCTTGCCACTTATGATCTCCAAGACTATTACGCCAAAGCTATACACATCCGAGCCCTTAGAATAGTGACCGCGATCAAGATACTCCGGAGCCATGTAGCCTCTATAGGCGCAAATAGAGGATCATATGCGATACAACATATATCATATGTGAAGATCAGAAGAGTTGTCTACATTTGTAGGAGCTATTTTGGCTTACCTTGTACCGGCAATATTCTCTGCTGTCTGATGGGTCTGGTCTCCGGCATAAATCCTTGCTAAGCCGAAGTCTCCGATCTTCGGGTGCATTTTTGTATCCAACAGGATATTGCTGGGCTTGAGATCACGGTGGATGATCGTAGTACGTGAATCTTCGTGGAGGTATTGCATACCATTAGCAATCCCTTTTATGATTGCGAACCGCTTTGGCCAGTCTAGTTGCTCTCGCATTGTTGGGTCTGTATATGCCACATGGAAAATGTTAGATCTCACAAAATCCCGATCAGGTCGTATGAAATGACACAAAAACTTTAAGTCAATGTGTAATGGAGCTAGTATAGCTATTCAAGTATAGATCAATACCAAAGAGGAAGTGGTAAAGGTCATGGTTCGGCACAAATTCGTAGACAAGGAAGCTCTCTTTAGGTGTCAAGCAGTATCCCAATAGCCTCACAAGGTTCCGGTGCTGAACCTTGGCTAATGAAACCACCTCATTCTTGAAGTCCTCTCCTCGCTTGTTTAGCTTCTTCACCGCTATCTCTACTCCATTGCTTAACTTGCCCTAAAAAAGAACGAATAATGCAGCCGGTTATCCATGGAGAAATACGCTATTGAAGTTGTGAAAGAAAAATGAATCTCGTATCGGAAACTTGATAAATCTCAAGCCTAATATATAAGGTCGATGCATGAACATGAGCCATATCCCCCAAAATTTGTCATCAAAAATCATTGATTCGAGTCCCTATTGCAAAGTACTCTCTCCGTCCCACAATGGTTATCTTTAACTATTCATGCACGCTTTTTTAAGAAACTAAAAACTATATAAAATATCAACATTTTATTAAATATTTTCAAATAATATCATACTATATAAAATATCAACATTTTATTAAATATTTTCAAAGGAGCGGAGCGTTGTTGGTTTCCAATGTTCCCAATAATCACCGAAAATCTCATTTTTAGGCTTCGCCGATGACATCATGATCTTTACTAAAGAGAAGCTCTACAAAAT